>VWZE01003481.1:111622-155261 GCA_013396675.1 Eubucco bourcierii
CTGTACTAGTGGGAGGTGTCCCTGCCTATGTCAGGGGGTTGGAACTAGATGATCCTTGAGGTCCCTTCCAACCTTACCATTCTATGATTCTATGATTCTATACCTGATTCTTCAATGTCCTCTGCAGTGAAGTTACTGCAGCGGAAGTGATGAATACATGGTGAGCTCATCTGCCTCGGTAGGACTTCATGTGTCAGAACAGCTCTTCTGATCCTGGAGTTGAGATGCTGAGCAGNGGAGAAGAGAAGGCTTCGAGGGGACCTGATAGTAGCCTTCCAGTATCTGAAGGGGGCCTACAGGAAGGCTGGGGAAGGATTATTTACAAGGTCCTGCAATGACAGGACAAGGGGCAATGGGCTTAAACTGGCAGAGGGGAGATTTAGACTGGATGTTAGGAGGAAGTTCTTTACAGTGAGGGTGGTGAGGCACTGGAACAGGTTGCCCAGGGAGGTTGTGGATGCTCCCTCCCTGGATGTGTTCAAGGCCAGATTGGATGAGGCCTTGAGTAACCTCTACTAGTGGGAGGTGTCCCTGCCTATGGCAGGGGGTTGGAACTAGATGATCCTTGAGGTCCCTTCCAACCTTACCATTCTATGATTCTAACAGCTCTTCTGATCCTGGAGTTGAGATGCTGAGCAGTATCTCTGCATTGTATCCTCTTGTACTTCTTGCAGCAAAGCCAGCGCACCTAGAGTCAGGTCAGAGCCCATTGCACCAGTCACCAGTGCAAGGGAGCAGGAATGCATCTCACTCACCCAGAAGTTAATCTCCTTTGTTATCATCTATTGGAACAAGTGGGAGCTGAAAAGCATTTCCTTCCTAGAAGTGTTCCTGGGCTAGCTAAGGCAAAGCCAGTTGGTTCACAAGATATCTAGGCCTTAATGTAGAAGCACAATGAAATACAGGTGCAGCTGCTCAACACCAGTCCCACTATGCAGGATTTATTTTCCCTATTTCTCACTCAGATTTCACCTGTAAAGCAGTAATACTAAGGCAGCTACTCAGCCTCAGCCTGTTAAACCCTTAGTTCAGCTGGCTTATTCACAAAGATTTTTTTTCCAATAAAGAAGTCTACAACTTTCAAATGCAATTATTACACTAGAGCACCCTGAAACATGTTTTCCTGTGACACTGCACTCAGCTGTCCCAGGTACATTAACAAGATAGGTCTGTGACAAACCACAACCCCATAAGCATCTCACCTAAGACCAAGAATGGAACAAGCAATCCATTACATGCTATGACATGTTACCCAAAACACACACACACTCAAAACCTTAAAGTGGTGTCAGAATGTTTATTGAAGAGGGCAATCTAACTGGCTGAACCAACCTGGGTACCTGGTAACTTTTAACATAAGCAAACAGAGATACTATAAACTTGCTGTGCATGGAAACTATGTTTATACTTAAATTGGACTTGGAATATTGAAATAATTTAATATTAAAATACAGTGTTAAGTTCTCAGGAGCTCTGAATGACCTCAAGATCATTTAAAAAACAGGAATATAGGGCCATATCTAATGATGCAAATAAAGTTAAATATTTTTAGAGTCAGCTAATAAAATACATTTCATTGTCTATTTGTTATAGTAGCTTTGCAAATGCACTTTAAAAAAAAACCCACACTTTTCAGTCCAATCAAACAAATTTGTTACTGACATTATCAGAACTGATGATAAGTGTTGTACATCAGTGCTGCCTCATTTAGTTCTTAGTGAGTTTTGTAATTGCTGGATGTGGTCTTTTAGCCAGACTGCTAAGATTCTTACTATCATATAAAGAGATAATAAACTTTCTTAGTAATGCAGTAGATTAGATTATACTAAAAAAAAACCAAAAAATTTCAGATTATTCTCAGTGCAGTCAGTACATTGAGAAAACATTTTTTAAGCAATCAAAATAGCAGTACACTGCAAGATCTGCATAGAAAGTGAACACAAGACAGAGAGATACTGAGCACAACAAATTGTGAGCTTTTCTGCTCATTAATCTAAAAAGTCATTATCAAGAACATTAAAACTTCCAGAGAAATCTAACCTTACATAATGGTGATCAAACTCCAACGAAAATCAAGATATAGTTAAATGTAACAGCAATTTTTTAAAAAAGAATAAGAAAAAAGGGTAGCAATTTTGAAACTTTGTTGCTGAAAACAGCTGGAGATGTTTCACACAGCTACATTTATTCTTCTGCCAGGGGTTTAGTGCATAGCCATGACTGAAACACTGGAATAAGCTCCTCACAGAAGTGGTAGAATCCCCATCTCTGGAGGTGTTCAAAAGATGCACAGATGTAGTGCTGCTAGTTTAGTATCGGACTTGATAGAGTTAGTATCAGTCTTGATAGAGAGATCTTAAAGGTTTTTTCCAATCAGTTCTGTGAAGCTGATCCTAAGAGAAGAAGCTTGAGAAGCACCAAATACTGCACCACAGGTTAACAATTAATCTGTATTTGTATCTGCATTTTCCACACCACCCATACAACTCCCATTCTGATGTGCAAATGCTACACAGGTAGGCAGAAGAAATGGTATTTTAATGCTAAGATCCTCATTCTGAAAAACCTGATATACAATAAGGATCAAAAGGACGTGTCAAAATTCAGCCTATAGGTATACTGCCTTCAGAGGAAGGGCCCGTTTCTGTTTAGTGTAGCAGTATCCCATACATTTCAGTGGAAGGTAAAAATAAGTGACCGCTAGATAACTTTTGCCAAGGGCACGGCATCACAAATAGGCAGGTTTGAGGAGTTCAGGTGACAAAGCTCCCGTGTGCTGCTGCCGTGTCGTGGTATTTTGTCTCTTTACAGAGAAAGAAGGGTGCCTGTCAACTCCCCCATTCCAGTGCCTGCCGGGCTCCGTAAAGCGGCCCTGCGCTACAGTCAGCAGCCGCCCGCTCAGCCGCGGGCACCGCCGCGGGCTTTAGCGCAGAGCTGCGCCGCCCCCGTTCCCGGTTTGGCTGGGCCTTGCCCGGCTGCCCTCGGCCCTGCCCGCCGCCAGCGGCTGCGCACGCCTCTCCCCTTTCCTCCTTCTCCTCCTCCTCCTGGCAGCCGCTGCCCATGGCAGGGATGGAGGCCATCGAAGAGCTGGAGCTCAAACCCTGCAACTCCTCCCTCTACCTGCGGCCTTTCCGCCTCTGTTACCGGCAGGTGAGTGGCGCCAGCAATTCGCCCCTTGACGCCCGCCCAGCCCCTTCCCTCTCGGCAGGGCCGTTCCGTCCCGCCCCTTCTCTCCGCCGTCGCCGCCGGTTTGCGGGGCCCCTCCCGGCTGGCGCGGCGCGGCGCGGAGAGGCGGGAGGTCGGAGGAGAAGGGCTGGCTGGCCGGGCGGCCAGCAGTCGCTGCCCTGTCACCCGCCGCCTGCGCCATTTTGGACAGTTGCGAAGTCGCCGGTGGACTGTGCGTGTAAGCCTCATGGCGCTCTCCCACCCGGAACCGGCCCTCAGGCGGCTGCGCTCCCCTTGCCTGCCCGTCGTAGCCTTACCTGGCTTGCGGGGCTCTAGGTGGACAGTGGAGGTATCCCTAAAGGCCAGTGCTCGTGGTGGGCAATGCCTTAGAACGTGCCACCAGCTCCAACTCCTTCTTGCCCCGAGGTGCCTGCTACCTCACTATGTTTTCGTGGGAACTGCTTGATTTGGGCCTTGCTTTGGCGCTGGCAGATGCAGATCGAACATGTTACTGGCCCTCAACGCAGCAGGTTATTCGTTAACACCAGTAGCTAATCAGTAACGGTGCCGCTCGGCCAGGCGAGCCTCAGCCCTGGCATGCGGCAAGCGGGGAAGGAAATCCCTTTCTTTATCGTATCTACATCAACTTGAATCACCTTTCAGAGAATCCCTGAGAACTGATACCTTCAACAGTGGCAAGAATGCAAGGTGCAAAAGGCAAGTCACTTTGCACAGCGTGAAGTGTTGTATGTGCCTTTTCTGTAAGCAAGGTCCTGCGCAAAATTAGCTGTTCTGGCAGACGATACTGCACTGGCTAGTCTAGATTGAGCTTTTGCCCAGGTAGAGGAATGGAGATGGAATTGCAGAAGAATTCGGACAGCCCTAGAAGTGCTTTCTGCAGACTGCACCATCTTGTACTCCTTTTCTTTGCTTCTGAACCCATCAGTTGAAAAGGCAGAAGAGGGAAGGTATAGAAGGAGATATGTTTAAGTCCTGCAGTGAGATAAATATGGAAAAGGAAAAAACAAGGACTCAGACAACTCGCCTCAAAGCAAACATGATTTTTTTTTCAACTGTTACATTTTGTAAATTACTTTTTAAAAGATAGCTCTCTCCTCATTGGCTGGGATAAATAAAACATTTTCATTTGTGAACAGCTGAAAACTTTACACTGAATTAATTCCTTGTAGGTACCAAGAAAACCTGAAGAATATTCTTTGATGTTCTGAATTTTCACTGACTTTGTTTTAGTGACAAGCCTTATTTTCGTTTGTGAGTCATGCTCTATTTACATGAAAAACGGGATTTAATTAAAACATACAAAACACTATTACAAAATTACATTTAATTGAAAACAAGGGCCTTAGATATGACAAATACTATAAAGAAGAAAAAAGGATGTGTTTGGTCAAGTGCTGTGATTTGACAGAGACCAGTATTGCCACCAAAAGAAGTAGACTTGCCCTTTCTGCACGTCTTGCTACTTCTTGCACAAGAATCCAGCACAATGAGCTGGATGAGTTATCTAGTCCAGGTGAAAACAGTCCTTCAAAAAAAAAGAAGTTGGTTTTAACCTAAACCAGACACCTGATTCAATGCAGACAGTTTTGCTGGCAGATAGGAGGTAGTAATGTGGTGGTTAGGGATGAGTGTTTTGGGGCTGGCTGAGGGCAGAGATTGTTTCTTTTGGCCACAGCACTGTCTTAAAAGCAGGTTAAAAATATACAGAAGCTGGCTTGGGCCCAGCCTACTGCATAAGCTCAGAGTGCACCAGACCCAAGAGACAGCCCCAATGTTTATTAAAAACACATTTTTCATTTAAAAACTGACTTACTAAGCAGAGGAAATACTGCATATTTCCAGTCATTGACTAATTATTTCAGAGGCATTTAGACCTGCCAGAAAACTCATTAAATACCTAAGCAGTTAAGTGTCCAAAATACAGGCAAGTTAGGTGTCTGATCTGCTTAAGAATTTTTCAAAATTCCACAACTCATGTAAAACTGAGAATTATTTCTGAAATGTAGCCTGTAATTGTAACGGGTTTATGCTGAGTAGCAATTTCCCTTGTCCAACTTTTCTTTTTTTTTTTAGTTCACCAGCTGGAAATAAAAAGAAATTTTAACCTCCGTTCCTAATTGATGCTGTTTCTTAAAGTAAAATTAGTTTCTCCTTTCCACCAGTTCACTGCACCTGCTTGCTGAACTTAAACCCAATATTTTTTGTTACACTGTGGAAACTGAGAGTAGTTTGGATGCTTACTTTCTGCAATATGTGGCATCATGCTGTAATTAGAAGGCTTGAGGCAGTCTTGCAGGTACTTTCTGTGAAGCTGTAACATGTCCCCTATAATTCAGTGCAGCCTGAAGAAGATTGATTGAGACATATTTTTTGTGTTTATGTAATATTGATGAAGGATAATTTGAGCCTTGAAGATTGTGATTTTGAAATCTGTTTTCTACCAGAAACATTCCTAAAATAGGCGTTGGTATTTTAACATAGCTCCTCTGTCCGTGGATGCATATACAATGGCAGGTTCTTTATTTTATTAGTTTGGATTTTCACAGCTACTGCTTTTCTCTACAAACAGGAAATTGAAAGAACTTTTATCTATCATATGTGACTTTAAGATTATTTTGAAGCACTCATGAACACTTAAAAGCATTGATTCCTAGACACTTCGTCGTGAGCAGGTACCTAAACCCATCTTCAGTGGATGGATGGATGGGTCTAAGGAGTCGTGGTGAGCATAGTTAAATCCAGTTGGCAGCCAGTCACAAGTGGTATTCCCCAGGCTTCGGTGTTGGGGCAAGTTGTCTTTAGCATCTTTATGGATGACCTCAATGAGGAGGTCAAGTGTACCCTCAGTAAGTTTGCAGACTACACCAAGCTAGATGGGAGGTAAGGAAGGCTCTGCAGAGAGGTCTGGACAGAGTGGATTGATGGGCTGAGCCCAGTTGTATAGCATTCAACAAGGCCAAGTGCTGTGTCCTACACTTCAGTCACTAAACCCCCATGCAACGCTACAAGTGCTACAGGCTTGCGGAAGGGTAGCTTGAAAGTTGCTTGGCTTGGAAGAATCTGAGGTTACTGGTTAGCAGTCAGCATAAGCCAGCAGTGTACTCAGGTGGCCAAGAAGACCATAGAATCATAGAATCATAGAATGGTTTAGGTTGGAAGGGACCTCAAAGATCATCTAGTTCCAAACTCCTGCCATAGGCAGAGATGCATCCCACTAGAACAGGTAACTCAAGACCTCATCTAACCCAGCTTTGAACACTTCCAGGGAGGGAGCAGCCACAACCTCCCTGGGCAACCTGTGCCAGTATATCACTGCTCTCACTGTAAAAAACTTCTTCCTAACATCTAGTTTAAATCTCCTCTCTTCCAGTTTAAACCCATTACGCCTCATCCTGTCATTACTGGACCTTGTAAATAGTCCCTCCCCAGCCTTTCTGTAGGCCCCCTTCAGGTACTGGAAGGCTACTACAAGGTCTTCTTAAAGCTGCCTTTTCTCCAGGCTCAAGAGCCCCAACTCTCTCAGCCTGTCCTCATAGGAGAGCTACTCCAGCCCTCTGAGCATCTTCGTGGCCCTCCTCTGGACTTGCTCCAACAGTTTGATGTCCTTCTTGTGTTGGGAGCTCCAGAACTGCACACAGTACTCCAGGTGGGGTGTCACAAGAGCAAAGTAAAGGGGCAGAATCGCCTCTCTTGCCCTGCTGGCCACACTGCTCTTGATGCAGCCCAGGACTCAGTTGCTGTCTGGCCTGCATGTACACACTGCAGGCTCATGTTGAGCTTTTCATCAACCCAGACCCCCAGGTCCTTTTCCTCAGGGCTGCTCTCCAACCATTCACCACTCAGCCTGTATTTGTGCTTGGGATTATGCCTACTCAGGTGCAGGACCTTACATTGGCCTTGTTGAATTTCATGAGATTGGCCTGGGTCCACCTCTCCAGCCTGTCCAGGTCCCTCTGGATGGCATCCCTGCCCTCTAGCAAGTCGACTGTGCCACACAGCTTGGTGTCATCTGCAAACCTGTTGAGGGTGCACTCGATTTCTCTGTCCTTGTCACTGACAAAGATGTTAAACAGCACTGGTCCCAGCACTGACCCCTGAGGGACACCACTTGTCACTGGTCTCCAGGTGGACATTGTGCCATTGATCACCACTCTCTGCATGCGACCATCCAGCCAATTCCTTATCCAGCAGTGCTCCATCCATCAAGTCCATGTTTTTCCAGTTTGGTGACCATGATGTCATGTGGGACAGAGTCAAATGCCTTACTCAGGTCCAGGTAGATGACATCGGTTGCCCTTTCCTTGTCCACTGTTGCTGTATCTTTGTCATAAAAAGCTATGTAATTTGTCAGGCAAGATCTGCCCTTGGTGAAGCCATGCTGGTTACCACCAATCATGTCTGCTTCGTTTTCCATTTGCCTTAGCAGAGCCTTCAGAGGGATCTGCTCCATGATCTTGCCAGACACAGAGGTGAGGCTGACTGGTCTGTAGTTCCTGAGGTCATCCTTTTTTCCCTTCTTGACGATGGGTGTTATGTTTGCCCTTTTCCAATCAGCAGGAACTTCACCAGTCTGCCATGACCTTTCAAATATGATGGACAGTGGTTTGGCAACTTCATCTGCCAGTCGCCTCCAGACCCATGGGTGGATCTCATCAGGGCCCGTGGATTTGTGCACATTCAGAGTCTTTAGGTGTTCGCAGACATGGTGGTCTTCAATTATAGTAGGCAGATCTTCCTTCTCCCAGTCCTTACTTTTGTCATCTGGGACTTGGGCATTGAGGTTGGAGCCCTTGCTGTTGAAGACTGAGGCAAAGAAGTCATTGAGTACCTCAGCCTTATCCATATCCTTTGTCACTGCTTCTCCATTTCCCCATTTCCTTTCTGGAAGGGTCCCACATTCTCCCTAGTACTCCTTTTCTCGCTTAATATGCCTGAAGAAATTATTCTTGTTCTACTTCATGTCTCTAGCCATATTCAATTCTAGCTGTCCTTTAGCTTTCCTAACCTGATCTCTGGTTGCACAGATAATTTTTTTGTATTCATCTCAGACTACCTGTCCTTGCTTCCACTCTCTGTAGGCTTTCTTCTTGCATCTGTGTCCAGGAGCTTTCAATTCATCCATGGAGGCCTCCTGGCATCCTTATCTACCTTCCTCTTTTTGGGGATGCATTGCTCCTGGGCTTGGAGGAAGTGGTCCTTGGACACTGACCAGCTTGCTTGTGGCCCCCTTCCTTCCAGAGTTTTTTCCCCATGGCAGTCTGCCAAGGAGGTCCCTGAAGAGGTTGAAGTCTGCTCTTATGAAGTCCAGGGTGGTGAATTTGCTATGCACCTTCCTTGATACCTTGAGGATCTCTACCATTACATGTTCACTGTAGTCAAGGCAACCCTTCAGCTTCACTCATTAGCCTCTCCTTGTTGGTGAGGCCTAGGTCCAGCATAGTACCTTTTCTTGTGGTCTCCTCTACCACTTGGAGGACAAAGTTACCATCAGTGCAATCCAGAAAGTGATCTTACTCTTGTACTCAGCATTGACAAAGCCACTCTTTGAGTACTGTGTTCAGTTTTGGGTCGCTTGCTGCAAGAAAGATAATGAGGTGCTATAGTGTGTTCAGAAAAGGGCAGCAAGGTTGGTGAGTGGTCTTTAACACAAGTCCTATGAGGAGCAGCTAAGGGAGCTGGATTTTTTTCAGACTGAAAAAAATCTTACAACTTCCTGAAAGGAGGTTTTTGGGAGGTGGGGACTTCTCCTAGGTAACAAGTGCTAGAACAAGAGGAAATGACCTTAGGTTGCCCCAGGCGAGGTTTATATTGGGTATTAGGAAACATTTCTTCACTGAAAGGGTCATCAGGCATTGGACCTGGCTGCCCAGGGAAATGGTGGAATCACCATCCCTGGCAGTGTTTCAAAGATGTTAGGATAAAGTGCTTAGGGACATGGTCAAACAGTTCTGTACAGGGAGGATTGGACATGGCTGGACTTGATGATCTTAAAATCTTTTCCAACTGGGTAATTCTGTGATTACAGCATTGATTATAAGACATTTAATCTAAAAAATTATACTATTTATGAGGAAGCAATTTTAATCCCATCATTATAGCTAAAACAATCAGCAGTTAAACATAAATTTAGATATAGGTGATTTATATCATTTTACTCTGCTAGTCTGATTTTATCCATTCAACCCACACCCCACTGAGTTGCAAACTATTGTTCTAGCAGGTTTACAAACAATCAGAAGTCTGCAAGGGGTCAGAAAATAATCCATTTGGAGGATGAAATCCAAACTGGTTACATTTGGAAGAAGATTGTGGTCACACGTGATCAAGGGTAGAGCCAAAGACTCAGATGGTCACCTACCTGTTGGCTGGAGGCACATAATGCATTCAAAATTACAGACACAAATCTTGAACTAGTACTTTGGCCAGCTGAGTATTTTTCCTGACTTTGAACAGGGAGTTGAGGGCACACACAGGAACACAGTTGTATGTAGTTAGGATCAAGTCAAGTGGCTGTGATCGTGTTAGGGAAAACTCCAGCACTGTCTTACTGTCTTTGTTCTTGAGTCCTTAGCTTGCCTGAGTGTTAAAAGCTGGAGTCATCCTTTGGATTTAACATACTCTATTTGGTTACATATAGGAATACTCTTACAAAAAATGACAGAAATGCTGATTTCTGACTATTTAGCTGTAGTAAGGATTGTCGTGATTGATGCCCATGGGGATCTGTTTTTCCATAAATGATAATGAGAACTTTTCCTACGAGGTCTTCCATCTTCCTTTTCCTCTTCCCACTCATATTTTGATGCAAATGCTGAATTCTTAATGTTTCTTACAGAGCAGGAAAGTAGGTAATATATTCTGAAATAATTCTACATTTTGAACCATATGAGTTGAGGCAATATGCGGCTCTGGCAGGAACTAGCCAGACTCTCCAGATGAATCACTGTACCAGGCTGCTTTTAAAAACGACTTATTCTGTCTTTATATAATGCAGAGGTAGAAATGTAAGTGCAATTAAGGAGTGATGGAATTCAGCAAACTGTAGGCAGATTTGATTAGAGCCCATGTGTAAGGTAAGGTACAGTTTTAACCTATATTCTTCAAAATAGGCATCAACCAACTTGTCAAAATGGACCTTACTTTCTGCTTGAAATTTTTCATCTGTCAACCCTTTCCTCAAGATGGGGCCGTTAGTCAATTAAGCCATGTTATTTTAAGTAGGGTGGCCTTAGGGTAAGAAATGGACAAAGTACCTTGCATAGTTTGATGAATATCCTCTTCATTTTGTCAGTAAGAACCCTGTTTATGTATTTTTTTTTCTACGTTGTTCTGAAAGAAAAGAATTCATTTGTCTCAGATACAGGGTAGCATCTGGCTAGTTTTAATGTGTACTGCCCCCAAGTGCAAATTGATTTGTTGTCTAAAGTGGCTTTTTTAAAAAAAAAAAAAACAAAACCAAAACATATATCACCTCTTGAAGAATTGGCTTCTTTACCAGGAACTCCACGGTAAATCGCTTTTCACTTTTTCCTATTGAAGTTTTTCTGCTTTTCATAAATAATTTATTCAAGAGACCAGAGGGATAGCTAATGAGAGATTAACTCAATGCCCAAGGGCTAGGGCATTTCCCTGGGATGTGGTGGAGTCAGGCTGCAAAATCTTGCTTCAATTAATATTCCTTTCCACATCACAGGAGAGTGTGCTCACTGCTGAGAAACACATTTGTGTGTAAATCTTCAACTCTCTTTTGTGTGTGTTAGCCAGGCACTGGCCTATGTATTGAAAAAAAAAAAAAAGAAAGTTTAGGAATTCTGATGAAGTAGACCATGAGTACTAACACTTAAGCGGAGTTGTTAGATTTTGGGCTGCATTAGGTATCTAAATGTGAATTTGGGTTCAAATTAACAGAGTCAGTTAACACCTGAGCAAGCATTTCAGTAGTTCTACATGCTGGATTTGAACCCTATCAAAGGTCTTTGACAGTCAGAGCTCTGGTGAATCTTGTAATTGGTTGTAATTTAAGAAGTTATGCATGCTGCAATAACCATTGCTAATGGTTATTACCCTCTGAGAATCAGCAGAAAGGAAAGTAGGTTTGCCTCAGTTTTTACTCTGCTGTTCCAGTTCAAACCCACCTTCATGAGCCCTTTAAGCTAAATTACTGAGCTTTGCATAAAACTATGTGAATTGCTCTTGAATATTCTTTTTGGTGACCTCTGTGCTGGGGACAGTATTCTTCAAAGGGAGGCAAAACATAGCTGAGGGGAAGCATCTAACTGGGGCAGTAATATCTTGATCTGTAACAGAAACATTTGCCCAAAGCTCATGTATCAAAGTCTTTCTGGATCTAGCCCAGATTGCTACAGCTTTGTTTTTAAGGGTTGTTCTGGCAAGGGAGCTCTGGCCACTGTTTCCTCACATTGTATAAACATAGATGTACGTTCTGCCCAGGAAATTTTAAATGTTTGCTACTGGACTAGTATCAACTGTCAGTAATTTTCCCAGTTTGAATATAAATGAGTTTATATTTTGAATTTGTGAGATAGTGAATGAGCATCTGCTTCAATGATGTGGGATAAACCTCAAGAACTCTGTGCGTATTGACTGAACTATACAGTCAGTAGTGGTAAATTTGAACTATATACTCTTTTGTGAGCTTCACATTCCTTTCATGCTTCAGTGTAGTCCAGTGCTTGTGCATCACATTTCTTCTGTTGACTTAATGTTTAAAATCATTCTTTTAGAAGTTAAACACGGAAAATGTTACCTTCAATTTCATTTTAATACATGATGTTTTCATTCACTGTTAAGGGAATTCAGTTATAGTATCTTTGAGAATTCAGTTATAGTATTTTTTTATGGTAACTAATTTTCACGACTTGTAGATTTTAACACATCACAAACTTTGTGATGGGTAGAAAATCTACTTCAGGAGAAGTGTGCAATTCGTCAGTGAAGAAAGAAATTCTAATCTTAAATCTGGGACTGCTTTTTTTTTTGTTACCATAAGCAACCACTCTGTTTCTGTGCCTTATAGTTTAACTTGAGGTGTCATGAAGATTAAAATATGTATACAAGCAGAATGAAGCAAGGCCTGTGTCATTAATGTCATGAAAAGTCTGAAGATGAAAAAGCAAAGCAGGGCAATGTTCCATTAATATTAACAACCTGGCTTTACATTCAGAATTTTTTTATGTGGTAACAGCAACATGAATGTGCCCAGCTGCCTGAAATATTCTCTGGAACTTCTGTCTGCTTTTTTATAAACATAAAACATTATTTTCTATGTTGACAGTTAAAAATGGTGCTGTTGAGGGAGTAAACAGATTTTTAAGTTACCTGTTCAAACAAGTAGTTCTTCTGTTGAGTCTTCAAAAGGCTCCAGTAGTAGGAAATACGCTACCAAATAATACCTTTATTTTCAGTTCATTTTTTTCAAAGCAGTAGTGCAATAAAAGGAGACAGCATCTTTGCTGCAAAATTTATCTCATTTTCTTCAGTTTGTCAAGTCTATTATGTCAGTATAGAGTATTCACATTAAGTGTAAATATACTGCTTCTAGATCAGGAAGTCCCTAAGCTGCACATTGCAGGAGGCTGGGAGTATTTGAACAATATATTCCTTAGGCCTCTGTCAGAGGGAGGATTCTGGACAAGACAGATTTTTGATCTGACTGCTGCTGTGTTAACCAGGAATTATGGTTAAGTGTAGTATAATTCTTTTTTTTTGGGTGAAAAAGATGGAAACCTGAAGTTTTATAATGACAGCATTCCCAATGAGTTAAGTAGCAAGGAAACATAATTTTCCTTTGAGAGAAAAAAAATATTTTTGCAATTAGAGCACAGGTTTAAGAAAAGAAATTAAGAAACATAGGCATATCTGCTTCTGTCTCTGCCATGCACCTTGAATTGAACTCTGGAAATTTGTGCAAGATAATTTTGTATGAGACATTTTATGAATTATTAAACGGGGAAATGAGAAGAATTAATTACTAAGTAGTAGTTAAAAGAACAATAGTAGTCGGGTTTGTTTCAGTTAACATTACTTTGTTTAGCCTTGATTTCTGTAACAGCATCCTTTGACCAGTGAATGTGGCATTCCTTGAAGTAAATACATAAAAAGAAGTTGGCAGTGTAAAATGTTAGTGTTTTTAGGTCAGTCAATCATAGTGTGATTTAACAAACTTAGGACAGAAAATATTAACTTATTGAAATGAATGGGCTCTGTCAAGCATCTTTTGTAGCATCCTTGCACAGGGCTGGAATGCCTCTGCAATGAACATTCAACTCTCATTTAATTAAAGATCAGTAACTACACTACTTGGGTTACTGTGCACTAGCTCTGAAATTAAAATAAAATATTATTAGGAGCTACTTAAGTTATAGTTAGCTTAAACCAGTATTTTCCAAGTTCTGATACGTAGTGCACTGGGGTTCATCGGTCTACTTGTAGGTCATCCATGTGAGTCAACTAAGAAAAGTAGATCAATTATGAGCAGATTTTAATGTGCTACCAGTGCCTGCAGCTTCACTAGAAGATGTTTCCAGGTCTGAAAATGAAGAGGTTGAAAACCATCGGTTTTGACAGTACCATTCCAGTAGCCTCATCTGCAAGGGCTTGTCTACACAGGACTTTCCTGATTAACTCCATGTCTCATTCTACAACAAAGAGTCTGGTTCTGTTTATGTTAAACCATTTTCAAAGTATGATTGCACTTTGAATTCATACCCTACCTTAATCCATGTTAACTTTCAGTGCATGCCCTAAGGGAGCAGTAAACTAAACTGAATGATTGTGTCCACACAGGGGTTTAATGGAGTTTAACTAGCAGAATTCAAGTTCATCAAGGCATTATTTAAGATTAATTTTCTTCATGTCCTGGTATAGACAAGCCCCAAGAAGAATAGTTAAGGTTTAGCTGTAAGTGAATGAACCACGTTACACAATCCATTACTGAGATTTTATTACAGTTTTTGGGGGGTGGGTGTAAAATATGCCTGCTACAGGGTTTAAATAAGTCATGTTTGTCGCTTTTGTAGGAATTGCTGTTAGAGCTGAGAAATAAAACAATGTTCTTGAACAACTAACTGCTTTATTTGTTTTTCAGTGTGGATCAAAATACATATGTCTACTTAAACTAATGGAAACTTTGAAGTACAAAATAATTTTTCATCTGAATTGCAGTTTCAGCTACAACATTATGCATATTTGGTATTTTTTGAAGCAGATGAACACTCTTAACATTTTAAGTGTTTATAGCAAATCTGAATATTATGGAAATTAGACTTTTTCTGTAAATTTGGAGTAAACTTTAAAATGTCTGGGTTTGATGGTCTATGTGAGATTAAATGATACTTTATTATATTCCTGAAAATGCAAGTGTATTTTAGATAACATTTTTACCTCAACTACTGTCTTATTTAAAATACATTTATTTGTATTTTCAGCTGTAACACATAAGTCAGCTCCTGGGCTTTGAAAACTGCACAAGTTGATGTTGCATAAATAAGTATGTTTTACACAGGACCTCTGACTTGCATTCAGATTAATTCTTCATAATTTAAAAGAATTTAGTTTTTTGGTACTGTCCTTCAAACATTGATCAAAATCCTGTTAATACAGTTACATCAAAGTTTAAACAAAGTAAAGCTCAGTTTTTCTTAGTGGTCAGCCCTGATCACTGATCAAAACAGCATTAATTATTTGTTTCACGTTGTGGTTGCTCTGTCAAAATCCTTTAAATACCTCTTGGAGCTGAGAGGGAGTCTTACGGCCTGTGACAGAGCAGCTGGTCTGGACATGGGCTGATGCCCCAGTTGACAGGTTGTTGGATTAGAAAGAATATCAAAGGCAGTGAGTAAGATTAGGGATAAGTGAACATCTGACAGCAGTTTGCAGCAGGGGAGAACAGATGATAAACAATGGGAGCGGGGTGCGGGGGGGTGGGTGAGAGGTGAGAAGGCCATGGGAAAAGTGTGGCGGCAATCACTAAAGCTCCAGGTTGCTGAGCCCCATGAATAGAACAGGAAATGGGATTTGCTGGGACAGATGTGCTGAGCAGTGATGAATACATTATAGGGAAATGAGGCTAAACTCCTAAAGGTGAGAGATGTTCTTTCTCTAAAAAGAGAAAGTACTGAAAAGAAAAAAAAACTACCGTCCTGTAGAAGTAATCATTAGTACTTGAAAACTAATGCAGAAATAAGTAATGCTAATGGTAATTTTAATTACATGGTTATTCCACAGTAGTATTTGTGAAAATCTCTAGGTCATGTACTTCTAGAGTAACAACCTTACGATGCTTTTACATACATAGTATTGCAAGTATATGTTACACCAAAAATTACACAAATAGTAGAATAGTTTGAAAGATGGAACAGCCTAAATGGAGGCTCTGACTGGATAGTACTCAGATGCATATTCTGTTTCTGGCATGTATTATGTAGCACTCTCATAACATATGTTTGATCCTGCTACCCTTAAAATGGAGTAGTTCTGAGTGATCTTGTGAGGTCCTTTCAGCCTTTTCAGTTTTTTCCTGAAAAAAATGGAAAAAGTTTCCTTTCCTACGTTTTTTTCAGTTCTGTAAAATGATTGTATGTTGTAGAAAATAATTCATGACTGTTCCAGTTCCTTAGGATATTGTTTTAGTACTTCAGAAACTTCTTTAGTTTCCATTCTTGATGGATCCTTTTCCAACATTTATGAGAGAATTATTTTGGAAAGCAAACAAAAACCTCTTTTCTGTTTACTGGTAGGAGTATGTAAGTTCAGTGACAGAATTTTTTTTCTGTGGGTTTTTACCCCTAATTTTTAAATAAAATGTCATTAACCAAATCTCACAGTAACATTTTAATAGCATATTACTTTAGCAGAAGGGAGAGATGCAGAAAGTATGATCCACGAGATTGCACAGAGGAAATAGTAATGATTTGTTCTTAGGCATCACTGAGTTTTTTCCACAATGTATTCTCCCAGTTTGTTTTACAAATACAAGCTTGCTTAAATAAGGTAGAAACACAAAACTACAAGAATCACCACTGGAAAACATAAAAGCTCAGTGGTGTAAGGACAAGAGGTGACTTAGCTGTGATGGGAATGCCCACCATCTGTCTTTCCTGACCTCCACTCTCTTGTATGTGCTGCCCCTATCCTCAAGATGAGGAGATGTATCTGACCTCTTTTAGTCACTGTTTGCTCCTAGTCTTGTGTACTGTAACTGTAGCTCTAGATTTTAAAAAGAGCAAGGGACTGTAACTAGAATCTGGGAAGAATAGATATGTCCCACAACCCTGCTTCTTTGAAGTAGCTGTTCGTATGGCAGCAGTGCTACATGTGGTGTTTTCACCACAACAGGATCACTTGAATACAGTAACTGAGGAGTCTGTAAATTTCTGGAGCTCTGGAAGTTCCATAATTTTTTTCGTCATCAACAAATACTGCACTTCAAGTTGCCATAGAATTAAAGATAGAAAGTATCAGTAAGCACAGCAAAAACATATATAAAAAGTAGGTTGTACTGATTCTGGTATGCATAAGAATCAAACTGTACTGATGGCTCTGTTTTCCATAAAACCAATTTCTGCATTTGAAGAACCTGAGATTTGTTACAGGCAGTTCTCATTTATTGATTGAGCGTTATTTGCATTTGATTTTTATAGTTCTTTAATTTATATCCCAAGAGTTAAATTGTTACAGGGTAGTTGTCATTATGAAGGTTTCAGAAATACTTCCTTAAAGCATAGAACTGTATAAAAATCACTAATCAAACATGATTATTAAATTAATTGAATATCTGTTGTATATGACTTGTAACTAACAGGTACATTTCTCTGTACCAAAACTCTCTTCAGCATAGATAAAAGGCTAGAAGATGTTCCCAAGGTACTCCTTGAATCTTTCATGTGGTTTCTTGTTTGTTTTTCCTGGACAATACCAGGAGATCACCACTCCTATGGGAATTGAATTTCAATTGAGTCTATCAAAATGGAAAGGTAAAAGTTAAATTAAAGAAATAGAAAAACCTTGAGCTAGTTGCATCTGTCACGTTGAATGGATTTTTTTTTTCTGGGAGGGGGGTGGGGGGGTGGAGAAAGGAGAGGATGAAAAGCCCTGAGGATCTTTGTGAGGAGGGTCTGTGAGAAAGTCTTAGGAGAAAAATCTAAAGATTGTTACTAAGCCTTGGCTTCTATTAACCCCCTGCTGCTGTTCTTCATCAAGTTGTTTTAATGGCTTTCAAAGCAAGTGAGTGGAAAATGGTTTCTCTGGAACTTTAAGTAGATTGAACTGAAAAGTGTCATTGCTTTATAAGTAAAACACATCAAAGTTTAATGGAAGAATTGCTTGTTAAACACATTGTAGATTTTAATTAAAAAATTGGGAGATATCATAAAGGAGACATCAGATCATCATAACTACCTAAAGGCAAAAGTTTAATGGCTTGTCATCTGCTCAGGAACCCTGTGTTCAGAATCTCTTTCATAGCTTTTGTGACCCTGTGTGAGTGTGCATGAGCGCAACAATTTTTTTTTTCCAAAAGTTTTGTTTTTGTTTTTTTTTCCCCTAATGTACAGAGGGAAAATTACAGAAGCATAAAAATGGAGGTTGTGGTTGCTTTGGTTTTTAATTTTCTTTCCCTTGTATTTAGGGATTCTGCTTTCTTGTATTTTTAACTGCCCATACTTCAAAATGTAATGTATTTCTGATTGTTACTTGCATTGCACTGTGTAATAGGTGTTCAGTGTATGCAAAGTGCATTTGCATATTATGTAGCTATTGTGTAAGTGTTTCTTCTGGAGCCTGATCCTCTCACTTTCCCCTCCTCTCTGTACCTTCAGTACCATACAGTAAATAGTGTGGCTTTTTTAGAGTTGTGGTAGATCTATTAGGGGGGAAGAAAAAAAAAAGTGTCCATAGAAAATAGAAAACAACTATTCAACCAAGACTTTGAGCTTCATTCTTTTATGTTTGTTCTGATATGTCATGCAATATATGATCAAGGTGCATATTTAGTAAGCAAATACAAACAGTTGTTTTAAAAGCCTAGAAGTATTCCTCAGCAAGATGATAAAGCACACTCATTATTCACTATCTACTTTAAGATTTCAGAGATGTTAAATGTTGTAATTTCATCATAATTTATGACTGCTTTCTGGAGATTGACTGTAGACATGACTCTTAATGAAGAAAATTGTACTTCCAAAAAGCCTAATATGTGATGACTGTTATTACTGGATTTTCCATACATGATTTGCTTAGAAAAAGATACATATCATCAAACAGCAAAAGGTTATGTGAGTGATTCTGTAAGATTTTAATAATGTCCAACATCATTTAAGTGAGGAGTATTAGAAATATTGACTATGCAGTCAGTTACATAGGATTTGATAACTTGGTGTTATTATTTTAAGGATTAACTTCAATGATGTTTGGCATTTTAGCTGGTGTTTTAGTTAGATGTAATAGTTATTTGTGAACTTGGAATGGATGTAGCATTTTGTTTGGCTGCATATAAAAGTTCTAGACTACAAATGGGCCTGGACTATAAAAGACCAGATACTGAGATCCTTAGCATGAATTTTCATAAAGTTGAAATTCCAGCCTTGCTGAACTCATATTTTTGCTCCTTTTATTTGTGAGGCCAGGTCTTCGCTTGCATTTTTTCTACTTAATTCTAGTTTAGGCAAAGCCTAAAGCAATTCAACTAACTTTTTTGTGTGGATTTTGATGTTGGTGAGGTTTTGGCTTTGGTTTGTTGTGTTTTTTTTTACTTAAAAAATAGGTTACAGCAATTCAGTGCTTTATGAACAAAAATGACACACTGATAAACTGAACTGGAAGTCAAGATGTGGAAAACATGGGAGAGATAGATACATTTATATATTGTAACTTTATAAATAATTGAAATGTTTGTTTAGGATGCGAAACTGGGTAGCTCTTGTATATATTTTTATCTTGAAATTCTGAAAAAAGACATCCCCATTAGCTTCATTCCGTTTTGGTCACTTTGAAGCAGCAGGAGTAGAAGATTTGACTATCAAGTCTTTTGGCAAATCTGTCTTAGAATTTCACATGTATGTAATGACAGGACAAGGGGCAATGGGTTTAAACTGGAAGAGGGGAGATTCAAACTAGACGTTAGGAAAGGGTTCTTTACAGTGAGGGTGGTGAGACACTGGCACAGGTTACCCAGGGAGGTTGTGGCTGCTCCCTCCCTGGAGGTGTTCAAGGCCAATTTGGATGAGGCCTTGAATGACCTGTTCTAGTGGAAGGTGTCCCTGTGTATAGTGGGGGCATTGAAACTGGATGATCTTTGAGGTCCTTTCCAACCTGAACCATTCTATGATTCTATGTCTGCAGTTTGCACTCTTCTTTCAGCATCGTAACATTTCTGTAACTTTAACATAGCTGTACATAGGCAATTTCTGGCTTGTTTTGCAAGCTTTGTGTTGCACTTTAGAATGACATTCTATAGCGCTGCAGTTTGTGAGCAGTAAAATTTGATCTGTAGCACTTCTGATTTGTGTCAGATAAGTTAAAGAATTAAGAGATCATTGGCCTCCTATTCAAGCAGTTAGTAATCATTAAGTACAGAAATGACTACTGTACTACTTTATCAGATGTTTCCATCAAATCTGAATGCTGATTGTCTCCCTGGTTGTTTCTGTAAACCATGCCTTTTTCTTCTTGAGGAGAGAGAGTTGACCTGTCAAGTCTGGAGAACACTATTTCTTTTTATCTCCTCACTTTCTCTTTGATCTCTCTAGGAGTTAAAACCTTTTGGCAGAACTCTCACAAGACTCATTGGAACATCCAAGCCTTCTTAGAGCATTATGGTACACTCCATAGAAAAAGATTAATTTGTAAAAGTAATAATATAAATGTCAAGATTTAAGTGTAAGAATTATGTTGTGGGGGGGGCAAGGGATGGGAGAGGAAAAGGTTTAATCACGCTCAGGGGCTGAAAAAAAGGCTAGTCAGGGAAACGATCTCACTAAATGGGAAAACTGTTGGAATACTTGCTTTTGAAGTATTTATCAAAAAAAACCCCAAACCAGATGAATGCCAGTTGGCATTGTGTCTTCCCTCCTCTCTGTACATTCTTCGGGAGCTCTTATGATAGAGCAGTGGCATGCCTTCTAGTACTGCGCTAAGTGGGACGACAGACCACACCTAACAGTTGTGCCTTGGGGAGAGGATGAAAGAGAAAAGAAAACGCTTTCTGCGGTGCTATGTTTTGTGTATTTTTTTTGGTCAGAAAAGTGTGTCTTGCTCTTGCAAGGCAAGGTGGGTAATTGACTGTAGTTCTTGCAGAAGTTAATTCTTCATTCTCCAATCAGCCCTGCTGAATCCGTGGAGGAAATTTGTGACCATTTTTCACCTAAGATTTTAGTTCTGTATATGCTATGTTTGTGCTATTGCATGCTCAGGATAAAGTCTTAGAGCTTAAGGTGTCACAGTATTCTGTTAAAGAAGCCAACAGAATGGGAACAGTTTTAACGTGCTTAACAGCATTCAGTATTGCTAAAGGGACGTGCTAAAAATCCCAGGACCGTGTCTGTGAAAACACGTGTGTTAAGTGGTAACCTTGAATTCCTGTGAGACTGGGTGTGTAAGAGACGTCCTTCCCTGCTCTTTCTTCACCATGGAGACACCGTGGTGCTGCACCTGGCTTTGTTCCCAACTTTGTTGAAACTCGGCATCTCCCAAGTGCTGCTTGTTAACCTTGGTCAGTCTTGTTAACGCTGGCTCTTTGTTGGCGCGTACCAGACTGGTGTGTGATGCAAGGCACACAGTTCATTAAGCTGTATTCATAGAATTGTAGAATCGTTGTGCCTGCATTGGTTTGAATTCCGCATCAAAAATATTTTGTCCTTCACAATTTATAAATAAATGAATGGATGTGTTAATTACTTTTAAAAATCACATTTATCTGAACCATGCTATTGCTTTACAGGTGCAAAGCAAAACCCAAGTAGCTTTGTGACGGATTGTTTTCTGTGGGTATTTTTTTTCTCTTAATCCAATTTTAATGACATGACAGTCTATATACAGGCTTTTTCTTATTAGTGTTCTGTTTCAGGTGACATAGTTGGTAGTTTTTGTTTCTGAAATCAGAACAGTGTTTATCAACTGAATAGTTTTGAATGCAGCTATATTATCTAAAAATTGAGTGGTCCGGTACTGTGATAGCAAACAGATAGTTGTGGGGTTTTTTTTTGGTTTTGGTTTTATGCTGTCTCTTTTTCAACCAGAGAAGATTTTTGTTAGACTCTGTAAGTTGCAATGGAATTTGTTAGAATGACTAAAGAGGTAATGAGAAATACTAGACAATTGATGGTGGTGATTAGCATTTGGCTGAAATACCAGTGGCAACTTAAACTGTGGTTTTATGGTGTTGTCAGTGTTATTTCCCTGAACAGCATTGTGAAATTAGTGATGAAAGGACAGTTTCTTTCCTTCCTCTTTGGATGAGGGTCACGACCTAGGGTAGCAAAGGCAAAATTACACTTGTAGGCGTAGTGGTTGCCTTGGGACTGATGATTTTAAGATTCATTTCCCCCTATACTTGTGTTTAATTCTTTCTCTACTGTGCCTGCAGAGATGAGATGAGAGCCCTAAATCTTGGCAGAGCCAGTGAGGTATGAATGTCTCTGTGAATCAGAGATTTGACATAAGGTTTTCTTCAGCAGCCCCAGATTCTTTGGGGTGCTATACTGTGGAATTAGGAGTTTTGGGAATGTGACTTGGACCAAAGCAGTGTTTGTCCAGTGTGTATCAGTTGGAGAGTCCTTTTCCTAAGAAATTTAAAGGATATTTTGACTAATGAACACACAGGTTGAGTACAGGAAGGAGTTCAAGAATGTCAAATGAGATTTCTGATGTCCTGTGAGGTCTCTGACTCACAATGAGTACTTTATATTGAATCTTTATCTTGCAACAGCTACTGCAGGCATGATTGATCTCAGTATGGTATGACAAGTGCAGAATTATTGTTCCTGTGTGTCATATATCACTGGTCTGAAATCTCAGTCAGGCCATTTATCTTGGTAACTCTTATGGTCAAAAGAAGTAACTTCCCATGGACCAGAAAATCTCAAACTGATTTCCCAGAGATGCGTTTCATTCTTTGGTCTCTTAAGAAAAAAAAAAAAAAAAAAAATTATTTGTCTTATAATTAGCTGTGTCTCAACAAAAAATGTGTCTTCTAAGTGACTTAGAAACGTTAAGTGCCATTTTCCAAAGCAATTTGCAGGAATCAGTGTCATTGAATTTCACAAAGTCTCCATCCAGTAGCAGAGCAAATAACCTTTAGACAAATGCTGCAGTTCAAATCCTACCACAGAACATGATATTATTCTAATAAAGGTGTTTGGACGTTATTTGAGAATTCTGGTTCTGAAATGAAGTAGTTCAGAGTAAGAGCTACATTCAGATCATCCAGGGAATGCCCTAAAAGTCAAGGTTATTAAATGGAATGAAGTGCTTTCTTGAATCTTGTCCTTTGGAGTAGTTCATGAGTGATTGTCAGTTGGTGCATATGAACCTTTGTCTCTTGTTTTGCAGATTAATTTATTATTGAACTAAAAAGGGCATATTTGTTTGTTTCTAACTTGGTAAATATGCGACAGTTCACGTAAATGAGAAAACCTCTAGAAAAATAAACACATAACACCTAGCAGTTCTCAGCACCTTTCTGGTTGAGGTATTCCTCTGGCTTTTGTTCTTTCAGCTGAACCCAGCAAATATGTCTCCTGGACTTATGTTTCACACCCTCCTAGGTTGTTCAGGAAAATTTGTTTCCATTTCCCTTAATGTTTATTGGAACTGGAATTTGTACAGAAACCAACAACAAAACATTACATGAAATTACAGGTACAGTTGTCCCCTAAACTGTATGGCACATATTTTTTTTCTTTTTGGAATGGCAACATGACAGGCCTGGAGAAGCTGTTCCATGCTGAGGCGATTTAATCACTAGGTGACATCTTTAGTGTGGCTCAGTGTGTGGACACAGAAATGTTTGTGCCATTTACACACAGGAGACTGCAGAAAGCAGGGAAAGGGATGTTGATACAACTTTGATGGAAGTTCTGATTTAAGTCCTGGAATGGGCTGCCCAGGGAGGTGGTGGAGTCACCATCCCTGGAGGTGTTCAAGGTGGGTTTGGACATGGCACTTGGTGCCATGGTTTAGTCTCGAGGTCTGTGGTATCGGGTTGGACCTGATGATCTTTGAGGTCTCTTCCAACCTTGGTGACACTGTGTGAAGTAAAATTAAGCGAAAAATATGGCAAAAGAAGTCAGTGGTTTACATTTCTTGAGTTTTTGTCCCTTTGATAGTAATTTTGGTGTGAGAGTTTTTAACAACTATGGAGAAATATAGGGAAAAGGTTACAAAAATGTACTTTGCTGTGCAAGTTTTTAGCAACTGTGGATATGTATATGGGTGTGTGAGATGTGTAATATATCTATTTGAAAATACAGTACTTACAAAAAAGTTATTTTCCTATCACATCAGATGCATCCAGAGTTTCCAAATGATACTGTCTGTTACAACATACTTAATTATTAGGAATATATTCCTTAACTACAACCAGTCAGCATCATGTTTTACTATAACTTTATAGCAAAAAGTAGTGTTAGTAATTTTGTAAATATGGAAAGTGTTTTATGTTCTTTTTATCCAAGCAAAATAAGAAGGGGCATCACAGACTTCAAAGGGAAAGCACAGTTTAGTGAAAATGGAAAATACATGCAGCCAAATTCAATAATATGACAGGAATTCAAGTAAAAGAGCAATTGAGTACTTCCTTTAAATTTTGTCATTTGTGTACAGTAGCATTGTGTTCTATTAGGAAGATTTGGAGTGAACTTAGTACTAGGAAATCCCCATTTGTATCTCAATTTATAACCTTAAATTATATGCTGACCTGGCAGTAAAATAATGTAAGAAAAGTCATAAATTTGCCTGTAGTGCAAGCACTCCTCTGTAGTATAGATTTGAGTGTGCTACTACATATTTGCCTTGGAGTAAAGCATGTTTCATATATATATATGCAATTGTTCTTAATAATGCATGTTTCATATATATATATGCAATTGTTCTTAATAATGATGTGTATTAAAAACAGAAAAGCAAGGCAAGAAAGGAGATTTGACTTAATTTAGTGTACTTATATATGCTTGATGCCAGTGTTTTATAAATTTATTTCAAAGGTAAGTGATCTTACTGATAGCTGAGTGCCAGCTAAACTGCAACAATTCCATTGTTGAAAAGTACACACAAAAAACCAAACTGTGACCTGAAAAGTAAACTTCCAGAGGACTATATGAGAAAGTTTACTTACACATCAAGTATCTTACTGGTAATTGTTCTGGCAGTTGATGTACATAAAATGAACAAAGTGGCTTGGCCCAGTATTGCACTAACAGTTGAATAAATTAATTCAGTCTCCATTGTTTATTTTACCTCCTAAACTGTGAAAAAAATGCACCTTTGAACAGTAAACTCTATTGCCATAAGCATCTGTTTGCAGTTTCATTACAAACTCCTACCAGAATAACTCTCACTTTGAAGAGAAAATTGATATGGGTTGTAAAACTTACAGTCTATGTCTCCTGAGGTATCCCTGATGTGGCCTCCATTGACATATGTTATTTTTTTTTCAAGAAGTACCTTTTTGTCTTCCAGCTCATTTCAGATCAGAAGTCAAGTCCATGTTTCAAAGACTTGCTGTCACTTAGAGCTGAGAACCTCAGTCTCTTGTTCAAGATCCTTGTACATAGAATGAGTGTAGTGGGGGTCACATCAGCTTTGCCCTGCACTGCCCAGAACTACTGTGTCAGCTGGAGCTAGCATGTTGTTCTCTAGCGTAGAGGATGATTTGTCCCTGTGAACTTTGCTGGCTTAGTCTTACTTAGAGATTTTTAATATTGTCAGTTGAAGCCTGTTATCAGCAGTAGTATTTGTGCTTCAGACATAATGTTAATTTTTAATGTTGGAAATCATCGGATTGTGTATATTTGGATGCAGATTCCAAAGAGGCACTAAACCAGTTATTTTGAACTGAAACATTTGAGTATGGGTGAGTTAAAAGCTGCAGAATGCCATTATTTGTAATCATTATGCTTTTAAAATAAACATTCTGGGTAGTTTAGTAATGAAATCTTACAAGCTTTGTTTAAAAAACAAACACTCCCTCCCCTTCCTCTTGAGCTTAAACAGTAGCTTGTTTAAAAAACAGTAAAATTCCACAACACTTAAACTCTTTTGAAGTAGTTCTTCAGCATCAGCAAGTAATTCTGCAAATTGCTTTTGAAGATGAGGCTTCATTTACTTCAGCGTGTGCAGTCTGATGGAGTGGATTGGTGGGTGTGGACTGAAATGGTAATTTAGGCTTTTTGGTGTGCAGTTCTCTTTCGCTAGAACACTCCTTATCAGACACATCTCTATCTTCTTGAGGTAATTTTGAATAGGCCAAGGCTGTTCTGTTTAATTGCCATTGGTAAAAACTTGGTATGTATGTAATGGCATGACATTCATGTTGACTACCAAACCTCATTTTTTTTCCATTGGGTTTTATTGTAGAGCACTTTATTCTTAATCAGATCAGTTCCCAGACCCAGCATGCTGTGTAGTTATCAAATGCCAGTTACAGGTTAGGGGTAAAGCAAAGATGTGCAGCTAGGTTAGAAAAAGGACAATCTAGATTTTGATTGATTTTTTTAATAAAATGTTAGGGATCTACACCCTGAGACTGCTTGAGTTTACAACACCAACGCTTTCCATTTAAATTAGTAGTTATGCAGTATGATAGCCAAGCATAAGACAGTGCCCTAATACTGTTGTATAAACTCAAAAAAAAAAAACCAACAAAAAACCATGCACTCAACTAATGCAGATTAGAGTGATTTTATTGATTTTTATTATTTTTTTTAAAATTGAGTTGCATGGTTTTATGCCAGCTAAAAGTGCTTCCTTTCATTTTGAAATATATATAATACTTTCTCTGTAATTGCATAAAAAGATGACAGCTTTCTTGCTGCTTACCACAAATACAACTTTTTAAAGTAGACAAAATGATGTGAAGTTATTATTTTAAACACAGTTCATATGCAAAATATGCCTGTTCAGGACTGGGATGTTCTTACAGTTAAAAAGATGAAGTGTCCTTGAAAGTTTGACTGTTGTTTTGCACTGTTTTTTCCTGTGGACGAAGATTTTTATATAGAGAATGGCAGCTCTCAGGCTTCTATAAGCAAAAATCTGACTCAGTAATTTATCAAGCCAATTGAATCTTTTAAAGCATATCTAACAGGTATTTAATTTTATTTTTATTTGGAAAATTCACAGATCCAAATTTGCTTTAGCTGTCTTTCTCAGCTTATTTTTATTCTTCGTACAGGTTTCACAGTGTCATGTAGACTACTAATGTTCTGTTTCTTTATAAAGGTCCCAAACTATGGATTTGTGGGAGTCAAAGCTCATGGTTTATTTATTTACATAAATTTTGTGTGTGGCATAGTGCTGAAAATACTGTGAAAAATATTCAGGCAGTGCAAGTTAATTAGATCACTAATGATGATAGGAAACTGAAAACCATAGTATATTCAATCCCAATTTTGTCCTCAAAGTACACCTTCTGCGGGCATATCTTTATGGATCCAGCAAACATTATGTATTGATTATATAACAAAGAGTTCTAGCAATGATAATTCATCTGACAAGAAATGGTTCATACTGTATTTTAGATTTCCACTGAAAATTGCTGCAGCTGTGACATCAGATCCATTAATCCTAAAAAAATAAAACTAAAAAAAAACTTAAAAAAAAAAAAAAAAAAAGCAAGCAACAAGGAAATCTCCACTACCTCTGTATCAGAAAGAGAAGGGAAGGAAAAGATTCATATACAGAGGGATAGGCCACACCTTGAGTACTGTGTCCAGTTCTGGGCACCTCAATTTAAGAAGGACATTGAAGTGCTTGAGTGTGTCCAGAGAAGGTCAACGAGGCTGGTGAGAGGCCTTGAGCACAGCCCTATGAAGTGAGGCTGAGGGAGCTGGGATTGTTTAGCCTGGAGAAGAGGAGGCTCAGGGGGGACCTTCTTGCTGTCTACAACTACCTGAAGGGTGGTGGTAGCCAGGGGGAGGTTACCTTCTTCTCTCAGGCAACCAGCACCAGAACAAGAGGACACAGTCTGAAGCTGTGCCAGGGGAAGTTTAGGCTGGAGGTGAGGAGAAAGTTCTTGACTGAGAGAGTCATTGGCTACTGGAATGGGCTGTCCAGGGGGGTGGTGGAGTCACCGTCCCTGGAGGTGTTCAAGGTGGGTTTGGACGTGGCACTTGGTGCCGTGGTCTAGTCTTGAGGTCTGTGGTAATGGGTTGGACTTGATGATTTTTGAGGTCTCCCAACCCTGGTGATACTGTGGATAAGGACTTTGCTGTTAGTGTTCACTATCTCTTGTCTTGCTTGGTTTACCATAGGGGAAGTCCACTCTGTTTAGTCCAAGAACTGAGTCAAGGAGAAGCAGCAGCTAATGCGTGTCTTCAGGGCATGTTTTTCCACTGTAGGAGCATATGTTTTATAAACCGAAAAGTCCTGAAGTACTGGGTTGCTTTTACTGCAAGTTTAACTCTTGATAGATTTTATTGGTCATTAAAAGGTGAATGTGACTGATTAAACTAAGACCACTTAAGGAAATATAAAGGTGTCAGGAGGCTGCAGGATGTGGTTACATTGGAGCAGATTTTTGTCCGTCTTCATGAGTCATTTACTTGATTCCCCAGGCATGTTGCTCATCTGTATTAACAAAGTGACAAATGGATCTTCTCTTGCCATGCCATTCTGGGCAGCAAGTAGAGACCTTAACAAAAGAAAGTGTCCACGTTGATGTGGACATTGATAATAAACTGTGTAAATAAACTGGATAGAAGAAGGGTTGAATGTGAAAATGAGAGCAATGGAAAAATTTTACACGTGTTTTTTTAAAAACACAAACATCCCCACATAACTTAAAGGTTGAAGGTTTGGTTTTTGGGTTGTTTATTTTTTTTTAATTTGTTTGGGATTTTTTAAATTTTGTTTTGTTTTTTGAGAATAGAAAAAAAACCAAAGTCTCATTATTCCTCTAGGGAGTTTTACTGCTTTGTTACATGTAAATCATTAAACAGGGACCACACACTTTCTTGGCTTTGCTAACTCTGTAAGACCGTTATTTGCCAGTTAATTTTCTTATCCATTTTTCTTACAGTGTTATTATTTTATTGCTTGAAGAACAGCCATAATCCTTTTGCATTAAGGATATTAACTGCTTTTGTGTCTTAGGAGCATGGAAACAGAGTAAATGGATCAGTGAGGACAGAGTTTTATTTTTATGCTATAATTGCTTCAACTCCTCAAGTTGGATCTTTTTTCACTAACATGGAACTCTTACTTCTTGGATGACTGCTTTAAACCCATTCCAACTGGTAGAGGCTAGAGGATCATGACTGTTGTTTGCCGTTTTAACCCTCATAACTTGTGTACAGACTTTATCTGTACCATAATGTATTTGTCATTTTTCCTTAACTGCTTCTGTTTGTTTACACCAAGTTTTGTCTGGGCTCTAACTGAATTGTAAGATCATTGAACAGGAACTGTTCCCATTACATATGTCTAGTGCCTATCACAATGGGTCACCAAACTTCATGTTTTCTCTTCTGTAATGTAAACAGTAAGAAGTTAATCATTGTCACGGGCAGTTTTGTGTGGTTTGGGGTTTGGTTTTTTTTTTTCTTTTAGTGGCATATGTGAAGTTAATTTGCTTATTTTGAAGACATATCTCCAGCATTTTAAGTAATCTGCTGGCAGGGCCTGCTACTACCCACCTCAAAGATCTGTAATATGAAGAACTTAGCTGTATTTTGTTCGATTTTACAGTTCTTGGCCAGTTTGGTTTTGTCAGTCCAAGCAGAAGTTTTGTGTGGATAAACATTGGGCAGCACATTGGTTTTTTAAAGTTTTAAATGCTTAAATAAGGCAAATAAGAGAAGCTTTAGTCAGATCTTGGGCAAAGAGAGTGTCTGCTTCAATCATATGTTGTCTGTCCAAAGATCAGTACAAGAAGTCATCTAAATGAGCGCAAATCCAAGACAGACTATTTATTTAATGTTTTGAACTCACAACAGAGTAATTTGACTAAGTCTTAGGCAAGTTTCTCTAGTAAACCAAAGTTATCCTTTACTTTGGTACCCTGACAGCAATTTGCCCATATTGTTCAGACATCGTATTGCCTAAGGTATTGTAGGAAAGCAGAGGACAACAACAGCAATGCTACAATGATTCTTAAAAGCATTTTAGCCAGAGACAGAGAGAGTGTAGGTGGGGAAAGAATGGTATTTTGGTCACAGGCTGTAGACAAGTTCAACTTATCTGTAGTGGACAGTGTGAACAGGCTCCTGCCTGTAATTTTGGCAATGAGCAGGTGCAGGAAGTCTTAGGAAAATGATTTTGAGGATAGAAGCAGGATGGAGAATGTGGAGATGAAATATGGGTGGCATCATAAACAGCTCTCTGCTGGCAGGAGTCACATCTGCTGAACTTGAATCCGCTGTCAACACTTGTCTAGCAGAGGGCTCTTTGCAATGCATGGTTGTCCTGGAACAAAGTTGAGCCCAACGCACTTCAGTTCTCCTTGTGCAGGCCTTCAAGATCCAACAGCATAATGTTGTAATTCTAAGTTGTCAATGCCATTATCAAGTCAGTCTCACAAGTGAGATGTTGAGGTAATGGAACGTGGCCAGAGAAGGGTGATGAAGCTGGTGAGGGGCCTGGAGCGAACCCTACGGGGAGAGGCTGAAGGGGGTTGGGGTTGTTTAACCTGGAAAATAGGAGGCTCGGGGTGACCTCTTTGCTGTCTACAACTACCTGAAGGGAGGTTGTAGCCAGGTGGAGGTCTGTCTCTTTTCCCAGCAACAGAATGAGGGGATAGAGTCTCAAGTTGTGCCAGGTAAGGTATAGGCTGGATATTAGGAGGAAATTCTTCACAGAGAGAGTGATTGGCATTGGAATGGGCTGCCCAGGGAGGCGGTGAAGTCACCATCCCTGGAGGTGTTCAAGAAAAGACTGGATGAGGCACTTAGTGCCATGGTCTTGTTGATTGGATAGTGCTGGGTGATAGGTTGGACTGGATGATCTTGGAGGTCTCTTACAACCTGGTTGATTTTATGATTCTATGACCTGTCACACACTGTTGCACATTCAGATATTACAGAAGTGGAAATTTCTGGCTGCTTCAAAAAGCACAGCATTGGAATAGGACTGTTTAATTTGAATACTTTTTTGGGGGATCATCTTCTGCCATCACTCAGCTGCCTTCTATCAAAGGCATAGAAGAGTATTCTGGGGAGGCATTGCTGTATGCTTCCTCTGTTCTTAAATTTTCCTTTCACTGTTAGAGACAGGATGTAAGATGGACATCTGATCTGACCTGATACAGCTTTCTTGCACAGTTTGTGCTTATTTGAGTAATCTGTTTTCTGTATAATATGAAACAAAGTTTTGTCCCGTGCTGCCTCTCCTGGAATACAGCTTTATTAGTTTATACATAATGTAATCCCTAGTTCAGCATTACAACATCACGGAACCTGATCATTGTGCACAGAGCTGGAGTGTGGTTACTTTGGGGTTAATTATTTCCCAAATCAAGTATGTGTTAGACAAGGTTATTTCAGTATCAGAACTTCTATTCTGAGCAGATTGAAACTGACATAAAACACTTTTGAGGTATTTGTCTTTATAGAACATCACCAGACACATCTTCCATGCAAGCAACAATTGTTTAAATCGTACCCAAATATGATAGTACAGTCCTTTCTTCTTATTATCATCACTGTTTAGATCTACCAGTACTCAGTTATATTTATTTTTCCCAGTTCTCAGAGATGCTTTGATTGTTCCTGGTTAGAAATTAGAGAACAGACTGTTCTGTATTGGTGCAACTGAATATGTTTGTTAAAATGAAGAGCATTAAGTGTTTACGAGAGCTTTTGTATTTCACTAATATACTTCTTTTTTTGCAAGTGATATTGACCATGGATGCCTTTAATTCTTTCCAACTACCTGTAACTGTGGTGATAGGAAAGCATTGTCAAAGGCCAGAGTATATGGAATGGAACAATTTCATAAGAAATCATGGCTGCTTGGCTTTTCAAAGCATGATTCTTCCTCAGTTTCAACAGTTAATGTTTTTGTCTTAAAAATAAGATAGAGATATTACATGCAACTTGATATAATTGTTAGAAACTGCTCTGAATTAATGTTCTGTAAAGTATGTAAAGCAGCATAAGAACCATTGGCAACTGTTTAGATGCTATTAATAATTAGCAACCTTCATACTAGCCTGTTAGGAAAGAACCAGGCGTTTGGTACAATAGAAACTCAACTCCATACGGTTGGGTTCAAATTACATTTGACTTGGACAATAGGGCATGAATGGGGTGCATTTGAGTTTCTGCCACTGTAAACAATGACATGTTGGAATGTTTCATTTGTTTATTGATTTATTTATTTGGACAGGTGCAGGTTAATCATATGAAATAATTTTTTATTCAAATATAGGTACAAAATAGTTAACAAACATTGTCCAGGCAGAGCGTATGATAGCAAATATCTTGGATGGACAGACTCAGAGTAATTTAGCCTGTGACTGGTTTTGAACTTGGGGCTTAAACTGGGTAAGTCATGTTCTAGGGAAAATGCTTTATGTGCTGCCCAATCACTAAGAAGCTAGAAAGCCCAGATTGTATTTTCTTATTATTGTATTTTTCAGTACTAAGTTACTTGTTTTACTTTGTGTTAAAAATTACATGTACGCCTGTGAGGTAGATTCTGTTATGCTAATGGAGCTCATCCTTGAGAAGAGGTCATTCAGATCTGATGGATCCCATCTGGATAAGGATGATTCTCTAGGGTGTAATTTTCCTCAGCTATTTGAAACCCTTTCATGAGTGCTCAAAAGCAATCAAGTTCTATAATTTGGAAAATTACGGCAGAAGGAAAGAGTAAGGGAGATCATTGCTGGAAATGTATGTTAGGAAGTAGTATCATAGGATGAATAGCCTAAATTAAAGAAAAGGTAGCCTTAATTAAGATTTTTTTCTTCTCTTTAAGCTGGATACACACATTTCCACCAGTTGGACAGTAGAAAGGGAAAATGGATGACAATAGCATGTCTGACCATTTGCAGCAGGGGAAGGTTGAAACTGGAGAAACAATTTGATAATGCAGAAGTTATCCTTGGTCCACAGTTTTCCCAGTACTGAAATGAAAAATTGCACAGCAATCTGCAAACAAGAGAAAAGCCCATAAATACATGTCTTACAGGTAGACATCAACCTACAAAAGGATTGCATTGGTCTTACACTTTTAATACCTTAAATTATCTTGCTATGCAGCATAGCCTATGCTATTAAGCTCAAGTGTTGCAACTCTGTGTTTTATCATAGTCCTTTCAAAGTTGCTCCTCTGTCTCTCATCAGATGGAATGACTTGGATATACAATCACCATGGTACTTCAGTACACTAGGAATTTGCCAAGTTTATTTCTCTTTCAAAATTGTATTTCATTTAAACAAGGACAGGATTTCTTTTCATAGGCACCTATTTGATTCCTATTAGTGCTAACAGAAAGTGTGTGCAGACACCAATGGAAGAGTAGACTATAGTTTCTCTTGAGAGGAACAACTGTTTATAATTAGAGTTGTGGGAATGAAGAAAAACCCAGATAGCAAGCAAGCAGTCACCCTTCCAAAAGCTTGGTAAACTCATAAAGCTCAGGAGCTTAATCTCTGAACTAGAGTGCTTGTTATCTAATCCCCACCAGCTGTTGTGTACTTGGTAGCCATGACATCTGTAATAGAGCTGAAGGGCCTGTCTATATTGGTTGGTACCTTTACCCACCAGCTGAATTTGAGTCTTCTTTCATTGCTCACATTTACCTGATTTAAGTCATTAACCAGCTGCTTGGGCTTTGATCATCCATTTGACCATACTTTGTAATAGCCAGCATGTGTTGCTTTTGGGAAAAAAAAAAAAAAAACCCAACACATTTTAGGTGTATAGCTTATCAGCAGATCTATTTTTTTTTCTTGCTAATGAGAGAATGGTATCAACCAAAAGAATTGCTTCTGGTCACGTATAGATTCCTTATATAAAGCTGACCTGGGAATGAAATCTCTTGAGTTGTACTTGAGCTGAGAAATACCATCATACTTGTAATAAGCAGGGTAAAGAGTTATATACATGTCTCTGCTACTGGTGTAGGTCATAACACAAGATGGAATGTAAGTGTAAGCAAGTATGTATGTGCTCGCTGTAACTGTGGAATGATGTTTGTTTTCTGGGATCAGTTTCAGTTGTGCTATAGTGGATGTTGCTCTTTTTAAGACAGCAGAAGACAGAACTTGGGCCAACTCAAGAAAAAAGAGTTGATTTTTAATCATAGAATGGGTTGGAAGGGCCCTTACAGATTGCCTAGTTCCAAGCCCCCTGCCACAGGCAGGGACACCTTCTACTACACCTGGCTGCTCAAGTTTTGATCCTGCTACCTGAAGAATGGCAGCTTGCAGTCACAACAGTGTAAAATGAAATAGTTTAGTTCATGTGGAAGTTAGTACATTTTGAAGCAGAAACACACATGGTTGGAGATAACAATTTGCAAAAACCTCTGGCTGTCAAGCAGCTCAATAAAGTAAAATCCTGAACCACATCATAATCATCTGTTGTCCTCACCTGGCCTAACAGAGTCAGGTTTTCACCTTGTACTGAATAAAGGTAGCTTTAACTCAGTTAAAAAACAAGACAAAGTTTTAGCCACTATGACATAAAAGAGCGTTAGAGTTTTGAGTTTTGGTCTGTTTGCCTTGTTAGAGATTCTCAGACATTTCCTCTATGCTAATTCAGTGCTTCTAAAAACATGTCACAGATTCATTCCTGGCGTTTTTACAGTTTTGTGAGTGAGCAGAAAGAAGCAGCTAAACAGAAAGGACTCCAGCCTAAAGAAGGAGGCCCAGCCAGCGCCCATGGGTGATGTTAAAAGTGATTATCAATTCTCTTACCTACCTAACTGGGGGGCCACTAGGCCCCCCAGCCTTTTTGCCTCCTTCACAGTTCACCCAGTGTGCACCATGGGGACTCACCAGTGATGACAGGAGAATGCCTCTGCCCAGCTGGGCACAGCTTGGGGCTTCTGCTTTTCCTGAGGCCAGTTAAAAAGGGGAAGTGGGTAGGGAGGGCAGAGTTTTCACACCTGGGGTGGGAGGAGACTCCAACAGAACCCAGGTGGCAGAAAAGGGGAGGTGGTGCCAAAATGAGGGAGATGAAGAAGAAAAGAGTGGAGATGAGAAGAGGAAGATGGGAGAAAAGGAAGGAGATGGAGAGGACAGGAGATGGGGGAGAAAGGAGATTAAAAAATTAATAAAAATGAAAACTGAAGTGTTTGCATTGAAACCACCCTTTTCATGACCAACCCTTTGTCATTTTTGCTTGGAGTTGTAAGCAGACATCTTCACTGTCTCACTATGTTGGCTGAAGAAGAGCAAATCACACCTAAGAGGAAAAAAATCAGGAAATTAAGAGTAGAACTAAGAAATGAAAAATGAAAAAGAAAACCAAATACAAATTATATGTTATGTTTCCCAATTCCTGGGATACTGTTGTGACTTCAGGCCTACAGTTAAGACAGTATCCTCACCACAAGCAGCAGTGTAGAGTAACAGCTGTTGTGTAGAATGGAGTGTGATTTCTTCTTGATAGGCATATTGTGGACAAAACTACTATTTTGGTCCATGTAAGGGGTTACGGGAAAGGATGGTGTTTTATTTCCTGGATCTCAAATAAGTTTAGTTAGGAGGTAAGTGTGAGCTGTGCTAAGATAAGACAACTTCTCTGTATGCAAGACTGGAGATCTGTGGGGTTTTTGTTTTGCTAGTCAAAATGTAGGTGCTTATAGCTTCCTAGCACAGGAATAATTAGATTAGGCATCTGAAGTTGCTACTGTGGCCAAAAGTGGGATCAAAGGCTATCATATTAGCTGTTAGCATAATATTGTGGATCTAAGATTTTGAACTGTCCTTAGAGAGTTCTGGCACATCTGTAACACTGACTGTCAAAATCCAGAATTACAGTCTCCTAAATAAAACCAACTGTACCAAGTTTTCAAAGAAATGCCTATTAAATTGTGTTGAATTTCATTATAGAAATTTTTATTTGGAATTGATTTTGCTGATGGATGTTTGTTTGTTTTTTTTTTCCCCAGAATGGTGCTAAGAAGTTCTGGGATTTTATGAGGACACATGACAGGTAATAGATGGAATCACATTATTCCTTTTGTCTTCATGTTGTATTTCATGCTATATTCTGTTCCACTAGATCAAATCTTCCTCCAGTTTCCTCTTCAATTCTCCCCTCTTGTATAATAGGTGCAGTATTTAGACAGTATTAGCAAAATTTTTAAATCTGCTCATGCTTTATTATATTTTTAGCTAATTTTGTCAATGCTTGTCTTTTGAGATAGGATTTTGCCACATGATGTATTGTACATTTTAATGATTACATAGAAGATGATTTGGATTGTACAACGTTTTCCTTTTTTAAGTGTGAGTATGTCACCTGAGAGACAGACTCTACCTCCCACATACTTAACCCTGTTGTTATTGGTATTAAATAGTCAAGTCCCAATTATGTGACCATACTCTTCCACCTGTGCATATACAATCCCAGGTATTGCCCTAATATAAAGACTGTGAAAAAGCAATCTGAAGTTATGGCTGTAGGTTTTTGTTACGTTTAGTTGTTGTTGCGGAGGGGGTTGTTGTTTGTTTTTATCTTTGGTAGGTGGGGTGTTCTATTTGTTTGTTGATTGTTGTTGGGTTTGGGTTGGTTTTTTTGTTTCTTCCCATTGGTAATAAAATACAATAGAGATTCCATTTTATGTTTGAGCAAATCCTAGTAAGCTTTTATATTTTAATCCTCCCCACCACTGCTATAAAAGGATGTTTAAGAAAAAGTCCAATTCAAGTAACTTTACAAATGCCTGAAGCCTTTCAGGCTCTGCATTCTGTACACTAGACCCTTCTTTTCAGCACAAGTGAAGAAATGCACAGCTAGTGACTTTGTTCTGTCTTTACAATTGTGTTTCTCCTATCAGAGAAGAAAAGCAGTGAACTCCAGACTTCAAGGATCAGTTCATGCAAAACTATAAAAAAACTGTTATTTAGGAAACAGACCCAGTCTCAGGGATATTAAATAGTGAAATGCACATATGTCTTTTATAAAAGTAAAAAATATTTAATGTAGTCACTTAAAATTCAGGTGCTAGAAGTTAAAAAGCAAAGGTAACTTTTCTCTAGAAAAAACTTTTCTAAATCTATTTGATGTAAAAAATGTAGCAAAACACTAATGACAAAATAAATTGTGACTTGTGGTGGTTTGGGAGTTCCCCGCACAACCCCCCCACCACTTTGTAAAATGACCCAGACTAGACTCAGCTGGCTGGAAGTTAAGGACTGAAGCTCTATTTACAGCTCAGCACAATGTACAAGCAGAGATATACACTATAGACAGGAATAGTTACAGAAATATACAAGTTAAAGGTAATACAGAAGCACAACACTCCCCCCAGAAATCAAAGACCCCAGGAGGGGCTCCCAACCACCCTTCCACCTTCTCCCCACCCCTGTACCTTACCCCAAGGTTTGCCTTACACGCAAGGTGAGTTTGGAGGGTCGGCCAGGGAGGTTAGAAGAAAAAGTTGTTAGTGAGGTTATCGGCAGACAGGAGAAAGTGCAGAAGCTAGACATCCCGAGAGTGCTGCAAGCCTGAGTGTGTTATCTTTGTTTTGTATTCCTTTCTTAAACATCTCAGCAAGCCTATGAGTGAAGTAGACGTCACCATTGTTTTCCTTTCATAGCATATAGTATAATTTTCTCCATAAAAATATTCCAATTAGCCTCAAACCAGCATATGACTCATAACCAGAACCATGTTAAGAGAGATATTCTTCTTATAAATGGAGTAAGTAGGTAAAATCAATATCATTTTGGAAATTCCTTCCCATTGGAATGCTCTAAATCCTTACGATTTTTAGGTGTCTGGGATGTACACTTTTTATCAACACAACTGTTATGCAGGTTTTGTTCCAATAATAATTGGAAAAGATTAGATAGATTAAAAATGACTGTACTGCTTGAGAGTGAGGATGGAAAAGGGAGTGATATTTCGATAGTGAACTTCACACTTGCTTTTGGAATTTGCCTGGAAGACAAGTTCTGTCTTTGCACTTTATCTATCCATATGGACATGTGCCTGAATTTATGATCGCAGATACAACGCCTGAGATGATAACTGATTGTTGGAAATTTAATACATGCCCAGTACTTTCAAGCAAGTGAATCCAGCCTCAGGTCACAGTGCTGAGAACATGACTTCCAGATGAATAATTTGTATTACTATTTTTGTTCAAACTGTAGTTTATTACTCTGTGATAATGTGTGAATGTATGCAACTAATTGAGGGGGGGTAAATATGAAAGGATTGATTTTCGCTGAACTTCTTGGGAACAGTATTTCTGAAGGACTTTGTGGACATTTTTAAAATAGTTAAGAACATAACTGTATAAAAATGCTATGGCCACATGTCACGCCAGTCATCTCTGGTCACATAACATTTGTTAGCTTCAGATGTACAACAGCTGCCATCCTAACTAATGACTACTGTTGAATGCCTGACGCTTTCTGAAGTAAATTCAATGAAACTCCTGACACTAAAGGTAATAATGTGAACTTTCTATATAGGAAATAATTCTGTTTGTAAAGATGAAGCCAATTGTTATCAGACAGATTTAGTCAGCTTCAGATTCCCTTATAATGCAGTATTTTAATGGAATAGTTGTGATGCTACTTACATGGAAAAGCTGCACTGTCTAATTGCCGAAGATTATAGAGGACATTGTTTTGAGTGAGCTTGCATGCTGGGTTCCTTTGGGACCTCAGTGTTCTTCCTTGTTTCAAATGAGATTCACCTAAGCCAATATTCAATAGATTTATATCAAAATAGAGTCAGAATACAGGAAAATATGTAGCAGGATAGATGAAGTTATTTTTGTATAAATTTATCCTTTCCAACTGTTCAGGTGAACAGCTGATGAAATTATACATAGACGAGCCTGTAAGAATTGTAGTACTCATTTGCCTGAAGTGTGTGTCACCTTAAAAAAATCTCACTATGTATTACAGTAGTATAAGATCATTTAACCTTATGCAAGGTGGCAGAGCACTAGCAGAAGCTAAAATGGGTGAATTTTTATTATTTGTTACTTTTTTTCCTTTCCTTTTTAGTTATTGTAGATCTGGCCTTCAGTCTACAGTGTGTGGCTCTTAAGCTTTCTTAAGATCAAGAACATTCAGAATTAGGGTATCAATCTTGGATTCACCTCTGCTTTAATTTAGAATTTATGATGAACAAATAATTGCTTACTCTCAATCTCTCTATGCCACTTAAAGAAAAAAAAAGTTGTGTGCACAATTATTCTTGCACACAATAAACTGTTACCAAGACAAACTTTCTAAACTTGTGTTGTCAAGGTCAACTGAGTGTCATTATGGACAAAAGAAGCAGCATTTCTTACCATAATTAGATTTAAATTGTAACAGAAGGCAACCCAGGACACAAAGACATACCCATAGCAAGTAGTTAAGTCCTGAAACACTTTGTCCAGAGAGGGTGAGTAACCTCCATCCTTGGAGAAATGGAAAGCTTGACTGGAAAAGGCTCTGAAAAATCAGACCTAACTTAAAAGTTAGTCCAATTGTGATCAGGAGGTTGGATCAGATGATCTCCAAAAGCGTCTTACAACCTGAAGGTTTCTATGATTTTGTAAGTATATTAAATGTTTACTATTACTTTTGTCCTGCAGTTAAGTAAGTTAATCTTTCTTTGAAACATGCAGATGAACAGTATCAAAACTCATTGCAAGGTTTTATTACATTATTAGAGACAACTGAAGATTACCAAAAATGAATGAAGAAAAATAAAAATCCTTGATTGCCTCCTTTTGATTGTAGATGTTGAAGAAGTTTATTGAGATAATACTCATGTTAACATAACTCTGGCTTGTTATCTTAGGCAGTGACATGCAGCAAAAGATAGTTCCTGCAGTTATTTCATACTTTGCCTGCTTTTGTAATTAAGTTAATTTTTCCTCAGAATGCTCAGATGATGTATTGGCTTATTGTTAACACATCTTTATGAAAATAAGATCCTCCAGAACTGTGTGCAGTTCTGGAGCCCTCAGCACAGGAAGGACATGGAAGTGTTGGAGCGGGTCCAGGGGAGGGCCACGAAGATAATCTGAGGGCTGGAGCAGCTCTCCTATGAGGACAGACTGAGAAAGTTGGGGCTTTGCAGCCTGGAGAAGAGAAGGCTTCGAGGAGACCTGATAGTAGCCTTCCAGTATCTGAAGGGGGCCTACAGGAAGGCTGGGGAGGGACTATTTACAAGGGCTTGCAATGACAGGACAAGGGGCAATGGGTTTAAACTGGCAGAGGAGAGATTTAGGCTGGATGTCAGGAGGAAGTTCTTTCCAGTGAGGGTGGTGAGGCACTGGCACAGGTTGCCCAGGGAAATTGTGGCTGCTCCCTCCCTGGAGGCGTTCAATGCCAGGTTGGAGGAGGCCTTGAGTGAGCTGTACTAATGGGAGATGTCCCTGCCTATGGCAGGGGGTTAGAACTAGATCATCCTTGAGGTCCATTCCAACCTTACCATTCTATGATTCTATGATAAAATTAAGAGGAGTGCAAGAGATGAAAGTTTCAGGGTGCTTCTTAAGACATTGATCTGTTGGAACAACTTGTGATTGTGTGACTTGTGATGAGGGAAGGAGTGCGGTGATTGTTTTTTTTTGTTTTGTTTGGGTTGTGGTGTTTTTTGGTATTTGGGGGTTTTTGGTTGGTTGGGTTTGGTTTGGAGGATTTTTTGTTGTTTTTGTTTTGGTTTGGTTTGGGGTTTTTTTGTTTTGTTTTTTTGAAGGTCACACCTATTAAAAATAAAAACTTGATCAGGAAGAGATTTTCCTTCTGCAAATTTATGGTGATTTTCTGTCAGAAGGAGAATTGTACCAAATACTGCAAAGTAATAATTGATGCCTGTAATAAAACATTATTCTCTAAACCCAAACTCAGTTCCAGTTACATTCTCCTTCATCCTAATTTTGCTATATTTAGTACAGTAAAAGCCTGAAATGTAATACTTAAGTTTTACATTCATCTACTTTAGAAAGCAATAGACCAAGTTCGTTTCAGGTTTCATCAACTCCCCTAAAGGAGAGTCAAGGCTTTTAAAAGACGTAATTTGGAAACAGTCATATGCTCACTTTTGTGCTTTGAGTAACAGTGAGCACAGAAACATAACCATACCTTTTGCTAGCTGGCAAGTAAAAGGACAGCTTTTCAACTGTATTGTGAATGCATATAAAGCAAAGTCATGCCTACTCTTCTATTTATAAAATGCAAAAAATTCACTGTAAAGTGCAGTGCATTTCAAAGAAGACAAATTTGAGGAGACTGAATTGCATGTAAGATTGTTATATGAATTCCTCTGAACTCTGAAAATACCATGTGACAGGGTAAAGACATTTGCACTAAAAAGCTCTGCATATGCGTTTTACCCTTTCTATGCTGTATTTTTACATACAAAAGCATGTCACAGTGTCTCATTAATAATACTTAATGAAAAAAAAATAATTCTTTTGGTCATTTCTCTAAAAGAGGAGAAAATAATATTCTTATCATTTAAGATTGGCTTCTTTTAAGTAAAGGGATTATTTTATTTCACATTTAGAACATATTAATTCCTGATTTAATTTGTTAGCTAAGAAAAGAGGCTTTTTACTTTATCTAGTACAAAGACAACTGAAGAGTGTAATTTTCTATCAGGAGGGAGTTTGCAGGGTAAAGGAAACCAAGGCAATCTGCACCTCAGCACATTGTCTCCTACAGGTATGAGTGCTGGTGTTAAATAGAAAGAGGTTCTCAAGGCAAGTTAAAGATGAGCATAACTCAGAGTGCAAAATGAATACATTCAGACACTCACTTTAAGCTCTACAGTTACCTGACTGAGTGCTGGCTCTTGTGTGCCACTGAAGTCAGGGAGTGTGTGGCACAGGGCGTAGTAATAAATGGTACCAGTGAAGAGCTGGCCCAAGAGCTGGCACATCCTTGGGCCTGGCTATGAGAACTGACCAGGTGATGGGTCACCAGAGCCATGGAAGTGGCTTGGAGGAGCCAGGGTTGCTATTCTGACTTGGTGGCCGTAGCAGGCAGCTTTGGAAACAGGGTGGAAGTCATGTGCCCTGACCACATTATAGGAGTGGATTAAATTCCTTCTCCTGTTTCATATGGCAGATCATTTGGGCTTTATGGAAACTTAATCCTGTATGTATTTTTCTGGTTTATGTCCTAGGGTATTATAGGACACCATGAAATTTAACTCAAATGCTTCCTTAACTTCAAAATGAGTAAAGTACATCTTTTTAACATCTTTATAGGTTAAAAAAAATTCTTGGGTGGCAAGTGCCTTTTATGTGCAATGATGTGCTATAAACCTCGTCTGTCTTTGTACTGTCTCCTCCAGGGTGTCAAGTAGTGTGGAATTTTCCTGATTATCTTCAAAGATAATGCAGAAGATAGTGTACTGTTTAAAATAAACTGGATGTAGTTCAACAAACAACAAAAACGATGAAAAGTGTAGGGAAATAATAGCTGAGAGAAGGTAATGACAGCTGGGCGTGTTCATGCGAAAGATAACAAAACTAAAGAGAAAAATTACTACTTATCACCAAAAGGTAAAGGAATGTTTTACAGCAGGCTGATATAATGCAATTTCATCAACAGTCAATGACAGAAGAGAAAGTGGTGCCTCATGTGGAAAGTATTTTTTAAATTAAACTAAGAAATCATTTTAAATTAAACTAAGAAACCCTTTTTTACCAATAGGAGATAAGGCATGTTTTGTAATCACTGTCATTGAAAACACTCAGGTCTAGACTTGATATCTGTCTATCAAGGATGCTATCAGGATAATGATATTTTTCCTGCTGTTAAAAGGCAAAAAAAAATGTAGTAGCCTATTAGTTTTCTTCAACCTAAGTAATTACACGATTTGTTTGCATATGATGTTTGCAAATAAAATGCACTTAATGCTTATGGGTTCTTTGGTTTTCATTTTTGGGAGTTTTTCTAAATGAAGACTTGACAGATCATCTGCTTATGTGCCAGGAATTATGCAGGCATATTTGCTGCCTTTTAAGATGTCTCATTACGTTGTTACCTTAGGACCCAATCTAAATAAAATCATAGCAATGAGGCAAAAAAAAAAAAAAATCTTTTATGCTGTAAAGTTGTTGGAGAAAAACACAAAATGAAAGTCAGATCTTCAGATTCTTATTTCACTCCACCTCTACTCTGCCCTAGAATACTGTATTCAGTTCTGGGCCCCTCAGTTTGAGAAGGACCTCAGGGACCTGCTTGAAAGACTCCAACGCAGAGCCACAAAGCTGCTAAAGGCAGTGGAACATCTCTCTGCTGAGGACAGGCTGAAGGACCTGGGGCTTGGAGCAGAGGAGACTAAGGGGTAACCTCATTCATGTTGACCAAGATGTGCAGGACAGTGTCAGTAGAATGAAACCAGGCTCTGCTCAGTGACAGGACAAAGGGCAGTGGTTGCAAGGTGGAGTAGAGGAGGTTCCACGGGAACATAAGGAAAAACTTTCACTTTGACAGTGTCATGGTAGGCCTAAATAGGACAAAATAGGCTTATACTTTTAAGTATGTGATGCAAAAGCACCATATAGCATCTAAACTCTTGACAGCTGTATCACTGAAATAGAGTGAAATGACAATAAAGTCTTTACTGAGGGCATTGCTTCATTGGGAAGTGAAATGTTTGTCTAATTTTAAAAATTCTTACAAGTGAGCAGGTACACAGGAGGTTTGGAAGACTAGTCATAAATTTCTAAATAGAAGTTTCTGGTATGCAGATTAGAGTCATCTTGTTTTTACAACATTAGGGATTTCATTTTTTAGTATTTGCAATGATATAGAATCATAGAATCATAGAATGGTAAGGTTGGAAGGGACCTCAAGGATCATCTAGTTCCAACCCCCTGCCAGAGGCAGGGACACCTCCCACTAGTACAGCTCACTCAAGGCCTCATCCAGCCTGGCCTTGAACACCTCCAGGAAGGGAGCAGCCACAACCTCCCTGGGCAACCTGTGCCAGTGCCTCACCACCCTCACTGGAAAGAACTTCCTCCTAACATCCAGTCTAAATCTCCCCTCTGCCAGTTTAAACCCATTGCCCCTTGCCCTGTCATTGCACGCCCTTGTAAATAGTCCCTCCCCAGCCTTCCTGTAGGCCC
>VWZE01003481.1:174180-201403 GCA_013396675.1 Eubucco bourcierii
CAGCCTGGAGAAGAGAAGGCTTCGAGGGGACCTGATAGTAGCCTTCCAGTATCTGAAGGGGGCCTACAGGAAGGCTGGGGAAGGATTATTTACAAGGTCCTGCAATGACAGGACAAGGGGCAATGGGCTTAAACTGGCAGAGGGGAGATTTAGACTAGATGTTAGGAGGAAGTTCTTTACAGTAAGGGTGGTGAGGCACTGGAACAGGTTGCCCAGGGAGGTTGTGGATGCTCCCTCCCTGGATGTGTTCAAGGCCAGATTGGATGAGGCCTTGAGTAACCTGTACTAGTGGGAGGTGTCCCTGCCTATGGCAGGGGGTTGGAACTAGATGATCCTTGAGGTCCCTTCCAACCTTACCATTCTATGATTCTATGATTCTATGAATCTCATGAGATTGGCCTGGGCCCACCTCTCCAGCCTGTCCAGGTCCCTCTGGATGGATCCCTGCCCTCTAGCAAGTCGACTGTGTCACACAGCTTGGTGTCATCTGCAAACTTGCTGAGGGTGCACTCGATTCCTCTGTCCATGTCACTGACAAAGATGTTAAACAGCACTGGTCCCAGCACTGACCCCTGAGGGACACCACTTGGCACTGGTCTCCAGGTGGACATTGTGCCACTGATTACCACTCTCTGGGTGCAACCATCCAGCCAGATATATCATATATATCAGATATATCAGATATAATAAATTTTCTATCTGTTATGATATCCCAGAAATTTTCAGATTGAATCCCATGTGGAATTCAGCTGTGAGTTAGTTTTTCAGTTGAAGCCCTTACAGCTATTTTCCAATTTTTTTAAAAAATCCTTTCAGCTATTTTCCACAAGACAGAGAAATACCTTTTCAGTGTTGATGCTGTTGTTGTTGAAGATGGTGCTATTACCATTGTAACTTAAAATATTTTCTTTCAGCTCATGAAAATTTTGGTCCTCTTGAAGAATATTTATGAAATTATTTGGAATTAAATAATGCCTCAGAACACACCAGGATAAAGTTGAGCCACAAGCTCTGATCCAACTTACTTTTTCCTTCATTTCATCATTATTTTCTCTCAGAGGCTTTAATAAACTCTTGGCTATGAATTGAACACTAAAGGAGCTGCAGGTTCTCAGCCCTGCTGCAAAACAAATCAGATGGCTTAGTTTAAGGGCCTAGCTATATTAACATAGGTACTTACTTTAATCTTCCTACATTTGATTTTCTTTCCAAAAGTATATAACAAAGAGGAGCATTCACAGAACTAGTATTGGATGTTGCAATTACTGTGCTATGGCTATTAGCCTCTGTGCAGTGGGGTAAAAAATGGTTTGTATTCACAGGTTATTATGTAGAAAGAATAACAGCCTTGAAAATGTTGGAGTGCATTATAATTAGAAAGATCACCTGCTAGTACACCTGTTGGATGATGGCATAATGTGATATAATTTTATGTTAATTACTTCTTTGCTTTTTTCCTGCACCTGCTGCTTATAATGTCAGAACTGTACAAAGGTCCTAAGATGTGACAATAGGAGCTACATGTCACTGTTCATCAGTATATATGTTACATGCCTAAATAGATCTTGATTTCAGCATAAGCAGCAGAGACTTGTATCACATTTATTTGTAAACATGAATTATGTATTCAGTATGTACCCAAATTCTGCTTACATCTTACAAAAGGATATATTGCATTTAGGATTTTTCACATTCAGTATGTCAGATTAAAGCAACAACAAATAAATGTATTTCTGTGTTGGTAGGAGAAGGTAAATGTTTATTGCATATAGGGATTATATTTGTTAAAGATTAAGAAATTACAAGAAATGTAGCTTTTAATTGTTTTCTCTCAGAAATCTGAGTTAAACTAGTAAGTCTTCACAATAAGCCAATTTATTTGTTCCCCACATTGCAGCAGAGGACTAGAGGATAAGATACTGTTTACTTTCTCATACATGTTTGTTCCTTCAAATTAAAAATGTAACTTTATAAATGCATTAATAGTGAATGAAATAGTTGATTGCCATAGACAAGCACCCAGTCATGAGAAGAAGGCAAAGCTAACCTTGAGTAGATGCTTTGAATGTCAGCCTTGCTTACAAAGGTGCAGATGTGCCATCATGCACATGTGTGCACACACACTTGCTTGGAAGAAACCATTACTCAGCATTAGCAAACATGTAAGGTGGACTCAGTCTCACTTGTGCCTTTTAGAAACTATTAAACTTTTTTTTTTTTTTTTAAGCAATAATATACTGTTACCCACTTGTGATAAAAATAGGTCTGTAATGTATCTTTATGCTTATGAACTTAGATATGACAAGTGAAAAGTCCCCTTTTGTGAGCTCTGTTTCATGTGCTATGTGTTTGCTGATGCATTTACTAAAAGGGAAGAGCTAAACAAAGGTTTTGTGATAGCTGCTATTCCCATGCTTCAAAAACAGATTGGAGTAACAATCTGTTTTCTCTGTTTTCCCTGGGCTAAGAAGGAAGTAGACAGAAAATACTCTACTTACAGCCTTGTTCTGCCAGCCTGTCCCACCCCTGGGCAGGAGGTGAGGAGAAGCACTCAGTCATTCTGCAGAAACTGCTTCTCTGCTGTGCTATTTCCTACAAGTGTGTTGCCCACAGCTTTGAAAGTCATAGCATGATTTAATCACAGTATTTGAGTGTTTTATTTAAAATGAAATATGGTAGTGACATACAATCTTGTTTTGATGTGTTAAAGTTACATTTAAGTTATGATTGTGATGAAAACCATACCCCTTTTGGCATCCTTACTTTGACATGCTTACATTCTTAGGCTTGCTGTGGTCGAAGGTAATGCAGGTTTCTCTCTGTCTCTGAAGCAATGCTAAAAGTTTAGTGCTAACAGACTTTAGGTTTTAAAAATCTGTCTGTTGAGGTTACAGGATTTGTGAGTTTAAGCCCGAATGATTTGACAGAGAGTATTTGCCAGCCATGTAGCTGTTAATTGAAACAACTATAAACTTCTCAGTGGATACTAATCCTCATGATAAAGAGACAATGAAAACAGATCTGTGTTTTTTATAGATCACTTGCATTTGTCCCACAGTGGTAAATAAGAGTCACGCACTGTACAGACACATCAAAATACATCTGGAACAGTCAGCTAGGTCAAGCCAGGCTTAGTAGGTCTGGGTCAGTATGAGCCATGACATGCCTGGTCTGAGCAACATGGTGCTAAACCCCTGGAGTGAGACTGAAGCCTGAAGTCTCACCATGGGCTGGTGCTGTGTGTTCAGACCCTGCTTGCTTTCCCCCAAACCAAGCCTCTCTGTTAGTGGGAAGGGGAGACACCTTTATCGGGAAGGTGGTTTTCCCAGGGTGAAACTCATCACTTGCAGTTCGAGTGTGCTGACCCCTGTGATTTCCACAGATGCAAAGCTAATGAATATAGCTGTAATCTGTTAATAGGTGACTCATTTCAGACCATGGCAAAAGCATTTTATTTGTAGTGTGAACTGCGAGGGCAAGGAAAAGCATATGTCACAGGCTTGGGATAGAGGAAGAAGCAGTAAAAGATATAGTACCATGATTAAAGGCATATCAAAATTCCTCAGACATCATACTCAGAAAGTAAAAGTAAGTGTGCAAAAGCTTAGAAAGTTGCAGATAAACCTGAAAGCATACCAAAACCATGCCTGTTTACCAGCCAGGCACACCTTCTCCCTTTCTGCACTTTTCTTCCTCCAGCCCCAGTACCCAAAATCACTCAAATGTATATACACATTTTCCAGAGTATGTGTTTAAATACTTTTATTATTTCAACCAGATGAAGGCCCAGAATAGCTTCAAAGCAACAAACCTGCTAAATTTCTTTTACAAAACTCAAAACTACTAACAGCAATTAAATGTCAGTAGCATTGATTTTTGGACAATTTCATAAGGACAGGCAGGATACATTAGTATCTAAGAGTCTGGAAATGGGAAAGGCGTCAGTAAGCAATGTGGAGAATATTTAATTTACTAAAGGGCATTCCACAGGGATCCAGAGAAAAATCATAGAATCACAGAATCATAGAATGGTAAAGTTGGAAGGGACCTAAAGGATCATCTAGTTGCAACCCCCTGCCATAGGCAGGGACACCTCCCACTAGTACAGCTCACTCAAGGCCTCGTCCAACCTGGCCTTGAACACCTCCAGGGAGGGAGCAGCCACAACCTCCCTGGGCAACCTGTTCCAGTGTCTCCTCCAGGTTCCAGGTCCCTCTGGATGCCATCCCTGCCCTCTAGCAAGTCGACTGTGCCACACAGCTTGGTGTCATCTGCAAACTTGCTGAGGGTGCACTGATTCCTCTGTCCATGTCACTGACAATGATGTTAAACAGCACTGGTCCCAGCACTGACCCCTGAGGGACACCACTTGGCACTGGTTTCTAGGTGGATATTGTGCTGTTGACTACCACTCTCTGCATGTGACCATCCAGCCAATTCCTCATCCAGTGATAATCATCAACTGGCAGGAGGATAAAGAGTATTTAGAGAAAGAGATATAAAATTAAAAAAGATCACAGAATCACAGACTGTCAGAGGCTGTAAGGGACTTCGAAAGATCATCTAGTCCAAGCCCTGAAAAAGATAAGAAATATCTCCTTTTTATGAGTTAAAATACATTCCTGTGTATATTTTGTCAGTGACATGGACAGAGGAATGGAGTGCACCCTCACCCAGTGTAGCACCTGGAGGAGCAGTTTGCCTTTACTTACAAGAAAGATGTGTGGAAAGTGAGCTCCCGTGATTTCCACAGCTGCACCTGTTTCATAAGTAAATGGTCACAGGTGATAAAGATGGAGATTGTGCTGTAAATAATCAAACCAGAACGCTCTTATAGGAGGGCTTCTGGAATAAAGTCTTTATGTTTCTGTATATAACCTTTGCATAATAGCAAGTGGGCATGGGTATACCTGATTTAGGATCGTTTTTATTCTGTAGGTGGGACACCTCAGATGAAGTTCAGACTTGGCACCCATCAGAAATACCAGAACATTAAATAGATATTTAATGCCTAGTCACATGTTTTTCCATGGTACCTGTGGGGACTAGTAAGATGCATTCTTAGTCTTGCAGATTTTACAGTATAAATTAATGCATTTTTTATTCTTAATTACCAAAACCAGTCTCTAAATACTGGTCTCCCAGTAAAACTGGTGTTTATTTAATTACTAAAAATGCAATTCTCACAGAAACAATTAAGAGCAAGCAATTATTATATGGAGAGAAAAGCAGATACAGATCTCTAGCTGATTTCAGAAAAAAACACCTTTCTGCCTCCTCAAACAAGTAAAGGAGGGAAAGAGGGAGAAAACACAAAGAATCAATCTACTTTCCCATCGCAAATCCATTCTCTCAATGAGACTCCTTCCAGTGGACACAGCTGTAGTGAGGAGTGGGTAGCACATGGGTCAGTGGTCAGCAACAGGTATCAAGGTAACTAAGCTGAGGGAGACAATGTTCACTGAAAGACTGAAGCTTAAATGGCCAGTCATGATGGATTGTGAAACAGATCTGTTTGCTTTCGGTCAGCATTTTGCTTCCGATGTTGCTTTTTCACATTACATATTGTTGCCTGATAATACCAAGAAAAAATACTGTATTTTAGCACAAAGGGAGTCAGGTAAAGTGTGCCATCATCCTCGCAGTAGAAAGGGCACTGCTGGCACATGAGCATGCAAAATGGCATTCCGGCTTCTGCGAGCTGGTTGCTGATAGCAACTTGATGAAAGCTGAATCTAGCGTACTTTTATAATGAGATTGGAATGATTAAAGTGGCCTGGTGGGCTCGGTCTGCAACTCCTGCTGCTTCTCAAAGATCACATTTGTGTTGTGCTGTCTGCTGGCTGGATCTTCAGCTGAGGTGGGATGAGTGGCAGCATGGCTGGTGAACAGCATTACACTTCTAGGCAGCTTCCAGTTAGAGAAGGGGAAAGGGAGCATGACACAGGGAGTCCCAAGAAGACATTTGATCTGGTGCCAGTGGCACGTACAGTCTGTGGATGATTGTCAGCCCTAGATGGCTCTTTATTGGCAAACCATCTCTGTTGGTCATCAGAATAGCATACAAATACCAAGGAGAGTGACTGCAGAAAAGAGATGCTTAGGAAAAGTAAATACAGAATCAGACTGACTGAGGAAGGAGGTTGCATACTTCCATGAAAGTGGGAGAGGGTAGACTGTTAGACTGCTTTTTTGCTACATCCTGTTAGGCTATGTTCGGTTTAAAACATGTATCAAAAAAACCCACTACAGACACTGAAGTGAAGTGATGAAAGAAATCCCATAGCAGCCCTCAGAGGTCCTGGATGTGCCCAAGATGGTTAAGTTTCTATTATTAGTTATGAAAGAGTAATCCTGGAGAGGTAAATCTAGTTGCCCAAAGTCCCAGAATGTATCAGTAGTTTTAGGAAAAGAATTCACTGTTTGGCTTTCTATTCTCTGTTCAAAAAAATAAAAAAAAAAAAAAAAAAAAAAAAAAAAAAGAAGTGTGTATTGATGTAAGAAACCAACTTCAGTAATCGCTATTAACTCTCCAATAAAAATAATTGCCAGTGTTCTCAGAGAAGTGAGAGACAAATTATTAATTCCTGCTGTGGGGTGTGATGTGTGCTGGATTAAGTGAAAGATTTAGTAGACTAATGGTTGGGTAAGTATGGGTATTCACTCTGAGATCACAGCACTGCTACAAATCTTAGAATCCTCTGTACATGCAATTACATGGAAGCTAATTTTTCAGCTTGCCCTAATGCCTCATTCGCAGTTTCACTGAACTTTGGATCCATATTCAATGTGAAAAGTCACTTGTAATCATGGGAAATGAAGTTGTGATTACAATGTGAATATTTTCTTGGAAGGGCTAAATGAGTGGATTATGTACTTATCCTTTATTTAATAATACCTAAATGAAGTAGTCCTAAGGAAACAGAGGATTAACAAATAAGAAGTATAATACACCATGAGCGGTCTAGCTGAAGAAAGACTACATAATCTAAAATATCCTCAACTAAATCCACTGTAGCAAATTTGGTGGAGAGACTGAATTACTTCAGATATGTGTGTGCTTACCATGGTCCATTTGGGTCAAGGCTAAAGTTCAGGAAGGATCGAGGAAGACTCTCCGGCCGACTCTCTGTTCTTGTACCGATCCAGTCCACAAGTAGAGGACTCCAGCTGTGAATGGACATAATCTTCTTAACTGTAAAAAAGCTAAATATTTGTGTAGAAACAAGCACGTGTAGCATGATAGCACAGAGGTGCTCTGAGAAGCTTCATTCTGTTGTTTGTAAATCTTTGAGTCATTGAGCAGTCCAGGTCTCACTGAGGTCAGCTGACAAAACTTGGCTTTAGCAGATGTCAAATAGTTCACCAATTCAATCCTAGCTTTTTCTTTTCTCCCAAACTAATGTTTTTCCAAAGCTGTGGAGTATATTTGAAAATGCATTTCATGTGCAACTGTGTTCAGTTGTATTTCTGCATGAAAGGTGAAATCAGTTTCTGTATTTACAAAATTGCATGTGTAGGTTCCGTATTACTTCAGCAGAGAGTCAGGATGTTGCTTAGGGACACAAGATCTGGACGAGGGCATCAAGTCAGTCACCAGCAAATTTGCAGATGACACCAAGCTGGGGGCAGATATTGCTGGGTTGGAGGGCAGAAGGGCTCTGCAGCAGGACCTCGACTGCCTGGACAGATGGGCAGAGTCCAAGGGGATGGCATTCAACAAATCCAAGTGCTGGGTGCTGCACTTTGGCCACAACAACCTCATGCAGAGCTACAGGCTGGGGGCGGAGTGGCTGGAGAGCAGCCAAATGGGAAGGGATCTGGGGGTACTGATAGACACCCACCTGAACATGAGCCAGCAGTGTGCCCAGGTGGCCAAGAAGCCCAATGGCATCCTGGCCTGCATCAGCAATAGTGTGGCCAGCAGGAGCAGGGAGGTCATTCTCCCCCTGGACTCTGCACTGCTTAGGCCACACCTTGAGTCCTGTGTCCAGTTCTGGGCCCCTCAATTTAAAAAGGACATTGAGGTGCTTGAGCATGTCNCAGGGGAAGTTTAGGCTTGAGATGAGGAGAAAGTTCTTGACACAGAGAGTCATTGGCTACTGGAATGGGCTGCCCAGGGAGGTGGTGGAGTCACCATCCCTGGAGGTGTTCAAGGCAGGTTTGGACGTGGCACTTGGTGCCATGGTCTAGTCTTGAGGTCTGTGGTATGGGGTTGGACTTGATGATCTTTGAGGTCTCTTCCAGCCTTGGTGATACTGTGATACTGTGTGATACTGTGATACAAGTTAAGGATCCAGGTTTCTGTTTCTAGTTCCTAGCTACCTTCTTTTTATTTAAAACAAAATTCCTTCTCTGCTTTTTTCCAGGTCTGGAGTTGGTGTGACAGGTTCTAGGCAGACATTATTTTATGCAGAAGTAACAGATGAGATGAGAACTGGTGACGGGGGTGGCCAACCGGAAGAAGGAGAGCTGATCGAAGTTGTGGAAGTTCCTTTAGAAGACTCCATGAAGTTTGCTTATGATGAGACTCTCCCGAAGACGATGGGTGTCATCTTCAGCTTCATGTGGTTTCAAAACAACATAGCACCCAAGCTGCCAAAAAAATAAAATTAAAGCACAATGATTTTAAGAAAAGCTTTTCTGCAGGTTCTGTGGATACAGAAAACTGCAAATCTGCCTGCTCTGATCAACTCAACTTTTCACAGAGTAAATCTTTCTTGAAATAAATTTGGAAGTAAAATCTGAATTAAAATCCTGACCTAATTTCCATTGTTACCAAAGCACTTACTGGCTTCACCGGAACCAGGATTTGCCTCCGAGAGGCAAATGTTGTCTTTTTCAGGGAGGCTAAGTAAATGTGTCTGTGTCTCCTTTGTCAAGGCACTGCTCTACCACTATTTTGAAGAGTTGCTCAGGTCTCAGAGCAGCTGCTGTTAACTGGTCTGTGGACACTGGCAGCTGTGTATTCACTGTACTTTCTGATCTTTTTTGGAAGAGGCAGCAAAAGTTAATAGTCACAGCAATCCTAGCTACGTTCCCCAGTTCTGGAAACTCTTCAGGGAGCAGCCTTCTGTGTGGCATGTAGCTCCTGTACAGAGAAAACATTTGCATTTCTGAACATGCAAACCTTTATTCTATCAGCAAACACGTCTGTAAATCCTTCTGCTAATGTGTCTCTTGGACAATAGACCAGCTGTAAGATTATGTCCTTCTGTTTGTTCCCACTATAATGCTGAGCAGCAGCAATGGTGGTAGAGGGATGAATGAGGGAGACTTCTGCTGGAACACATGCTTTGTTTGTTTTATGGGTAATACTTGATTAATTAGACCAAACTTTGTCCTCTAGAACAGGACTCAAGAGACTAATTCTTACAATTTGTCTCAGAGGTGACTAAGAGAAGTGATTTTTTCAGAGGTGTTCTGCAGTCTGTTTGGGTGTTGCATCACCAAATGGGAAGAATGGGACTTAACCTTCAGATGACGCCCCTTGAAATCTAATGATCAGAAGTGCTTTATTGGAGACTTTATCTTCATTTGTGCAGTGTATGTTGAAGCCCATGCAGCCTGCAGAGCCATGGGGAGCAGCATGATTTGATTTAATAAAGCGGTCTAATCAGAACATTGGCGCCTTGTTCCATCAGTGTAATTTAGAGGTGGACTGCTTGTCATGTGGAACTGTTAAGAGCATGAATGAAAGAGAATCATGTCTGGCAATTCAATTATGCACTAGTTTCTGTTATCCTCTGATTTAATGGTAATTAACATGCCTTCATTATATATTCCAGGGTTACTAAGGTGCTATCTGTGTTTAGAAGATAAGAGACTGGAAACCTTTAATGTAGGAACTGGAATAAATGCAGTAGAGATGCCTGATGGTGTCCACTGGCTGATGTAAAATCACTGCATGTCTCAGTAGATGTGTACAGAAATCATTTTCTTAGGAAAATCTTTCAGAACTGGTACTTGCTGGTTGTCCTGGTGGCAGGGAGGAAGGGTCATCGAATCATGGAAGGGTTGGAATGGACCTTAAAGATCATTTAGTCCCAGCACCCCTGCTATGGTCATGGACACCTTCCACTAGATTAGGGTTGTTCAAAGCTGGCCCTGGAAAGGACTTTTCCAAGTCCTCCCCAAGAGTGTGTCTGTTGAGGGAGCATCAAGGGCAGTGCCAGACTTGCCAAAATCTGTTCCAAACTACTGCTGCTGGTCAGCAGAAGGGCTGTTCCTCATCACTCAGGCAGCAGGGTGGAAGGCTTCCAAGTTCTACCTGAGTGAGGCTTGCCAGCTTTACAAGCCAGCCATGGGGCCATGCAAGGTGATGTAGAAGAGCCATCACCACCAGAGCAGCAGCAGAGGTTTCCAGGCATGGAGTAAGAGTGGGAATACAGTGTGGGAAGAAGGCTATGGCAGCATAGAGGGGTGTGTGAGGAGGGAAGCCACAACCCTCACAAGGGTGCAGGGTCAGCAGCCTTCTGCTGTGCTCCAAGGCAACCTCACCAACACAGGCTGTGGGCTTCAGACTATTTTTGATGTAATCTACATTTCTTTTTCAGATAACCCATGACAGAGGGCAGTTGTGTGAGCAGTCACTCAGCCCATCTCCATGGGCTGGGCAAGAAGACGAAGCAGCATTTCCCCCCACTTCCTAATCCATTGCTCTCCAGGGATCTACAGGGCAGACACCTATAAAATCCCAGGAGACTGGAGTAGCTCTGAAGCCTTTACACCCCAGGGGATGCTGCATCTCAGCCCTGTCCTTTGCTTGACCATCCCTGCAATTTGTCATTCTCAAACAAGTGAAATGCTGAAGGGATGACTTGATTTTTCCCTTCTGCAGATTTGGAATTGTCCACAGAAGCAGCAGTGACACAGTACAGTGAAAACTGTGGATACAGCAGTGTTGTGTCCAGTATTTGGCTTTGCAATACTACATGTAAATGTATCTTACCCTTTTCCTTTTTCCTTGTAATTTTGGTGAGGATTTTTATAAGGAATTATGAAGGTTTGAAAATACAGGAGAAAGGGCTTGAACTTTTTTCAAACCAGTGGATGATTTGTATTTATAAAACTAAACCCAAGACAACTCATACCACTTCTCTTGTCAGGGCTTGTTTTGAAGATCATAATTAGAGCAAATCCAATATACATTGTCCAAGCTCAGGCAGGAAAAAAGCACTTCTAATGGAATCTTGAAAGCCTGATTGCATTTTAGATGTGTCCTTCAGACGTGCCACCACACATATGTCTATAGAGAGCAAAGAATAAAGCAGGGTCCTCATTAGCTGCTAATGAATACTGATTCTGGCTGGCAAAACTCTTATCTGATGTCATCCAGCTATCCCCAGGAGATCAGCATCTTTCTTCTATTGAGTACAAGTGGTCCGCATTTGAAAAACTAATCTCAGCATCTTTATGATGTGGCTTTGGGATATGGGGATAATCTAATGAAGCTGATATGATGACTCAGACTTATAATGATGCCTGAAATTATAAATGAATGTATTTTTGCTGTCAGGCTCTCTATTAGGTGGCAGAAGAGACATCACCATCATTTTGTGGGCACACAGGCATTGTTTGTTATGTCTGCCTGTCACTCTATTTGTAAAGTACCTACAAGCCCTGAGCTACTCCCAGATCTCACAGAATCACAGAATCGGTTAGGCTGAAAAAGACCTTTTAAGATCATTGAGTCCATCCACAGTAACATAATTAAAATGCCTTCTCTAAAAGGCTGTCACTTGAAATAAACGAGTTGAATTACACGATGAGGTGGGTGGGGGCAGTGGCTGGGGTGGGGTGCAGGTTGCCCTGGCCAGCCCTGCTCCCGGGGTGCTGGGGATGCTCCCTGCACTGCTGGAAGCTGCTCCTCTGGCAGACTCCTGCTTGCCTTTTTGCCCTCTCCCTCATTACCCTCCGCTCCCTGCCAAGGATGAAAGCAGCGCTCCTCAGCTTCCCGCGGGGCCACGGCCGGGGCCAGGCCCAGGCCAACCGATATAATGGCTCCTGACACACGCGTGCCGACTGAGCAGGGCGACCTGCTGGACAAACAGGGGTTTTGCTAAATTAGGGCAATTGCCAAGCTCGCTATATCCCCTGATTGGGGCTCTATACATAGATGAAAGGCACACCCAGTTGTGCAGCCTGCTGCTCTGGCACACCTGGTGCTGTCTACAAGTCTATTCACAACCGTCAGCAGGTGCGACTTGGCCTTTGTGGCCATAAAAGTCTGCCTGCACCGCTCCTGCTGGGCTCCCTGCGCCTTCGCTGCCCTCCGTGCTGCGGCTGGGGAGCCTGCCACAGATTAATTCGGTTGGTTGAAGCTTCTAGGAGTCATCTCCTGAAGCATGCAGTGGCTTCAGAGGGATCAGAATGAGGCCGGCGCATGCAGGACAGATTTGCAGCTCCGGTGTTGGAGGCTGTGCCGAGGTGGAGGTAACAGGCAGGGCAGGACAGGGCTGCCTGAGCGGGGTCACACTTGCTTCATGATCCCTATTTCTGCAGTCCCGGGGTAGTTGCTGAGTGGTGCTGCCAGCAGGTACCAGCAATCTGCAAATCTGGCCCCTCTTTGGGTTCAGCCTCTCCAAAAAATGATTTTGTTTGCTACATGTCAAAACAGCACAGCAGTATGGTGGAGCTCTGGAAACTCCAGCCTCCAGTCCAGACTCAAATTTAAGGACTTTGGAGAAAGTTGTCAGCAGGAATTTTCCTTCCTCCTGGTTTACATAGGATTTCTCTTGATATGAACCAAAAATAATAATCAAAAACAAATAATTTTTTTAAATGGTCAACAAATCCTGTGCTACTGAAAATGTTACTCCTCAATTTGTCTAATCCTTCAGAGCCAGTCTCACTCTTTAACTGGGAATGAATTTTTACAAGAGCCATAATTGTTCTCCAGATGAATCATGAGGAAGGAGAAGTTGTAATATAGCTAAATACCCCAGGGTTGCAGTGCTCAGTGCTCTCTGGCCTGCCTCAGAACTGCCTTCAGTGCATTTCTTGTAATTGGAAACACACAATCAGTTGAGCATTAAAGCCTGCCAGACAAATTCTGCATTGCTTCGCTGCTGAAGCACTCAATATCCTGTGCTGGCTTCGCTCTCTAATAAAACATTGAAAAGCAGTGGTGCTCTGAGAAACCCCTTTCAGATACTTGGTTATGATGAAAATGGGCTGGGAATGGGCAGTGCAGGAATAGATGTCAACCATCAGCCATTCATGGATATGCTTATGGCCTAGCCTCATTGACAAAAAAATTCCCAGGCTCTTCTTGTGCCCACCTGTGGTTCAGTACTCAGGGTATAGGTGCAATGGGTAGAGCATCCAACAGTAAGATAAACACTCTCTTATCATGTTACATGAGAAAATGTTGCTGTGATCACTACAAACATGTTTGTGGGAGCCCCGGCTCAGATGCATCTAACTAACCAGGGATGGACCAGGTTCCGTATGAGGCTTGAGCAATATGTGTATGTGGGGACCTGCTGGGGTCAAGGCCACCCGTTCAAGAGCCTAGCCCCACTGAGCAATGCCATCTGAGTATATGTCCATCACACTGTAAACATAGCCTTTTTTAAAACCTGTCCCCTTGGTGTTGTGGAGAGGAGATTGGGGAAAAAAAAAAAAAAAAAAAAGCCAGCTAATTAATGCCCCTGAAAATAGGCCTAGGAGAACAACATCCCACTTGGCTCCAGTTGCAATGGAAAAACTGCTGATGAGCATTGCTCCATTGCTTCAGGGTGCCTGGCATGACACCAGTCCCCAGTCCTTTCCAAAGCCCCCACCTGGTGCTGGTGAGCAGAGCTGGATGATCACTGCATCCCATGGGTGGCAGAGCCCAGCCACCACCTCCAAAACTTCCCCAGGAGCCACAGGTAGAGACTGGGGCTGCAGAAAACAGTGTGCTCCAACTTGCTGGTCCACTCCAGAGCTCCACCTAGCCCAGGCACAAGGGCAGGTTTTAGAGCCAGGCTCACTAATCAGATTTCAGATGAGCTTGGTCAGCATAGGTGGTGTTGAATAAAAACATACCTCCAGCCACCCTGCCATGTGCCTACAGGGATAGGGTGTTCAGGTAATGCTTTGGCTCTTGCTGCAATCGCTAAAATAACTGGACAAGGCACAATCATGCACTTGAGAGTGCTAGAAACAATCTTAGAAATGTTCCTGGGACAAGCAGTGGGTCCTGTGCAAACAGCTCCATGGGGTTTGTGAAAGGGGCCCCACAGGAATGTGCTCGTACCGATAACCTACTCTGCTCCTTTCGTAACCTCCTTTATTTTGTCCTTCAGGCTCCCCTCTTTCCCACCCTCTGGTTTTGAGGTGTTCCTTTTGCAGCAAATGAGAAAAACAAAATCAGAAGTATTGCAGCCCATGCTGTGCTGCCTCCATCTCCTCTTTTCCATTTAATATCAAAGTAAGGGACTTTGTAAGGATTTCAACACTTCCCACAGGTCTCCCCAGAGATATAACTGGGATTTAGCCCCTCCAAGGCTTTCTAGCTTTAGCAGACTTAAAATTGAAGCTCACTGTTCTGGTCATGTTCATGTCAGAGCCCGGGCACTGCTGACCCAGGAGCTGGTGGTGCAGCAGGGATGTAAGAGATTGAGTTACAGATATCCATCAGCTGCTAATCCACTCTGCCAGCCCCACTGCTCAGTGCTGTTGTCAATCATGCCTGGAGCCCCAGGGTGGGCCCACTGCACATTTTGCTCCCACAACAGGGTTGTGGCAGCACAGGGCAGCCCCAGGCACATGGGGGAGCTGGAACCTTCCAGAGGCAAAGGGAGAAGGAGTGGGACGCCCACAACATGTCTCTGGTCTTTAAGACTGGTGTCAGAATCTGTCCTGTCTCTTCCCATCATGGCTGAGGAAGGCAGAGGACCAGCATAAATGCACCTCAGGAACAGGCAAAGCAGAAGAGGTCACACTCAATATTTGTGCTTAGTCATGGAAGTGCTTCAACCAACCTCATTTGCTGTGGTCACAACCTTTGGCTCTGATACTGTTGTCTGGTGTTTACGAAATATATTTAAAGATCAGAAGGGGAGTCTGCAGCAGGCTCCCAATGCAAAAAGGGAGCAGTCAGGCCCTTGCTGGGTGTGTATGAAAATTTCACAGCCTCACTTTGGTCCTTCAAAGTAGCCACTGCCTTCTGCATCCCCAGTCAGCTGATATAAGGGGTTCCACCTGATATAAGGCTGTTCCACCTGCAGCAGGTCTGGTTTGCAGTGACAGTGTCACACTGGGCAGCTTCCAGGCTGCTTGCAACCAGAGCAATGTGCACGAGACAGCCAAGCCAGGTACCAGCTTCATACATACACTGGTTCTTATCTACTGCATCTTCCCAGTGGTGCTGCCAGCTTCATCTTTTTAAATGGCTTTATCTTACCGCTAGTGCCTTTGTCTGGGGGTTGAAGGGTTTTTCTTCTATTTTTTTCTTCCTTCTGTTGTTCTTCCATGCAATCTGATCCCAGTCTCTCAGATGAGCATAGTCAAAATAACACAAATACATCAAAAATAATAAGAGCTGATTCCAGAAGCTCTTACAGAGCCAAGGCACTGAGTGAAGGCTAACAGGTTTATTGATCACAGCAGAGCGACAGCTCTCTCTAGTGCATTTAGCTCCTAGGTGGACACTAATACGTAGATTTAGTTTTGCTCATTGGCAAAAGCAGTATGTAAATATTCTGCAGGCATTAACACAGATCTGCTCCTAGTTCAGTTGATAGAGGAGACATCACCAAATGTGAAAAGCAAAGAAATTGAGGTGAAGGTCATGCCTTCTAAAGCTGCATGACTGATCCTAATGCCCTGTCCTTTTTCTATCAATCAAGGCTGATTGGCAAAGCTTTTTAATTCAAGTCTCTAAGCAGGATGATCAGTGTTTACTTAGCTAGTGTTGATTTCCACTTGACCAGGCTGCTCTGGAGTAAGGTATCATCTTATAGTGCAAACCCTCTTACAAGGGATAAAGAAAGTGAGACCTCCTCGATCCTCCTCACTACCTCCACAGACCTAATGATCATCCCAATTGTCCCGAGCAGCTCTTGGTGCGGGTTTGGGAGAGGAGGGTTCCACAGGATCCAGGCTGGCACTGTGGCTGGGAGAGAAGGGATGCAGAGCACAGGGCACTGCACTTGGCCCCAGCCCAGCTGCAGTCGCTGGCTGGTGGCTGCTCAGCTCTGTGCTCCCCCCAGTCCTCAGCCCTTTCCCCTAGGTACTGCATGTGGCCTGGGCCCAAGTCCTACCATTGCTGCAACATAAACTAAACTGGCACAGCGAGTATCCTGCCTATTTTTAACTGCTTTTCCAGAGAAACAGGGCTCATGCAGCCTACCTGGTAGTGCAGGGGCTCCAGCTCCTGTCCACCCACCAGCACATCAGCCTCTGGGCTGGAACAGTTGCTCCAGAATGGTTTAATGATGCTACTGGAGAGGGCAAGCCATAGAGCTGAGACATGAGCATCCTATAGAGTTGAGACATAGGCATCCATGAAGTCAAGAGACAAGCATGCCACTGACCTGGCCATCTTCACCTGGGCATCTCATTAGAAAGAGAAAGGAGTGGAAACACATAATGCAAATAGTTTAATGTGACTTATTCTTATGTAGAAAAGTTATTTCCTTGTAAAATATTGTTCTATAAGGTCCAGTTTCTGGAAAAGATGAGGGAGGGTCTCATTGGTTGGAGATGAGTGTAGTGGTTAGGCTTTACAGGGCTGGTTGTTCCTCAGTGGCTTTGTAAAGCACATCCAGATTGTGCCTACAGCAGTGCAGAATTCACACAGGGTACTTACTCTTTACATAAAAATAACTTTTATTTTCCTAGGGTACTATATTTAGGTATTTTGCATGGAACAAGAATTTTTGTGGGTTTTTGTTTTGTTTTTTTTTCAAGAGGAGAGCTTGTACTGAGCCCCTAGATGCAGGTGGGTCTGGGACTGAAGCCTGGAGCCAGGCACGTCCACTTCACACACTTTGAGGAGGCTCAGGACCTGCCTCTAGCTGAGACTCTCATGGCACAAAGAGGCCCCAGGTACTTGAGAAGAGGCCAAAATGCTGCAGGGGCAGGAGTATGGTGTCTCATGGAACATGCCCTGCTGCTGCAGCCGTCCTCCAGCTGCAAATATCCATCTTGTACATTGTTCAAAGTAAAAGCCAAACACTCACCTGCAGGAAATCAATCAAACACAACTTAGGTTACTTCTCAGCTCCTCTCCTTTTGCAAGCAAAAGCAGTACACATTCTGCCATGTAGCATCAGGCTGAGCTACAGGGATGCAGCAAGAGACACCCATGCGGGTTAGGAACTAACTACTGGCTTCCCTTTATCAGAATTCAGGCCAACTGGATCATTCTGGGGCACAGGCATGTGCCTGCCCCTTTATGCCACCTGGAGACATTAGATCCCCCTGCAGCAGCATCCAATATGCAGCAGATCAAGGGTATTCCAGGTCACTAAACAGATACAATGCTCAGCCCACCCCCCAACCACTTACAGGTGCTCTAGATGGAAATTCTGTCATCATTTCTGTAATTTTCAACATCTGTGCATGTAAGTCCGACAGGTGAAAAATGCTCAGCAAAGCACCAGGTCTTCAGGAACTGTGTTGAAGCATGAATATAGGTATCCCCTTTCCTCTCTACCCATTACTTTGATCCATCTGTTTACACTCTGCTGTGGGTTGTGTGTTTGAGCACCAACTTTCTGAATGCCCTCACCTCCTCTTTATCAAATGGAAAAATGTAGCTGCTGCTCTTTGGCTTATTCCCATACCTGCAAAAGAAGAGCATGCATCTCAGCTCATAATACTCTTAGCTTACAGTAGTTTGGGATTCACATTTAAATAAATTTAAATGCCAAACAATAAAAAACATTAGATGACTCTTCTAAGCCTGTGTGTACACTAATATTCCTATTAGGAGGCAAAGCACATTATTAAGCACGCAAAGACTATTGCACTAATTCCCCATTTTAAAACCGGCCTGAGTTTGAGTACTCAGAAAGCTGCTTATCTGTTCTCTTGGACTAAGAAGACTCAAATGCTTTTCAATTATTAAAAGGACTGAATTATGTCTCAGTCTAAACTTGGAAGTCAGAGGAGTCACAGAGCTTTCTGAAGGAAGTAAAGTCCTTTAAGTACAAGCTCAGCTTTTCAGAAGGAGCATGCAACCTCAGAAGAGTTCTCTCATCTATTTGTTTGTTTGTTTTCAACTAAGCTTATTCCCAAGCAATTTGCATTAATGTGCTTTATGGGCTTGGACTTTGCACTGTTTCAAGGGAAGTCCCAAGCTCAAAGACTGTGCTGACCCTGCTGAAAACAGATGGATGTGCAGGCAGAGATTCAGCACCCAGCCCTGTGTGTGCAGGTCAGGCTGAGTCATGCTCAACATCACAGAATGATAGGATCATTTGTGTTAGAAGAGACCTTAAGACTGAGAGACCATTAACCCAGCACTGCCAAGTCACCACTAAAGCATAGCCCTCAGCACCATGTCTACACATCCTTTAAATACCTCTGGGATGATGACCCTCCTGAGCAGCCTGTTCCAATGCTTAATAACCTGTGCTGTGAAGAATTTTTTTCCCAGTAACTACCCTAAACCTTGCCTGGTACAACTTGAGGGCATATCCTCTTATCCTTTCACTTGCTATCTGGGAGAACAGACCAATCCCTCATGCCACTAAAAAGCCATTAAAGGGACATTGTTTTCACCTGAAAATTGGGAGAGTGAGAGGCTCAGTCTTGCTTATTAGTACAGCCTAATCCAGCACTGTAATCTGGAGAAGTCTCTGCATCAAAGGCAGTAATGCTGCTTGCAAACCACTAAAGCTTTGCGCATGGAGCATTTCTTTACAGAACACCAGCCAAGGTTCTGAGGGTTAACAGACAATAGGGAAATGCAGCAGACCCACAAGGATACTGGATGTATTTTCTATTTGCAAGTTGGTTTCTCTGTTCTGGCATGTGCTTTTCATCATGCTTACAGCATGAGTGTGGTATTTGACACCTTAATTAATTTGTTTATCCTGCAAATCAACACCTGCTCAGACCTATTTCTTTCAACTCTGAAGTTGTCATAACGGGGTGCTTTGCCTTCTGCTCAGTCTAATTATATACATACAAGCCAAAAGCTCTTCATTTTGCTCACAGCCCGCAGTAGGAACTTTGCTGCTGCACACAGAACAGGCAGAGTTAAACTCAGCTGGGCTTAAAAGGCTCCTCATCAGGAAGGTGTTTCCGCAGTAAATTGTGTTGGTCCCTATCTGGGAGGATCTTTTCACACTGACTTCATTGTACAGCTGCTTTTCAGCACTGATGAAAATCATCACAAAAGAAGACACAGAGTGCTAAAGGATTGGGTCTGCTCGAGCGGTGATGGGAGGAAATTGCTTGGTGGCACACAGCTCTCTGACATCATCACTCTGCAGTGCCCAAGAGGAGATGGACTTCTGGCACAGCACAAATGAAGCACCCTACACCTCTAAGTGGTCTAGAAAGTATTATGAGTCCATAAATATCCTCCCTGAAAACCTTTCCTCCAGCTTTATGTGGACGTGTGGTTCCTACAGGATGAAGCTGCCCAAGGTGGGGCAACCATGGGGCTAGTGAGTCTGCTAAGCCCAGCACAGACAAGCCTGCAGATCCAATGGCATCAGCCCAGGGACCCTGATCCTGGTGCAGGCTTGTCCACACACCTTCACCTGCAGCATTCACATGACCTTAGCAACCATTGGTGCATTTATGACCATCTCAAATTATATTCTTTTCCTTCCATCCTCATAAGAATTCCAGGTATCCCACCCTGTAATGGTAAAGACCATGGCTTAATTTGTTCAAGTTTCACCAATTTTCTTGGGAATATGAGCCACCTTCACTTCAAAAACTTTGTCTCTAAAAGCGATGGGGGGGAATTCAACTGCTCACTGTACTGATGGAAATGATGTATCTTTATCTGAAACCTTGAAGCCAAACCAGGTTTGGATGCAAATAAATACAGCTCCATTGCTGTCAGAGAAGGGTCTATGTTGGCTTACAGTATACTGGAAGACAGCATGACTTTCCTCTGCCTTGATTGTTTTAGTACAGCTCCTGAAACAACATGTCCAGCTTACAAGGAACTGTCAACACTGAACTCCAGATCTGCTCTTTAGGAAAAGAAGCATTCAGGGGTTTTCCAAGACTTCTGACTACAGATTTGACAAGAAAATGGACAAGGAGATGGAAACATCCACAAAAATTGTTGCTCCATTCCTCCAGAGCGATACCTGCCCCCAGGACCTTGTTCTGGTCACAAGAGTGTCTCCAGCACCTGTGGGTGGCTGGCTGCAGTAAGGCCCTGCCCTGGGGTTCTTCAGGATGTTGTCTGCCTGCCTTACCACCCTACTGCTGCTGCTACTTATCAGCAGCCCTGGCTTGAGGCTACCCCAGTAATTCTTGGTTTCAGTGCTCTGTGGAGCTGCAGAGTTGGGTAAGTTTTCCCCAGCATCTGTAGCCGTGAGTTGCAAACTAATTATCTCCCCTATCTAAAGCCATCTTCAGAACACAAACGCCTTCATTTAGAAAACGAATACCTTATTACCACTGTTGGGACTCATACAAGCAGGGTTTTTTCAGAGAGGCTTGGGGAGATGAAGAGTTTTTGCCCTTAATTCATAGTCTTTAGATTTGAGTGTGCTTCTCTCTGTTAGAAATATGCCCTGGGAAATGAAGCTGCTGAAAGCAATCACTGTGCATGGCTCTGCATCACTACACATGCAGGAGGGCCCAGGATGGTTGTTTAACTTCTCTCTATGGACCTACAGCATCTTTCTCACTGTCTGTCTCTGGATTCTCTGTCAGAATGTCTGCCTCAGACATCCTGAGGATCTCCTGGCTATGGCATCCTGGACCAGAACTTACAGCAAAAGTTTAATATTGCCATTAAAATATAAAGGCAATATACATTTTTTTTAAGTGTCTCTTAAAATCAGTCCATCTATTCACATACCAGGTAGCTCAGTTGCAGACAACAGTCCTTCAGTGACGGCAAATGCAGGGCTGGTCCAGATGCTCCCTGTAAAATGTGTAGTAGGTAGCAGGAAGGAAGTTGCTGGAGTTAGCTATTGAGATGTTCTCAAGGTAAATGGGCACAATAGGCATGGTAACCATCCTTATTCTTCCAAACACTGGAAAAAGTCTGCATTAGTCTGAGTGGTGCCTGGCTAGTCTGTTCAGTAGGATTTTAGGCTCTAATGAACAATGGAAACGGGTACGAAGTAGAGCAGGAATGTGCATCATGAAACCCTGGCCTGCACAAAGCGAATCCACTAGGTTTGGTAGGGCCAGGGTTTGACTCTCTGTAACTTCTGTTGCCTTGTGCCTATAAGCCTGTGTAAGCAGTGTGGCTATGGCTGGATGAAACTGTTGTGTCTCCCATATATTCAGGATCTTCTGTGCAAGTGGCACAGGCTCTCTCCAAGCTGAAAGGCTTGAAAAGTGAAGGTAGCACTTAAGCAATATCCTCTCACAGAGATCAAGAAGGAATTTGTAGCACTTGAATAGTCCATCCCCAAAGAATCTTCCCTAGGTCTGACCCTGATCCTGGTGCATGCTGAGACAGGACTATGTGAATTTGTAATCAGTGCTGTAGACATGATTTAAAACCCTATAATATGTATCTCACTATCACATCACAGTGCTTTGCATTGAGGAGCTCAGAGTACTGTATTTTCATGCATATAGCCTGCATCTCAGATAACTCACACCACTGTAAAAGAACTGTCCTTTGCAAACAAGTTCTTAGCTAATCTGCATCCTCAGATAACCCAGGGGTCATCTCAGAGTATCAGTTATGTATGTGAAACCATGGGTATAGGGTGGCAAGCAGCCGTTCCCTCCTTCCTCTAAGCCTGTGCCTTCCGTTCCCACTCCCACCTCCTCCCCACAAGAACACAAGTTTTCCACAGTCCCTGTCTCTCAGCCCATGTGCAGCAGATGTGAGATGGCACAACAGAGCTAACAGCAGTTCATCCTGCCCACGCCTACCCTATGGTCAGTTTTGTTTCTACATGTAACTCCGGTGTTGGCAGCGGGCACAGAGCACTCCGTGGGCTTTGAGGGGTGGTCAGTGAGGCGGCAGCCTGCTGCTCCCAGGAGCTGATGTGAGCAGGGTGGCAGGATGAGGCGAGGTCACAAGGTTGTCCCTAAAACTAGGCCAAATCCCAAAATAACTAATTCTGTTTCTGCTGCATGCATTGCCCTCTCAGTGGCAGGATGATCTTTCTGCATCTTGTTTCCTTGTTCCCAACTTGGAGTGCTGGAGTGCAGACAGTAAAGCCTCCCTGATGCAAATTTCCACTCCAGCATTACAGAAGCTTGGCAGAGGAGCTGAGCATTTACAGGGATGCTTGCTGCAGCCAAGAACCTAAAATTAGACTTCTAATGCCACAGTCAGCACCCAAGAAGTGACCTGATTTTCAGAAGTGGGGGGAAATTTCAAAGCCTGGGCCACGTATGGTTTGATACTCCATGGAAGCAGATGAATCCACAGCAGCTGAAAATCAGCTGCTTAAACCCTGGTTTACACCAGTCAGGAAGGTCTGCAACACAGAAGGACATCATGCATGTAAAACCCAGCTGCCCTCTCATTAGGGGACTCACCTGCAGAGGTGTTTCATCTGTGGCACATTTATTCAACCACCTTGCCTCCTCCAGACTCTTCTGTCTCACAAAAATGTCTGACCATGCCTTTCAAGTTCTGCAGCTAAGCAACTTTGCACACGCATTTATTCAGCTGATGAGATAACGGGATAATGTATTTGCAGACATCAGCTCACGGGCACAGACATTTGCCAGGCTCTGGGGTTTGTTTAAAAGCTTAAATATATTTCATGGTTTCCAAATGAGCCAAAGGAATAGCTGGCTCCCCAGCCAGCAGCAGCAGTGCTGTGGGTGTACACAAGGCCAGCCAGCTTCAACAACACAGTGACACATAAAACCTTTTTTCATAACAAAACCTGCGAGTGTATTAACCCCTTTGCACATGCTGCACTTTGGGGCCTGTGTTTGTTTTTGACCAAGGTCATCAGATGAATTATATCCTCATTGCAGGGTTTGTTAGAAAGGTCTTTGAAACCAGATGGGATTGTGAAACACTCTTTTACTACACCTAATGCACTGCAAATAATAGTGGGGAAAAAAACCAAACCAAAACAAAACCAAAAACCTGATAGCAGGCTGGAATGCAGAGAAAATAGCTTTGATAAACTAAAGTGTTTAAAATAAACCTTAATGTTATTGATCTTAACCCAGGTTGGGAAGCTGAAGCAAGAAGCATTCTTTTTAGAGTAAATGAGTTCAGCTTCAAGCCTCTGTTGAAAAATCAACAACACTAGAAGCAAGAATTAATTTGTGGAAAATAGGGATGCGTGAGCCATCTCAGAAAGGAATAAACATAGGCTGGAAATCCCTTAAAACTTGATCTGGTTCTATTTTTTTCTTTCATGGAGGAATATAAGCATCCTAGTTAGCAGCTTGTGCCCTAGCTTGAGAGGGTGGTGGATGGAGGAAGAAGACAAAGTACACCGTCATCCCTGCAGGCAGTAGCAAAGGGCCATGACCTCTGCTGGATCTGAGCTGGGACCCTTCCAGGCAATGTGTTTTAGAAGACATCTCACTTTATTTCAATTAAGAAGCAGCCTCCACATCTTTGGCAGTTCCTGCATTGCCAGACAGAGATAGTGTCCCATGGTTCGCACTCTACAACTGAGCTGCCCCATGCATGCTCACCACAAGGTAAAAGCAATGGGTAGGGTGTGGAGAGGGGGGCCTGTGGTCACATTGAATTGTCTAGTAAAGCTGGGAATCAAGTTTGGGGACATGGAAGTTGTCTTTGCACCATTACAAGCTGAAGGAACAACAGTGAAAACCTCCTATCAGAAAATGTCCCCAGAGCCATCAAAATACATAGAAGCATAGACTCAGACTATTTCAGATTGGAAGGGACCCATAAGTATCAACAATCCAACTCTTGCTCCTTGGAGGACAACCTAACTGTAGACTATATGACTAAGAGTATTGTCCAGACAGGCCTCAAACTCTGACAGAGTTGGTGTCAGGACCACATCCCTGATGAGCCTGTTATAGTGAACAACCACCCTCTCAGCATAATACTAACTTCTCCTGACAGCTTCACTCCATTATCTTGTCTTCTGTTGCTTTCATTTCTCCTGTCCTGCCTGACAAACCTGGTGGCCTTCTATGAACAGGTCACAACACTAATAGATGAGGGGCGAGCAACTGATGTCATTTACCTGGACCTGAGCAAAGCCTCCAACACTGTCCCACACCACATCCTGGTCTCCATGCTGGAGAAACATGGGTTTGGTGGGTGGACCACTAGACGGATAAAGAACTGGCTTGATGGCTGCACCCAGAGAGTGGCTGTCGATGCCTCCACGTACAAGTGGAGGCCAGTGACAAGTAGAGTCCCTCAGAGATCAGTCCTGGGTCCAGTCTTGTTCAACATCTTAGTGATATGGACAGAGGCATTGAGTGCAGCCTCAGCAAGTTTGCTGACAACACCAAGCTGTGTGGTGCAGCTGACACACTGGAGGAAAGGGATGCCATCCAGAGGGACCTGGACAGGATGGAGAGGTGGGCACAAGCCAATCTCATGAGCTTCAACAAGACCAAGTGCAAGGTCCTGCATCTGGGTCAAGGCAATCCCAAGCACAAATACAGGCTGGGCAGTGACTGGCTGGAGAGCAGCTCTGAGGAGATGGACTTGGGGGGTGGTTGAGAAGCTCAACGTGAGCCAGCAGTGTGCCCTTGCAGCCCAGAAAGCCAACCAGATCCTGGGCTGCATCAGAAGTGTGGCAAGCAGGTCAAGAGAGGTGATTCTCCCCCTCTACTTTGCTCTTGTGAGACCCTACCTGGAGTTCTGGAGCCACTATTACAAGAGGGATGTGGATGTGCTGGAACGTGTCCAGAGAAGGACCACAAGGATGATCAGAGGGCTGGAGCACCTCTCCTATGTGGACAGACTGAAAGAGGAGGGGTTGTTCAGTCTGGAGAAGAGGAGGCTCTGAGGTGACCTTATTGTGGCCTTCCAGTATCTGAAGGGGGCCTACAAAAATGCTAGGGAGAGACTTTTTAGGATATCAGGTAGTGACAGGACTAGGGGGAATGGAGCAAAGCTGGAGGTGGGGAGATTCAGACTGGATGCCAGGAGGAAGTTCTTCACCGTGAGAGTGGTGAGAGCCTGGAATGGGTTGCCCAGGGAGGTGGTTGAGGCCCCATCCCTGGAGGTGTTTAAGGCCAGGTTGGATGAGGCTCTGGCCAGCCTGATCTGGGGTAGGGTGTCCCTGCCCGTGGCAGGGAGGTTGGAACTAGATGATCCTTGTGGTCCCCTCCAATCCTGACTGATTCTATGATTCTATGATTTACTCTCCAAGGGACCAAACACTGCCCTCCCACACCTCCCACAGCAGAGATGTCTGTTCCAGGGAAGTTGCAGCACAGAGGGAAGCTGTTCTGTGGATACATGGTCGATGGATGTGCTGCAGTGGCATGGACCGGTATGGTTGGAGGGTCAGTCCCATTACACATCAGTCCTGCCAAGCTGGCTGGAGGAGCAGCCAGCCCCATCCCTGAGCGCTGAGATCCTTTCTGTGTCAGATGCCTGTATTTTCTGGATCATCCCTGCTGCCCCAGGCATTGGCACTGATGGAAGCTGCCAAGGCTTCTCTGTCTCTTGCTGTTTCTTATCAAAGCAGCTGGTTTGTTTTCAGAGATGAAAACAGAACATATTACACTCTCCCAGGAGCTTTTCTAAGTTTCCCCCTTCCTCTGATTCTGTCCCTCCTTTCTTGCTGTGCAGGTCTCATTTCTGTTCAGGGCCTCTATTGTGTCCATTCAGTTCTGTTCAATGGTAGTCCTAGCAGAAGACACAGAGCTGAGATGGGACTGAACTCTTTGAAGCGACTCCAAATTTGAGGTTTCCATGCCCCATCCTGCCCCATGTCCAAATCTCCTTGCATGGGCCCTGAACTAAGCAGAGGGTCAGATCTGTTAAGGTTGTTTTCTCGCTTGCTTCTTTTTCCTGGAAATCTCCCAGCCAGCTGCTGCCATGGCCTCGTCTTGTCTGGTTCATAAGGTCTGACAGGATCACAGCCTGAGACAGTACAATTGCAGGCTAAAATGACTGGTGTCATTTGCCCCTCACTTGGAAGAAAACTCCCCAAGGACCCAATAGTGACAGATCTTTGGGGTCTTCCTGTCTGCAGCACCTTTCTATGCAGAGTGAATACTGGTGATACATCTTTAGGTCCCTTCTTTCAAAAAAGCAAAAAATGACCCTGTATTTGTCTCCAGAATTTGATAGATACTATTAAGTAAAGCAGCTACTTAACCTGAGGGCTCTGTGCTCTCCTTTTGGCTCAGTCTCAGGATATGGACACAAGACAAAATAAAAAATCTGCTGGACTCAGGGTCTGGGGACCCACAATGGCAGTGCAGGAGCTCCAGCACTATCTTGCCATGGGCAACACTGTGGTGCCATCCCCTTTTGTGACTTGATCTGTCTCTGCCACAATCCACAGCAGCTGACGTTTTGATGCTTTGATTTTTGCACATACCAACACAATCTCTCTAGATGTTAAATCTGACCTACCTCAGCTCCAAGTCTTTGAGAATGTATCTCAACACACACCATTCCTGAAAGTCTTTTGCAATCAGCAAATCCCTGGTGTTGGATTACAGAGGAGCAAATAATAATAATTTTTAAATTAATCTCAGATGAACCTGTTTAGGGTAGTGACTGTTCCTCGGGTGGTCACTGCAGGCAGAACTCCACATGTGGGGCAAAAGTTGGCAGAGCACAGGAAAAAAAAAAAAAAGAGGGTGTGCAGATATATTTTTAGACTTTCTATTTAGGACTACTCATCTCTAGCATAACATCTGTTGGATCATTTTATAGCTGTGATTGTTTACCGGTGACTGGCTGACATTGACATGACAGGGATTTGATAATAGTATTTTTTTTTCTGTGTATCTGCAGATACATGTTACTGGACGGCAGTGGGGGGTGGGTAAAAGAGCTGTATTTAAACATCACAGCAAAGGGAATATGCTTTTTAATCAATCATTAGCTTGCTACTTGTAGGATTGTCTAGTCTGGAAAAGACAAAAGAAACAAGCTCTATGCTAATGTTTGCTATTCAGATTACCTTGAATT
>VWZE01003481.1:208660-226812 GCA_013396675.1 Eubucco bourcierii
GGTGGTGGAGTCACCGTCCCTGGAGGTGTTCAAGGCGGGTTTGGACGTGGCACTTGGTGCCATGGTCTAATCTGGAGGTCTGTGGTATCGGGTTGGACTTGATGATCTTTGAGGTCTCTTCCAACCTTGCTGATACTGTGATACTGTGAATATATCCTACTAATAGAAGGGAACAGAGGACACACTGCTATTAGCAAATTTAGTTGAAACACTTCTACTGAGAAATTTTCCTAGCAGAAGCAGTAATATTTACAGAAAGACCCCTTTCTCTATTCCATAAAAGAAAACCAGGTTTTCCTGAGAAAAGCCAAAATGCTTCAGTGCAGCTAAAACTTCATTTTGTCAAAAAATATCTCACTCAGGAAAGGGAAGGAAGAGATAAGGAGAGACTTTGCCTAGTCCACTCTAACCGTTAGCTACTTTGTTGCTTGTTATCTTGATTTCATGACTTCTAATAAAAAGTTAAGCTACAGGACAGGCAAGGGGGTCTGCACAATGAAGTTATTTTTTCTGTCTCTACAAAATGCCTCAATAAACGTTGGTCACAATGCAAGAAGTTCTGATAAGATATATTACCAGTAAAGGACTGGCTGCACTAGGACGTAAACATAATAAACAAGCATTACCAAAGGGGAAGAAAGAGCAGTCAGGATGGAAAAATCAGTTGCTATAAACAAAGCTAGAAGTTTGAATTAGATCTTTCTTTTGGTTAGCCCACCTACTTCATCCTGACTCAGGAACCGAATGAGGAATCTGGCTTTTTCATTGTAAATCTACTATTTGTGTTTCAGGTCTATTGAAATGTGCTATCAAACTTAAATTGTTACTTCTTTCTGTTTCCTGAATAAGAACAAAGGAGTAAGGCTACATGGTTACATTTTCTTTACAGTAAAACAAATGAGAGCAAAGAGGGAATAAAAGCCACCAGCAAAACCCACTCCTTCTGTTTAAAATTATAGATGTAAGCAAAGAGCCCAGGGAGCAGCCCATATTAGGCAAAGTGCACTCTTTTCTTGTAAAAACTTTGAAGACTTGAAGGTCTGCTGTCCCCACTTACACTCGGTGTGCTTGTGTACTGCAAATGAAAGCAAGAAGATGCAAGAATACTGGAACAAAAGGAGGCGCTTTAAACTCCTCACTGTAGTGAGTGAGAGATGGATGGGGTGATGAGATGCACAGAGGGAAATCATGGGGTCACCCCAGCTTCAGCTTGACACCCACAGCTGAGCTGGCAGCAGTATCAGCACTGCACCTGCTCTGCAACCAAGAGAACTTTGGGGCCTGGGGGTACTGGTCAACAGCTGACCGAACATGAGCCAGCAGTGTGCCCAGGTGGCCAGGAGAGCCAATGCCATCCTGGCCCATATCAGGAACAGTGTGGCCAGCAGGACAAGGGAAGTCATTCTGCCCCCATACCCAGCACTGGTCAGGCCACACCTTGCATACTGTGTCCAGTTCTGGGCCCCTCAATTCAAGAGAGATACTGAGGTGCTTGAATATGTCCAGAGAAGGACGTCAAGGTTGGTGCACAGCCCTGTGAAGAGCAGCTGGGGGAGCTGGGGATGTTCAGCCTGGAGAAGAGGAGGCTGAGGGGTGACCTCATTCCCGTCTACAACTACCTGAACAGAGGTTGTAGCCAGATGGGGTTTGGTGTATTCTCCCAGGCACCCAGTGACAGAACAAGAGGATACAGCCTCAAGCTGTGCCAGGGCAGGTTTAGGCTGGATGTTAGGAAGAAGTTCTTCACAGAGAGAGTGATTTGCATGGGAATGGGCTGCCCAGGGAGGTGGTGGAGTCGCTGTCCCTGGAGGTGTTTAAAAGGAGACTGGATGAGGCACTTAGTGCCGTGGTTTAGTTAATTAGGTGTTAGGTGATGAGTTTGACTCGATGATCTTGAAAGTATTTTCCAACCTGACTAATTCTGTGATTCCGTGATTCTGAGATCTTGTCCAGGTTACCCATCCCTGGGCTGCAGATTATTGATGATTTGCCATCTTACGGGTGATGAGGCTTTGCTTGGTAGCCCATCAAAGTGCACCCTATGCTCCCAAAGCCCCATCAGACAGACTACGTGTACCCAAGAGATAGCACTCCGCCTGTGATGACAAAGTCAAACCTTGTTTCAGGTTTGAGAGCTTCACCCTGCATGACAGTGCTGGGTAACCCAACAGGGACACGGCGAGTAATCAAACCTGTTTGAAGCACAAAGTAACACTACACCTGGGTCAGGATCCCAGGTATGATTTCTGCCAGCTCTGCAGCTGAAACTGTGCTTTCTGGTATCTGGTCTCTCTCAAGCTCAGGGGTCAGATTGGTTTATGAACCCGCTTATATTAAGAGCAAACAATTTATCACTGCAGATTTTCCATGAAGTCTCCTTGCTGTTGTTCCTCTGCTTTCACAGCTACCTGCCTCTGAGAGCTTAAACCTCAACCTAACAGCTTCTGAGAGCTGCCCAGCCTGTGGTGACTCTGTGGGTAGGGCACCCTCTTTTATGCCTCAAGACAGACCTCCAATCTGGCATTTTTAAGCTTTCTTTTTACTTTCCCAGTAAATTCTCCTGCAAGGTGTCTTCAATCACAAACATCACATAAAGGCTGCTGGTGTGTAACATGAGCGAGAATAGTACACTCTCTACACACACTTTTCTTCTTTATGTGCCATGGCTTTTGGGTTGGTTGCATCACAATCAACAAGGTGTGGGGTTTTTTTCCAGATAGACTGCACATACCACACAGTATGTTTAAAATTGCAGCATCAACAAATCAAAGTAAACAGCCTTCTTTCCTCTGTGAGATGATGAAAAACATAAATTATGTAGTCTTTAAACAAATGGTAAAGAGTTTCCTTATTAGGCTTCAGGGTCCTGTGTGTGTATATGCCCCTTGTAAAATCCTTGTCATTCCTGGGTCTGTAGGTCTGTATAATGTTCTTCACAGGTTCAATTGAGTGGTCAGCATACCATGCTTGGGCTGGGGGATTTGACTTACACACATCCATGCATATATATATTTATAAACTATAGTGAAAAAGTTAAAATTCCTGCTGATTCCTTTGGAGAAATTTTCTTGAGGGTGAAAGCTTGCCCTGCTTTTGGTAGGAGATTTCCTCTTCCATTTCCCTTCCATAGCATTTTCTCCATTTCTTGACTTGCATACAGATGTTCCCTATGTTTGACCTCCTGCTTTACCAGGTAAGAAAGGTGCAGGCTGAGGACAGAACCTTGTCCTTCCCAACCACATAGCTCTAACCCATCTCTGACAAAGGACATGGACAAGGCTGAGGTGCTCAATGACTTCTTTGCCTCAGTCTTTAACAGCAAGGGCTCCAACCACAATGTCCAAGTTGCAGAGGGTAAATGTGAGGACTGGGAGCAGGCAAATCTGCCTACTATAGTAGAAGACGATGTTTATGAGCTCCTAAGAAACCTGAATGTGCACAAGTCCATGGGGCCTGATGAGATCCACCCACGGGTCCTGAGGGAACTGGCAGATGAAGTTGCCAAACCACTGTCCATCATATTTGAAAAGTCATGGCAGACTGGTGAAGTTCCTGCTGACTGGAGAAGGGCAAACATAACACCCATCTTCAAGAAGGGTAAAAAGAATGACCCTGGAAACTACAGACCAGTCAGCCTCACCTCTGTGCCTGGCAAGATCATGGAGCAGATCCTGCTGAAAGTCCTGCTAAGGCAAATGGAAAACAAAGCAGAGGTGATTGGTGGGAACCAGCATGGCTTCACCAAGGGCAGATCTTGCCTGACAAATTTAGTGGCTTTCTATGATGAAGTCACAGCGACAGTGGACAAGGGAAAGGCAGCTGATGTCATCTACCTGGACCTGAGTAAAGCATTTGACTCTGTCCCACATGACATCCTGGTCACCAAACTGGAAAAGCATGGACTTGATGGATGGACCACTCGCTGGATAAGGAATTGGCTGGATGGTCGAACCCAGAGAGTGGCGATCAACGGCACAATGTCCACCTGGAGACCAGTGACAAGTGGTGTCCCTCAGGGGTCAGTGCTGGGACCAGTGCTGTTTAACATCTTTGTCAGTGACATGGACAGAGGAATGGAGTGCACCCTCAGCAAGTTTGCAGATGACACCAAGCTGTGTGGCACAGTCGACTTGCTAGAGGGCAGGGATGCCATCCAGAGGGACCTGGACAGGCTGGAGAGTTGGGCCCAGGCCAACCTGATGAAATTCAATAAGGCCAAGTGTAAGGTCCTGCACCTGGGTAGGCACAATCCCAAGCACAAATACAGGCTGGGTGGTGAATGGCTGGAGAGCAGCCCTGAGGAAAAGGACCTTGGAGTCTGGGTTGATGAAAAGCTCAACATGAGTCTGCAGTGTGCACATGCAGCCCAGACAGCCAACCGAGTCCTAGGCTGCATCAAGAGAAGCGTGGCCAGCAGGGCAAGGGAGGTGATTCTGCCCCTTTACTCTGCTCTCGTCAGACCCCACCTGGAGTACTGTGTGCAGTTCTGGAACCCTCAGCACAGGAAGGACATGGAAGTGTTGGAGCGGGTCCAGAGGAGGGCCACAAAGATGATCAGAGGGCTGGAGCAGCTCTCCTATGAGGACAGGCTGAGGGAGTTGGGGCTCTTCAGCCTGGAGAAGAGAAGGCTTCGAGGGGACCTGATAGTAGCCTTCCAGTATCTGAAGGGGGCCTACAGGAAGGCTGGGGAAGGATTATTTACAAGGTCCTGCAATGACAGGACAAGGGGCAATGGGCTTAAACTGGCAGAGGGGAGATTTAGACTAGATGTTAGGAGGAAGTTCTTTACAGTAAGGGTGGTGAGGCACTGGAACAGGTTGCCCAGGGAGGTTGTGGATGCTCCCTCCCTGGATGTGTTCAAGGCCAGATTGGATGAGGCCTTGAGTAACCTGTACTAGTGGGAGGTGTCCCTGCCTATGGCAGGGGGTTGGAACTAGATGATCCTTGAGGTCCTTTCCAACCTTACCATTCTATGATTCTATGATTCTATGATCTCTATGTCCTCCAAACAATGGTCTCAAAGACATCCCACTGCCCTTCCCTGCATATCGCCTTCTCTTGGCCACAGTCACCAAGGCACCTGAAAACCAGAGAAGACCTTATTTGAAAACTGAAAAAGGACACTGAAAACACTGAATAAAAATGCATTGGCTGCTTTGCTCAGGCTCTCCCTGTGCTGTAGCAGACATCTGGGTGAGCTTACTGGGGGGTAGTGGGTAAGAAAAGCCATCATGATGTGTGCTTTCTTCTCCAGATTGACAGCACTGCCTGTGGGCAGGGGACCACAATGGTTCACCACAGCCCTGTGGGAAATGACTCCTTTGAAACAGGACATTGCTGTGACCATCAGCTACCTAGGAGTGCCTGTGAGTACGAGAGTTTGCTTAAACAAACAGCACCTAGCTCCTTGCACTCCTTATGGGAAATATCTTGGACAAGGCAAATACTGAGGTTATCAGAGAGATATGTCTTATCTAAAGTGAATGGCAATTTTTAGTGGGGGTCATCTCTGTTGACCAGTTAAACATAATCCTGATAGGATGTCTGGCATGTACTTATCCATAGAATTGCCTCACCTCTTCTGGGTAGCCTTTGTGAGGCAAAGCCTGTCCTGGTTTCTTTCCCAGCTTCTATTTCCAATAGGCAATTATCTATTACCTCAAAGCAAATGCACAACAAAGGACAATCAACAACAACTTTGCAAAATGGAGTGCTGAACCACAGCTAGGCCTTCAAGGATTACAGCAACACAAGTAGTAACAGAAACAGTGTGTCCAAGCAGGACTGGTGGAGTGATTGTGCCCCTGTACTTGGCCTTGATGAAGCAACAGCCTGAATACTGTGTTCAGTTCTGGACTCTACAGTATAGGAAAGACATGGAGGTCCTGGAGGTTGTCTAGAGAAGATCAACAAGGCTTCTGTTGGGTTTGGAGAGCATGGCATATGAGGAGTGGCTGAGGGAGTTGGGATTATTTAGTCTAGAAGAGAGAATGCTAAGGGGAGATCTTATTGCTCTCTACAACTACCTGAAAGGAAGCTGTAGTAAGGATGGTGTTTGCCTCTTCTCCCAAGTAACTAGCAATATCATAAGAGGAAATGGTTTTAAGTTGTGCCAGAGGAGGGTTAGATTAGGAAAAACCTCTTTATTGAGAGAGTGGTGAGGCATTAGAACAGGCTGCCCAAGGAGGTGGTGGGAACACATAGGTGTAGTGCTTCAGGACTAGCAGTAGGTAGTAGTCATGGTAGTTAGATTTTGGTTGGACTTGGTAATCTTAAAGGTCTTTTCCAGCCTTAGTGATTCCATGTTTCTATGAAAGTCTGTGTTGCCAAATGTACTTAATATCTCACCATCCTACTAATTCCCTGCTTCTTTTCTACAGCACTTTTTCACTCCAATCTGTTGCTGTGTCTCAATTGAGATGTAACTCATGAAAGGGAGAAAGGTAGAGTTACTTTAAGTGAACCACCATCCCAGAATCAAGCCTTGAGTAACCTGTACTAGTGGGAGGTGTCCCTGCCTATGGCAGGGGGTTGGAACTAGATGATCCTTGAGGTCCCTTCCAACCTTACCATTCTATGATTCTATGATTCTATGATTAAGCCAAGAAATTGCAGTCTCTTTTTGTTCCCTCTTATTTCTCATGGTACTGTTGGTATCTGTGAAACTATAAACGGGACTGGAAAACCAAGTACTGCACAGGTAAAACAGTAGAATTAAGGATGTCTTTAAGTACATCTTCACTTCAATTTTCTTTCCCCCTTGCTGACAGTTCTTTGACATAACTGAGCAGTTTGCCAACACTTTCAATTAAATGGGTATTTTCTAAGGTGATGGGTAATATGAAGGTGATTTTTGGCTTTAATGTCTTAGAATATACTGCAGTTGGCTTCTTTAAATCACTGATTTTTAAAACTCCTGACGTAAGACTATCCACAGCTTCTTCTCTGCTTTCATGACTATCATTCTTTGAAGGTGCCACATTATTTTTATCCAGTTACTCCTTATTTTACTTGTCCCACCTAATGAGAATCCCTAATGAGAAGCACAAAGGTTCATGACCTGCAAAAGTGGGTAAAGACTTACTTACTGGCAGACAAAAAAGCAACTCATGCAAGGAAAGCTAGAGATAAGCATTTTAAAATGTTCAATACCTGTCTTTTTATGTGAGTCGATATTTTCTGCCATGGGTAGTTCAACACAGTTTAACACAACATTAGGGACCTGACTCTCATTTCATTTACTTCACTGAGAAACTAGAATGAATTCATTATATTCAGAGGAACTAAATCACTTTAGAAGGGAGTGGAGGTCACCAGTGGGCGTATGAAATCTAGGCAAATTTACGTGATGTAGGAGTCCCCAGCTTTTCAGCCACAGTGTAGCTATTAAGTGAACCATCAGCAGTTCATTATATCAGTGTTGGCATGCAGTAGAAGGTAGCAGATGACTGGGTAACACATTTCAAACAAGTGCTGTGAATCAGATTTAGCTCACACTTTCATTGAGGGCTGCTCACCATTACCTCCTGCAAATACCCTTTCAGACATCAGCTTTAGGGGAATGTGCACTGAAATGCTCTCTGCTTATAGATCGATAGATGTAGAGAGAAATGGAGCAGGCAGTTGATGACCTGTCCACCTCCACCCAGCAGGACCAGGCTGGGCACTGCAGAAAGAAGTCCCTGTGTGGACCAGCAGAGCTTCAAAGCCCCACTGCAGCATCTCCCACACAGAGAAGAAACCACTGCCCACTTCTGCACTCCCCAGCACAAGATAGTTGGGGCATGACCAACAAATGCATGCTGCTTACACAGATTGTATCAGGTGGGAAGGGCCCCTCAAAGGTCATCTAGTCCAGCCCCCCCTGCAGTGAGCAGGGATACCTACAACTAAATCAGGCTGCATCATCTCCACTTCCCCACTCTAAATGTCTGGAGGACATTTCATGAGCAGTGTTCATGAGGTACATCCCACGTTTTCTGCTCTCAGTTTTGCCTGTGCATGCACTGGTTGTGCGGATACTGCCTTATCTTTATCCCAGATAAGCTTTTTTATCTGGACTCCACTGTTTATTGCTTAATACATCCCTGTATAGTCATTTGGCAGCTGAACACGTGCCTTGTGAAAGGAAGGAAAGAAGTGGAAGGGCATTTACAGTAGATTTAGAAACTTATTACAGTAACCAGCAGGTTGTGCCAGACACTATGTAGCCAAAGCATTGAACAGGATTAGACAACCTATCAAAATTCAGAGAATTTAGGTTGTTTTTTCCTGTTATTTCTCTGTCCCCTGTTACTGGCTGAAAGTAATACTTTTCAGCACACAGACCCATACCAGTACTAGTTTTCCACCCCAAGCACAAGTACACAGGTCTCTAGAAGACATAAGAATTCACAGGTTTTTGCCTCCAAACAAGTGCCCAACAGTGGTGGTGGCTGGACAAAGTGCTCTCCTGAGTGCTCGGGGAGGAGAAACACCCAGCAGTCTTCCACAGAGAAGAACACCTAATGGCATTTTTTTCCTTTTGGCAAAAGCTGCTGGTAATCACCAACTCCATTTCCACCCATTCCCATATTCCATTAGATCAATTTGTCTCCTGCAGCAAAGTGGAAGGATAAAGTATTTGTGGTGTTGCTATAGATGGGCACCCCAGTGTCCAGTAAAGTCAGCCATGCAATGTAACTTACTTAGAAATTCAGTGCCATGATTTAGAGACATTCTGGTGGTTTCTTCCCTCTTTCATTCCTCCTCCCTCTTTATCTTTCTGTGTTTTTAACACCAGGACTGCCATCTTAATTTCTGACATCCAACACAGGCAGAGATGCTCTCAGCGATCAGCCCTGCCCCACGTGTTGCTCAGCCTAAGCTAACACTTGCTGCTGGGATTCACATCACACTGCTCCCTCCACATCCAGGGCAGGATTTTGAAATAGTGTAAATGTTGCTGCATCCACTATCCACATCCAGGAACAGGGTTTACAATCTCAAAGGAGGAACCTGATCTCTCCAAACTGCTTTCTGACCTATCCCAGTTTGCAGACCTTCCAGCACATGCACTGGAGAGAAAATGAGGCCTGCTGGCAACAGGGTTGCGTTGGTTACACTACAGATCCACACTCACACTGTTCACTGGCGAAGACAGTTGTGCCAGCTCAGTGGATGAATGGGATGGTGAGAGTATGACAACATGAGGAAAGCCTTTGGGGTCATGAAGATTCTTCATGGTGGCACTGCTGTTACTCTATGGAATGAGCACCAGCTGTGGATCAGGCCACATACTATGTTTTCTTTACTTTGCAAAAGCTGGGTGCAAAAGGTTCCTCTCCTTCTCTCCTAGTCTGTGCAGGGAGAGCAGGCACCTGGGGCACCCTGAGGTGAGTCACAGCACAGCTGGGTCTGTAGTAGTGTTTGGATGTAGGAGCTTCATTCAGACTGCAGTGAAGACAGAGCCTTGTTTGCAAATCTGGATTTCAGCAGGGCTCAAAAATCCTGAAGTAAAGACATCCTGTGATTTAAATAGGGCATGTCTTACTTAAATGTTCATTTGAGAAAGGGTTTAGCTTTTAATCCTTCCTTCTTGAGCTAGAAGGGAAGGATAAGTCCCCTCCGCTTTCCTCCTATTGTACAGCACCCTCTGAAAGATCATTAGACCCTTACTGATGTTTAGATATAATGGTGACAGGCACATCATGAACTCCTTAGAAAAATAAATTTGCTTTGACTGTTGTAAGTTAATTGGGGATTTATTTTCTTTGAAGCCTGCAGCCCCACCACTTCAGTGTCTGGGTTGGTTTGAATAGAACCTGGAGGCCCAACGTTCAACCTGGGCTTTGAATAGGATCCCACAAAGTATTTGCTTCGTTCGGACCCGGAATGCAATGGCAAGGGCCCAACAAATGAGTCAGTGAGGTTCTGTGAATCTGTTTATCAGACAGCAACAATCATTTGTGGAAACGTCTTTTGTAGCAACAGAAGAGTCTATTTGATGGTAGCACTGACTAATGTAAATGAGGACTAATTAATGTTTTCCTGCAGTGATGTTGGCACTGATAGCACCTTATTCATGTAATTTAATTTCTATTGACAGGCTGCTAATGGAAATGGATAGCAATGGGTGTCTCTTCCATCAGGCACACTCTGCCACAAAAAATAATTCTCTGAACTCACAGTTGGACTCATTTGTTGTTGAAAACGTGAGGCAGTAAAAGAGGATGAGTCAGAAATGGAAAACAAAGGGACTTACTGTTAATCCATAGCAGTCATCTCCCAGGTACTTGAACCAGGATCAATCTGGGGCTTCAGGTCTCATTTGGGCTCAGCTTCCCCTGAAGTCCAGTTTAAATTCAGCCCCAAATCATGGATGTGCAGCTTCACAGTGGGAAGGGACATATTTAAAGTGGGCTGGGGGATGTGCAGGCAGTGCCACAGCTCAGGGTTTGTGAGTGGAGAGGCTCAGCTCCCAGCCTCTGGCTGTCTCAGGGCCCAGCACGATGGCTGAGGCAGGAAGGGAACTGCAGCGTAAATGCGCACCAAGTTGGGCCCTTCCCTCCCCACAGGGAAATCCTGAAAGGACAAATGCAGAGCAGTCCCTGCTCTGAACAGGTCCCCAGGAAAGCCACTGTTGTTCAGGGATGGTTCAAGTCCAACAAAAGACTCAGGTTGAGACTCTTTTATGAGCTGGGCAAAATGAGCTAGTTTTATTCTGGTGTTCAACTCCACACTGTCCAGAACTGCTCTCAGAGTTTTGAACTGCATCTAGGGAACTGCAGTTCCTCAGAAATCATGCAAGCAGGAAAGCAAAAAGAGAGAGTCAGATGAAAAAAAATTATTTTCATCTTACCAAAATAATTCCTGCAGATATCAAAATTTTCTGTTCAATTAAATTAATTTTGCACATTGCTTACTTCTTAAGCAAATATACACTTTCTAAGTGTTCTTTTGACAATGGGAACCTGTGGTGAACTTTTACCTGTACTGAGGAAGTACCCTGTACTGAAGAAGCACCACATAAGACTCAGTGAAAGGTCTTCTGGATGAGTGGGTAATCACCACCTCACCAGAACCTGATACATGTGTTGCTCCTCTCCTTGAAGACAGCAGCAGGAGATAATCTCTCAACATCTCTGTATCTTTAAGCCTCCCCAGATGTCTGATACTGACAAAATTTTGGATGTTGAAAGTCTTTCATATGATCATCCTGAAATACTAAAGGCTATGTTTTGGGTCATACACCTGATTGTATGACAGTCAGTAGAAAAAAATTACTTTGAAGTGTGAAATACGACTTATTGTAAGTAGTAAGGCTGGAACAAGAGCAGCATACCAACCAGCCATGACCAGTCTGGAAAGAAGACATAGCAGGACCTCTCAGCAACCAAAGCAAGAACCTGTGGCCTCTAGCTGCCCACGATTCTGCTTGTCCCTACACGCAAGAGCCTGTAGCTCTCCCTCTAATCTGACCAGTCATTTATATGCTCACCATCAGCATTTGCTTAATCCTCATACCTTCACTGAACTCCATCCTCGTCCTTTCAAAGGGAGATCAGTAATCTTTCCCCTCTGGGTATGCTGCTTCTGCTGACCCTATTCTTTAACCAAACTGGATGCTCTAATTTGATGCTTCTGCTGTGCTCTGCCCTGATTGCAGCAAAAGCCAGGAGAGCCTGACACCTTGAAATATTTATTATCTAAAGTCAAGCCCCCAGAACTGGAGGATACCAAAGTCATGAAGTGAACTGCAATGCTACTCCATACCTCAAAGCATGGGTTTAAGTGAGATAAGCTGTACTCAGAGCTGTGCCCTGGGTGATGGCAGCACAGCTGTGGTGGCCCAGCCTGCACGAGCCATTCAAGATCCTGGTAGCTCAAACCATTGCTGCAGTAGTAATTTATTTCCTGATGCCTTCTGGAGTATCTCCTTGCTGCTATGAGCAGGTAACAGCCCAGCTGTGAGGACCAGACCCCCTGGTTCCACCATGGGCACATTCATATGAAGAGCCAAGCCCACTGAAAGGGGCTTGGAGCCAAGAGGGCACCTGCTCTTGGCTGGTATACAGTGGCATTCTCCATCCCTCCTCTTGCTGATGTAGAAACAAAATAAGTGAGGCTTTCATTAGCCAGGAGATGAGAAGCGGAAGCAGCTCCCCAGCCTCATGCTCAGGGCACCCGTATGGAAAGCACTCTGCATTTAAAATTAAAGAGAAGCTGAAAGAGTTAGGGGAATAAGGACAAGAGCACAGAGTCTTCTCTCCCTGCCATTAAGCAAGGGTACGGTTGTATGGAAATACAATGAGTCTCATCAGATTAGCTCATGCAGTTAGAGAAAAAAAATTAAGTTTCCAGACCTAAAAGCCCTTCTTCAGGTTTGAGAGAGAAGCAGCACTTCCAGACTAGGGATATCTGAGCACAGTTTGTTGAGTTTAATTTTGTTAATTGCTTAATGTAAGTGAAAAGCAGGGTTAGCACCTGCACAGAACTACTAGCAAAGTGATAAGGGTAGGAAAAAAAATAGCAAGAATTACTACATAAGGAAGGGAGATTAGTTCAAGACCTAAGGAAAAGTGTTAGTAAAAGCTTGTACAGTCTTTGGCTCTTTGTATTCAGCAGTGCACTGGAAGCTGGTTTCCAGACTGAAATCTGTCAAAAAGGTGTTTCTCCCCCGTGCCATCTCTCCCTACAAGCACCTACCTGCACAAAGTCCTAAGAATCTTGTCTGTGGTTAGCTACTGTGCTCCCCTAAAAGGTGAGGAGGATGGGGCTTGACCATGTCCCTCTTACAGAAATGCTCTAATTAGATGATGGTATACAAAGTGAGTTCAGCCCACCTCCCTACCCATCCCAGCCCTAGAGACTTGAGCAGCAGCCTTAGACCCTTTTTAACAGGGATGCCAGAAAGAAGTTATGCCGCATGGTTTCTCTTTCCTTTTTCTGTCTCTTACAGTCATGTGCTTCACCTCCTGCCCAGATTGGGCCCCTCACTGCTGACAACATCCTAAACCTCAGAGGAACTCAGGCCGCATGTAGGCAGGGGGAGGAGGAAATTCCCACTCAGTTCATAGGCTTGTAGGTGACATGAGCAAGAGTGGGCAATGCATTCGAGTGCCAGACAGAAACTACAGCTCTGTGCCACAGGATGTTTGACGGTCAATGTGCAATGCTCCCAATCTGTGCTCTGGCCATGACTGCACATACTCCTTCTCCAGGGATCTGGCTGGGATGGGAACTCATTAACGGATTTTACAGAGCTGCTCCAAGGCATGGGGCATGCATGGGCAGTTTACACCCAGTGTACTTCGTCCATGGGACACCATGGCTCAGAGGACTTCTGCCAAGGCTGAGCATTGGCCTGTTCCTCTCTGAATAGCGGTGGGTGCCCAACAGCACCCCTGTGTAAGTTTTGGAAGCCACTGCCCTGACAGAGGCACTGGTGAGGAGATTGGGCAATTCTAAATTGGACACAGAATGTTCAACCTTGTGCGGCTCTTCTTATTTCTATCACCTCTATCCTGTGCTAAACATAGCTTGCAGCAGCCCTGCACCAGGTTGTGGCCCATGGGACGCATGGGTTGCAGAGAGGTAGGCAGATGTGGCATTGCTGGAACTGAAAGGGTTGCACAGATGACAGGAGGTGTTTTGTGAAAATCACTTTTGCAATTTTATGGCATTCTGCATTTTGGTCACTGATAAACATCTTACAAACCAATTCCAGATGTTTGATCCCTGAAAGGCTGAGCACAAAGCTTTTATCTGCAACTTTGCTTATTTTCTGCTAGGGTACCAATAATTCAATAATTTCTCTTTTATTTCCCCCATGCACATGGTGCTTGCTAAACCTGCCAACTGACCTCTATGAATAGTCACTTAGCTTGTCTACCAAGGAGGCGTGACCAGCAGGACTCACTCTCTGTTGGATCCCTCAAGACAGCCTAGCAGCATCTGATGAGCATGCTCGCTGATCTTCTGATAATAATGCCATGTCACCCTACATCTTCAACACTCCTACCCTACGCAAGCTTGCTATATCTGTTTCATTTACAGAACACAGTAATTATCTGTTTTACACATGAAGATCCTGGAGGTAACTCAGCATTGTTCAGCTCACAGTGTTTCACTGCAGGTTGTAGTCTACTCTCACAGCCCGAGAAGTAAACAAACAGCCTATTTAATAAGTACCAAATTCTGTCAACGCCAGTAGTTGCTATGGTGAGCATTCCCATCGTGGGGCTGCAGCCCTTGGTCACTCCAGGCAGACAAACGTGGGCGTTTCAGATCACAACACTCTGTTTACCAAGGTAGGACTGAAAATGCTTTGGAGGGCAGGGGCGGAGGTTGTTGGAATGGGGAGCCTGCTAAGGAAACTACCAGAAACAAACACTCCCAGATGGGAAGATTTAGGAGTAATCAGAAAACCAGCTCAGGTCAGCAGCACTCGATTCAGCACTGGCTGAGAGCTGTTCGGTTTCTGTTACATTAGTATTTTTCAGGGCAGCCCAGAGCTTGCAGAGATGCAGAGCACAAAATCCCTCAGCAGAGCAGCCAGCAAAGGCACCAACAAGCAGCTGCAGATGGAGAAATATCTGCTCTTTCAGCCCTCAGGGAAGGCTGTGCAAAAGAGATGAGAAGGCTGATAGCACGTTGCTTGATCTGCCTGCTGCATCCTTGCTGTGCGAGGAAGACTGCAGGCTCCAGGGCTGTCAAACCGTCAACTTTCACTCGGTTTGACAACAAACTCGCTTCACATATATGGTTACATTTAAAGAAAATAGGGGGTAGAAAAGAAAGCTGTTGGAGAAAGTAATGTCCACAGATGCTTCCTAGAAGTAGAATGTTATTTTGTGATCTGGCACCAACATTTTAGCAGCCTATAAAAGGTAAAGTTGGTACTACAGCCAGCCATTTCTACAGTACAAATAAGAGCTGTGAATATATTCTGGAAGTAGTGTCAGAGAGGACCAGATGGGAAATGAGCAGCATTCATTCTAATTTAACAAAGACAGCTAACTCAGAATATGCATTAACATGTAGCATTTTCATCTGCCTTCATTCAGAACAGATTCTCAGTATCATTTCCAAGCAAAGGAAATTGAAGGAATACTTACTCCTTGGTGAATTGCTGTTCTCTCATAATTGGAAAAGTTTGGCATCCAAAGCTAGGTGTAATATGTTTTGCCTGGAAATGTATGCAAGGACACAATACACCCACAAAACCCTGCATTTGGGCGTGCAGCCAGCTCTGTGTGTTTTGGTCCACACTGGATGGATCCAGGGTTTCAGAGGCCCCAGGCATGTTGCTGGCCTGCAAAGGGAGATACCATACAGCATGGCAGTGAGGGGAGGCTATGCTGGCCACTAAGATAGTCTGACACAGGAGCTGGGGGGTCCTTCTCCAGACAGGAGTCAGTTTGAACAGTAAAGTAAAAGCAGCAGGTCTGATTCTGTGTCTCCTTGCATGCATACACAGTGGTTCGTGTGCAACATAATCTTTGGATACACACACGCTTTGAGGGCTAAGCCCGAATTCAGAGGCTACCAAATCCTAGAAGCACATTTTTAAAATACAAACTCATATTTAGCTCTTCCAGAGCTTCATTGAGTAGAGTGAGCCTGCTTGAGGGGAGGGATCCTAGGGTACAATAAACTGAGATTTTTTCATGTGTTTAGTAGCACTTCTAATACTATTTTTAAACAAAACACCATTTCCATTTCAGCTTTTTTTGTTTTCCTTCTTAAATATTTAGAAAGGATTAACTATAGGAGAAAAAAAAAGTGTCACATCTTGATTTTCTTTTTCTCTCATCATGTATTCCATCTTTTTATTCAAAATTGTTCATTACTGGAACCTGTCTCAACTTCCAAGCTCGTTCATATAATGGTTTTTTTTTTAAGTCCAAAGCTGAGGCAGTTCCCCCAAACCCTCCATCCTGCCACATTATAAAGCCAAAGTTGTATAACGTTCTGCTCCGCAGAACTCTACTTTTAAAACATACCATTAATTTATGACAACAGAGCAACTTCAACACACTATTAACAAGTAGGCATCAGCTCCATTCTAAAGCCCTCTTCACCTTTTTGCTGGAGAAATACACAGACACAACTTGTGCAGGTCCTGGAGCAGTTTCCCTGCTGCTCAGCAGGGTTTTTTCACTAAACATTTTGTTAGGCAGCCCCCGGGCCAAATTCTGTCCAGCAAGTGGCCCTTCTCTGAACTGAACCTGGGGAGCCCTGCTGCCGAGCCTCTCTTTTAGAACAGCAAATGGAGTCAAAGCCTGGAAACCGGTTGAGGTCACCACCAACTTTCCATCTGACCTTGAAAATCTGATCAAAATGCACAGCTCTGGCTGTGAGTTGACACTGTACACAAAATGCTTTTTTTACAACTGAAACGTCTGGCTTAATGGATCCCTTTGGTCCCTTAGCTTTTTCTATGCAGAACTACATTTGAAGCAGCTTTGCATAGCTCCTGGCCAGTGATCTGTGTCTGCAGGGAACAATTCCTCTTTTCTATCTCCCTCAAAAACATCTTCAATACACTCAGTTGGCACGTGAAGAAGCCAATTTCAGAAGCAGAATGGAATCTCCGACTTTCCAGGCAAAGGCTTGCTCTCGATCCCAGAGACAGCTGTGCTGGCCTGGCTCCGCAGGGACCTGCACGCTGGGAGAAGCGCAAACCCGGCGGCAGTCACCATCAGTCTCCAGCCAGTGACAGACTTCCAGGCAGACTCCTTCAAGTCCCCACTCCCAACAGCTCTGGGATTCTGCCCCCTAGATCCCTGGTCCGCTTCCTGCGGAGCCACTGCACTAACGTATGCATGCTGCGTAATTCCCCGCGAGTAAGACGCGGTGGAGCTTGGTGCAAGCGGCGGCAGCCTCTTCAGCAGGCGGAAGCCTGCTTCATCGCTGCTTCGTGTGCTGAGCAGGTGCAAAGGGGCCTGGGGGTGAGTGAGATGAGGCACATGCCTTGAGACTTGCTCTTTCGTGGCTTTGAGAGTTTATAAAGAAATCCTGAACGACGTGAGACTGCTGCTGTCTAAGCATGCTAGGGATAGTCACAGTCAGGCACAGAAGCACAGACTGGGAAAAAAATCTTAACCTGCAATTATGTATAGTGCACCAAACCCTCTACAACCCACAACTCTTTTTTTTTTTTTTTTTTTTTTTCCCCTGTGCTTTCAGCCTCTGCAAAGTGAAGGTGCAAGTTATGTCCTATTCATTAGGGCTGGAGTAACGACTTGCAACAGCTTCTGAAATTACTACCCTTGCTGGCTATGGCAAAGCAAGCAGCATGAATGTTTATAGGCAAGAAAGATTAATAATCTCCCCACTTTCTCTCTTCCTCTAAAATCCTTCCTCACTCCTCCTCTCCCGGAACAAACACACTTTTTAACAGGCTTTTAAATAATCTCATGTTCCTTAACAAAATTACAGCAGCAGTTTCCTCCTTTAATAGCACTCTTCTTCTTAGTAATCTTGTTTTAGCTTCATTTTTGATGGAGAGTGCTGGTAGATGAATCATCTGTCACCCCTCTTGGTTATTTTGCCTGGCTCCAGGAAGAAGGAATTCTGTTTTGGAGCAACATCTCTTGTTCAGAAGCGGAAGCTCTCATTTATGTCTGCTTTTAACTAGGAGTGATAAAATTTTTATTTGAATGGTTAATCAGGGCATAAACAGATTAATTGCGAATGTGACTCTGATTCAGCACAATGAATGGTGTGGTCCTGGCTCTGAGTCACTTATCTAAAATGAATTGAGCTGTCTTCTAAAAGCTAGAGGTCTGCTCCTGCACGCAGCTTTCTGTAGAAAGTGCTGGAAGGCACTGGCTGAATAAAGGGTCAAAAATTGACCAAGATCTGAGTATTAAGGGAAACAGGGGATGAAGTGTTTCTGTTCAAGAGCTGTGATGTGGTGATATGGATGATCACTTCTCTGACAACCTCAGCTATACAGAAGCCTAGAGCAGTTAGTTTTTAAAGGAATACAATTTTATCAAACTGGGTAGAGGTGTCAACGAGAAATAAGTCTGCATGCACATGCACAAGAGATAAAATTATGCATCAGGCAGTGAAAAAATCCTATAGAAATACAATAGCTATTTGAATTTTTTTGTTGGTTTTTAGCTTTTTTTGTGTTTGGTTTTTTTTTTTTTTTTTAGGGG
>VWZE01003481.1:238634-256336 GCA_013396675.1 Eubucco bourcierii
GAGCTCCTGAAGCGTAGTCGTGCCCTGATCCTGTGAGAAACTGGATCCATGCCTTGTCTGTGAGGCCGCGGGGGGTGTGGGCATGTGTCCACGAGACCCTGGCACTACCCCCTTCCCGCCCTACCCTTCCTTTAGGGTATCGGGGGTTTTCAGTGGCTCTTTCTAATGTGTTACTTCATCTCCCACCTCCCCATGCGCCGCTTGGCTGAAGAGATACATCAACAGAGGCTCATGGCCAGTGGCCATCCACGTCCTCGTCGGACGGGGGTGCTGGCTTCTGCTTTTGGAATGTGCTGGATGCGAAGCTGGGCCTGTGCTGGGGCGGGCTGGGGAATGGTGTGCGGGAGGAGGAAAGGACGGGCTTCCTGCCCGGCTGCAGGCAGGTAGGATCCTGCAGGCAGTTTCACAGCTGTTGCTCTCGGCCCTTCCAAATGGGCCACGGGGTGGGAGCTGGCAAGTTGAGAGGTGCTGAGGAATGAGGATGGTGCAATGCTGTAGCTCAGGAGGGAAGATGAGTATCGGAATCCCCAGTACCTGCGTGTTGCCCTGGCACCTGGTGACTAACAGCTGAAATGGCTTTTGCCGACCTCTCAAGATAGGTAGCTCGCAGGATGTTTATTACCAGGAAAACTCGTACTAGGAATGAGCAGGGACAAAACGGCTTGCTTTTATTTCATGCTGAAGGAAACCAATCTATATGAATCTCTTAACTTTCTGTCACGTCAAGGCCTTTTCAAACTAAAGCTTGTATATCTCATATTAAGAACTGGCTTCTATTTGAAGGCAGAGATTTTGCTGGAGTTAGGTAGGTAAAGAACTGGTACAACAAATTTTTTTGCAGGGAAGCATTTACTTTCTGGTTTCCAAGTTGCGATGCTTTGCGTTTTGTTGGTTCTGAGGTCTATTGTACCTAGAAGGGTTCCTTTTAACAGGTGCCCTCAATTTTATGATAGCAGCTATTGGAACTCTGCTCTTCAGTTACTTACATGCTCCCTTTGAGCTTGTGTGGGTTTTTTTTTTTTTATCTACCATTTAATGCAGGCTTGATGAAATCAAACTCATCATTAAGAGGTTTTGGTAATGTTGGTGCCTCAAACTTTATCTGCACGAGGAGGTAAAGGAAGTTTAACTTGCACTTGTATTTTGCCAATTTCCGATATTGCTACTTGAAACAAGGGAAGAGTTTAATAAACCTTGCAATGCAGGTCTCTAAGACCAGCCTTCTTTGGATTGGCTCTGTTGAAATAAGCACATTCCTACCTTGCAGCTGCCGGATATTGTTGTTCTATGCTCATCAAATGCTAAGAAAGTCCTGTTTGACCTACCTCTTGCAGGTAAATTACTGCAGCATTTCAGAGTGTTCTGCTGCTGCTTCTTGTTTCATCGCCTCTGGCATTTTAAAGGACTCAGAAGTCTTTGATCTGTCTTTTTGTTGCAATTTTTGCAGCAAACCCCCCTGTGATTTATTTAAACAGTGTCGCTGCAGTTCAGTGGGTGGCTGGCTGATTTTTTGAAAGGTTTACTGAATGCTCTTCCTGCCCACTCTCAATTCTAAAAATAAGTTGTAGCGTAGTTGTGCTTTTAAAGCAGTCCCTGTATTGTAGTCTGTGATGCACTTATGGAAAGAAGTCACTCCTGTATGTTGTAGCTGCGTCTTGAGCTGTGAATGACCAGTCCAGAATGCATAGCATCTTTGTCACAACTGTACATAAGCTGTACTGACTGCAAGGAGAGACTTACTTGTAATGCCTGTTTAACATGAGGGGTTTTTGAAGTAGATGGAGTCCCTGGGTTAGATTTCAACTCCCTGGGATAATCCCAAAATTTTTGTTGAATAATATTCTCTCTACTCAAGTTTACAAACAAGAGCAAACAATATGGGGGATATTCTTTTTATGTGACTTTTTTTTCCCCCCATGCAACATAAGTGAAATTAGTGTTCCTTTACTGAATAAATGACTAAAGAGGAGCAGGAATTTTGTCCTCACTTAGGAAACAAGTTTGTCTTCATACTGGCAGTGAGTAAAGGACTTTTTTCAGTCATTCTTGATTGCATTTTTAAAACTGAGAAATCCAACCCTAGTGAAAGCCAGTACTGCTATATTTCCAGTTCTTCCTTAACCTTGTCAAATGACAACTTCTTCACTTAGTGATACTAGCATTGTGTAAATTGCTTGAAGGAGTGTTTTTGATGTCTAATATTGCAATGTCCTTAGCTAGCAGTAGCTGTAAGGCAAATAGTCTCTTGAAAAGCAGTTTTTTGCCTTGTTTTTGTTGTACTAACTTTTTTATTTGTTTTGCATGGTCACGTTTTACTCTAAAATTTGGACAAGTGGTTCTGCTGTAAAGTTGCAGTATTGAAGTTCAGTGGCTTCCACTGTTTGACGCAGTGTCAGTTACCCAGTTTATTCCTATTTCCTGCCTTTTTAAATATCATTAGTCTGATCTCTGATTTGCAAGAGGGGATTGGGATAGTGCCAAAAAGTTCTTAAAATTGCTACCTTGGGATACATCATCCATAGAAATTTGGCAGTGGGAGAGGCTGAGGAACAGCTAGAACAATACAGCTGTCTCCTTCACCCACCTACCTTACTTTTTTTTTCTTTGCCTCCTGTAAGACTTGAAACTTAATAATCATTTGAGATTAACAAACAACTGATACAATTAAAATTGCAGAGAAGATGGAAGAATTAAAGTATCTTTGAAGAATCGATTCTCATCACTTACACAATTTTGGTTTACTAGTCTTGAGTGTTGTTTTCCTTGCATGAAACTCTATTCAGACATTGAAGTTATAGAAATATCTTGCAGAGCAATATTTATCAATAACAAGTTGTTGGCAGAATTTTAGATTCAGGCATAACTGAAGGCTGCTTCTGAAGATGATGTTTGAAAGTTACAGGCGTTCTTCTGAATGGGTTACATGGAACTATTTGTCATAGTTCTTTGCAAGATGACTTGAAATGGAGTTGTGCATGTATGGCTTTTCTCTACAGCCTGTTCCTTCCCTCGGGGAATTCACAGCTTTTCCTGCACCATAAATATTGATATGTCATCCATTACCTCAGTTTAATTAGTCATACAGAGGAATTGTTCTGACTAGTTGTGAATGTTGAAATAATGTACTGCAGGATGCATTGTTCTCTCCCCTCTGCTACTCAGTTTTTGAGACTGCAATGTGACTGACAGTGCAGTGTATGCATAAATATAGTATGCTTGGCTCTCGACAGATGAACTTCAGTGTTCAGGTCTGTGGTGATAAGTATCAGAAGCAAGCAATTTCACTGCTCTTTTCCCTTGGTGCTTAGCTAGGCTCTGTATACATATCTGAATAAAGGGTATTGGACATTCAGGCAGCCCTCCCAATTTGCGTGGGTAAAGAGAACTTCCTTTACTAGAACGTGGGGAACTATTTTTGTAAGCACTGATCCTTTCCTCTTTATGATTGTAGCACCCCTCTAAAATTGTGAAGTACTGTTAACTATCAGGTAGATAAAAATGTGTGAAAGTATATCAATTTAATATTCAGGCTCTGTTTTTTCATCTATGTGCAGTCTGCATGTGAGTCTTGTCCAGATGCCTGTAAGGATTCAGTCTTGATCTAAAATGTACACGGGAGCAATGAACCATCAAATTGTAAAGCTTTTGAGAGTGTAGCTTGGCTGTGGCAATACATTGTGAATGTCTTGGAAAGCAACCTCTCCTCTCTGAAAATCTGAGCAGGAATGCCCAACCTTACAGCTTTTGTTACTTAATGGGTACAGTGTTTTAGCACTGTCATCTTCAGTATAGTATTCTACATCAAGCTCTCTCAATCCTTCTAACTTGAAAAACAAAGGTGATTAGGCTGTGGAAGGCCTTGGGGTGTATTATGTGGGATCCGTGGTACCTGCAGGGAACTAGATAGCTTGACTGTAGGGAATGTTCTTGTCTGTTCTTGTTTGGTCTGCAGTCTACAGTTGGTCTACCTTCTGTCTTAACACAGTTATCCCTACTCTGTGATCATGATCTTGAGGCTTTGTGCATCCTGGATAAGATTATGCTGTGCTCACTGGTAGAACAAGCATGCACCCTGTCAGCTTGAATGACAGCCCATCACGATGGATATGCTTAAATTAAGGAGGTTAAAGTTAGGCTATTTAGCAGTAGGAAAAGTGCTTGTTCACAGCCATACTTGGAACAGTATGTACAATTTTTTCATGAAAAAGATTAGAATTTCACAAATGAACCATCCCCAAGTAATACGCAGGAACCTTTATAAGTAGTTGTTTTTTGCTTCACTAAAATGCCCTTAAAGTATGTGCAAGACCTGAGGGCAGGGAATAAGTGAGAGCAAGACCTTATGGCAAAATGTAATACTAACCTGGTATAGTGTTGACTTAATGCACATCTGTCACACCTCCTTATCAGAGGAAGGCAGCACTGAAAAAACAATGTGGTTGATAGCCATACATTGATTAACTAAATAAATGCTTAGTCTCATTTGCCAGTGGCCTAACTCTCTTTGCCCAGGTAGAAGGCTCTGCTGATAGAATAAAACTTTCTTTTTAATACTTCCCAACTTTTCCCCCTTTATCTCCAGCTTACTGCTTGTTTACTGATGGCCCAGTTGCAATGTCAGACTCCTAGGACTGCTGTGGAAACCGGCAACAAAACTGCATCTTAGTTTGACAAAATGCCTGCAGTCCTTGTGCTCATAAAGCCTTTCCCCGTCTGTTGCAATTCACGGACAGATGCATTGTGGATCAGAACACAGTCTTAGGGATGTCCTCAGTCTTAGGGAAGTAGATCAGGAAATTGTATGCTTTCACCTGATGACTACTCTATTTGCCTTAAGTTCTTTTTATATGAAAGGTTGAGGGATATATATCATTTATATAAATGATATCCCTTTAGTTTCAAGTTGCACAAATGAGAAAAGTAGCTTGCAGGTTTTGTTACACTCTTTTCTAAAAGAAGGTGATGCTTTAGAGACTACGTAGCAGTTCTGGGTAGTGACAACTCCAGTTGATTTCAAAGGAAGCTGCAGGTGTCACTTTAAAAAAAAAAAAATCAAGGCCTTAATGGTGAACACTTAAGAACCACTGTTTGAAAAAGGGATTTATTATTGGTATGCTGTGTGTGCCAGCAACTATTTGCAGCTTGACCAGAATAGGAAGCCTAAAGACTTAAGTTTCGTGTAACTATAGAAAATCTGTCTTCTAATTTTAAGCAGAAATGTTCTTTGCACTCTTAATCTTCCATACGTTGTTGTCACTAAATCTAGAATTTCTTTTATTTGAAGTAAGTGTGCCTTAGAGGACAGTATTTTGTTAACTGTTTAAGCTCTTAGACCTTAAAGTTCTGGGGGGGGGTTTGAATGTCAGATGTTCAGATAGTAAAGAACACTTCTATTTATATTCCTTGAAAGCTTCCTTAAATAAACACTTGCTTATTTATTCAAAACACTGAGACTGAACTCAAAACTTGCAAATGACCTTACCTTACAGACAGTGGTGTGATTAGACATCCCTTGTCAACTTTTGAATCTTTATTCCATAAGGTGCTCCAGCCAACCTGTTGGCAGTGAAATGCTGCACTCTGAGCCAGGCAACTGGTGTGGGCATTAAAGATTTGACTGAAAATGGAGTAGATATTAAAGTAGTCAGGATTACTCTTACACAATAGGATGTGAGCTGAAGAGGGCAGGGCAGAAACAAAACACATTCAATACACCACAGTATGATGAAGTCTTCATGGCAGTGTCTTTGGGCTCTTTGAAGATGCTTTAAATGCTGTTTTGTAAAAAAAAACAACCAAAAAACCAAAACTGCTTATAGTTTTAATCTAAACAATATGATTTATCTTTAACATAGGTAGTTGGGGTAAAACCATAATTGGATGTGTTTATATCAGGCTTGATGTTTGGCTTGATTTTGGGCTGTGTTCCCACTGCATTACAGAGTTTGAGCAATCCCGTGAAGTCCAAGAAAGTCTGCTGGTGTAGATGTTGAAGCTTTGTATTGTAGGTACTGCCTCCTGTGTTTGATGCTACTGCTTGTAACTTGCTTGTGCAAGTTCAGTTTGCTTTGAGTTACTATTAGAGTTCATTGTCAGCACAAAATCTGAAGAAAAATCTGTGAAACACATGCAAACCAATTACGCTTTCTAGATGTCAAAAATGACCTAGTGCTGTTTTAATCTGTTTGTCATCAATCAGTTGCCACAAAGTTTTTCTTGTATGAGAAGAGTTGTACTTGAGACAGATGTGCAAGGTAAATGATGGTTACTTTCCTTTTAACTTACTACTTTCATTTGTGCTGTCCCTGGGCTGGTGGCTGCTTGGCTTCTCTTTCAAGCAACACCATCCAGTCATTACATGTAGGTCAGATATGAGTAGAATTCATCCTTTCTGTGTAGTCTGACTCCACTTGTTTTTTCTGTAGATGTTGCTTTGGCTGGGTGGTGGCTCTGAAATACATGATATGAACATACCATAGAAGTTATGAACTTAAAGCAGCTGTGATTGCATCATATACTTACTTAAAGCTTCTGCAGATGACTTACTGTGTGCCTAAAAGTTTCTCTCCTTCCTCTTCTGAAAACAAGGCAAATGTTTTGTCAAGTCTGTGGGTCTTTTTTTTTTTTTTTTTTTTTTTTTTTTTNCTGAAAAGAATTTTCCTGACAGCACATCAATTTACTTTCCCTTGGTACTCCCCAATTTTAGATACTAGTAGTCCTCTAATCTGGAAAAAAGCCTGGGTGTAGCAATGTGGAAGGAGAGGGGTTATCTCAAGGAATAAAGTTATACTGGTATTGCTTTTAGATCCTCCATGCTTAGCCAGGTGCCTTTCCAAATGATAGCTGTTATTGTTCCCTGGCAGTAATTCCATCATTCTCCCTTTCTTTATCACTTGGATGGGCTTCTTGCTGAAAAGAACACTGACTTCTGGTTTGTGGCTCTAGAAAATTGATTGGTCTTAGGCTAGAGGTGACCGTTGGCAGTAGTCTGCCATACCGTTTGTGGCTTTTGAAATGCATCTTCAACTGTCATGTGAGCAAGGAGGTATAGGTTTAGCTTGATCACTTTCCCCTCCCACTGCCCCCAGGGTTGGGGAAGGACCCAGTAAGGACCTTCAGAGCTCCTACCTTCCTGTTGAGAGGGAGAGAGCTGAAGGGAGCTGTGTGATCTCTTGTGTGAGCTATTCTTGACTGGGCAAGGAATGTCCATGCCCGACTGAACCGTAGGCTTTTGGTGTTTTTTCTTTCTGGATAAGGAGAAATAATGTATATGGACATCAGTCTTAAAGATTACATGAAGACTATCATGTATTCATTGATAACATAGTTTAGTGATGGAGCTGGGCTAGGACTGAAGAGATTATTTTTCAATTACACAGATTCTTTTGGCATTTTTTCCTGATCTGATGATCAGAGTTTTGCTGAAGGGTTCTTGATTTTAGGAATTCAGTGTATGCAACATAGCTAGATTTCAAAATCGCCAAAGATTTGAGTATCATCCAACTCTCAGATAAATGCTTTCCCAAAATGTCTGCTGCTGCTTTTGATACTGTTTTTCTTGCAATTACATTTGGAGAGTGTTTTAGTCCTATAAAATATTAAGAGTTGGACTATAGGCTTATCTTCATTAACCTTTATTACCAAGTGGTTTTTTTTTAGAGTTGTAGTTAACTTTTAAATGTCCTCTTCTTTAAATAAAAGTTTCTTACATTAATTGCTGTTTCAGCTACTAAATAAATTGTGAAAAGCAAATTGACATAAAACATATCTGACAGCCAGTGCTAAGAGGAACTCTCAGTTGAAACACATAATAAGCACAGATTTTTAACTGTCTTTGAAATGACCATTTGTTTCTCAGTAGCAGTTAGAATGCTGTATTAGATGGAAGGGGCAAGGCATTTCAAGGCTAAATGACAATCCTAGTCTTACTTGATTAGAGCTTGCAGAGGTTGCTAAGAAACAGCCTAATAGTCCTCAAGTAACCAATTATATGTCTCTTGGACAGATGCACAGGTGCTCATTCTCTGAAATTGTTTCTTTTTTTAATCTGAGATAAGACTGGAGTATTAGTACATAAACTGCAATCTGTTTACATCCTGCTTTGGGCTTGAAAGGCCTGACTCTCTCTCTATATATATAGACCTTCTTTCCTAGCAGAATGTATTCTGGTGGAGTTTGTTCAGTACATTATTTATTATGCTAAAATCGTTCTTGCAATGCCTCTTCTATTTTCAGATAGAGCAATTAGAGGCCTAGCAGACTTACACTCTCTAGTGCTCTGGACATACCAGCTTAAGTAACTAAGTGTCCAGCATTTGAATAATAAGCTTTACATTTCTGGACTCCCAGGAAGCATGGAATATTAACATTGCTGCAGGATTCTGCAGTTGGACAGAAATCCTCCTTTTAGGCAGAGCATCTTTCCTCACCCCTTCTGAAGTTGTGTATACAAATTGGAATGACATATTGTGTGAGCTGAAAGTTAACCCATAATATCAAATAGGATTCTTTCAGTCTTTTTTGTCCCTTGAATATATACAAACTATAAACAGAATTATATAAAGTTGAAATATGCACCTTAAAGTACAGTCAGTGCTTCTGATGTGAAAGATCTGGGATTCCAGATACAGAGCTTAAGTTTTACTGAAGGAGCTTCTTCATACTTAGGAGGCTTGACTGGCTTGTCCTTTTAAGCAGTAAGTTGAGAAACATGTAAATATCTTAATGTTCCTCTAATTTGTGCTGATGCTTAATAGATTTTTGGAGACAGTTCTTTTGATAACACACCACATAAAACAATTGTTTTGGAGTGCTTTTGATAGTTCTCATTCCCTATTGTGTTACAATAACATAATTTTTCTTGTAACTGTCAATTTCCTGTAACTGTCCACATATCAGCAAAGTATAAAAGTGGACTATTAAAAGCAAGTATAAACTGTGCTGTTCCTCACTGGTGTCTGGGATTTGTACACATGGGTAAGATAATAACACCTCCTATGCTGGTCATAAACTGTTTTTTAAACCATATGTTTATTTATAGACCCCAAATATTGTAGTGTTGTCTGTTGGAGAAGTTTGTAAAACAGTATGGTTTCCATGATTCATCCACACAAATGCTTCCTTCTCTCAAAAAGGGAGGAAGGGAAAGAAGTAGAGAAACTGAAATGTTCAGACTACATTCTTCAGATGCTGGTTGTCAAATACTCAGTGCTGCTGCAGTGCCCCCCTAACAGTTGCTGTTAAGCTGTGGTAACTTAAGGGCTGTATGGTTTATAGCTTGTATTCACTTCTGATGGCAGTTCTTCAGAGGTCCATTTCCCAAAATCATACATGTGTTCCTAACACTGCATATCCTGGACTGTAGTCCTGTGGACTATCAGAATGTAATTGTTATAGGGCTTAAATTGAAGAACAAACTGTTTGTTTTCCATCAACAGATTTTCTAAAGCTGTTCATATTTACTTCCAGATGGGGGCAAATGTAAGGTAAATAAAATAAGCTTTAGCTGGCAAGGAAAAGGTAGTCTTTACTTATGACATCTTGCTATCAGTGATAATTTGTTTGTCCCTAAGACTTCAGGAAGGGTTTATGAGATGCGGTATCAGTGGCAAGTGAAGTACTATAAAAGCTGGAAAAATACTCGTTAGTACACATTAGTGAGTTATGAGTCAAGCTTTGGACTAGAAGAAACATTTTCTAAGATTTTTTTTTTTTAATGTTGGTTTGCTTTAGGTAGCTTCTTCCTGTTTTCTACTGATAATCGTGAGGAAAGCTATAGTGTTGGTACCCACCAAAGAAATAAGCAAGGGTCAGCAATGAAATGAAGTTGAAGACTTGGTGTGATAATTAATCTCCCTTTAACTTCCAGATCCATGTTGGTGGGAGAATGGGGAAAAGAGACAAGAGAGGCATTCTAAATTTACTGGCTTAGAGCAAATTTACAGGGCAAGTGCCTGGTTTCAAAGGTTGTTCCATGTACTTTGTGACACTTGTTAAAAATCTTTTCCTTCCAAAGACATGTTAGTTGGATTTTGTTTAATTTGTGATAGAGATCCATTCCAGTTCACAGTAATATGAAAAATATTTGTTACTAAAGTTTGGGTGAGGTTGATCAAATCTTGGTTGTCATATATTCAGATATCTTGGAATTGTATGCCACAGAAGCTGTTGTATGCTATTTATTTGCACCTGTAAGCAGTTGGTTTTTAATAGTAATTAAATTTTTAATAGTAATTAAATACAGCATAGTGGCTGCAACAAGCAACAGAATGAGGGGATACAGTCTCAAGCTGTGCCAGGGGAGATATAGACTGGATATTACAAGGAAGTTCTTGACAGAGAGGGTGGTTGGCATTGGAATGGACTGGCCAGGGAGGTGGTGTCCTTGGAGGTGTTCAAGAAAAGACTGAATGAGGCACTTAGTGCCATGGTCTAGCTGATTGGATAGGGCTGGGTGATAGGTTGGACTGGATGACCTTGGACACCTCTTGCAACCTGACTGATTCTATGGTATGATGCTGTGATTATGAGTTTTACTGTAGCCACAAAACACAGATGACAATATTCAATCCTGTTGCTGGAATATGAAACCAGCATTTTGTTACAATAATGCATGTTTATAAACTTTTTTTCACAATGCTATGTGTGCTCCCATGTGTATTTAAGTGTACATGTCTGTATGCAGAATCCCTGTTCAGTCATTTTATTCAAGTTTCTTGCATATGTTGATCCACATGCAAGAACTTCCACTATATATTAGAGTGCTGACTCTTGCTTGTCTGTTCAGTTTTTTCCTGTAAATTTATGGAGGACAGCAAGATAGACATGCAGTTTTGGTTGTGTCTGTAGTGTCCTGATACAGACAGCTGAGGAGGTTATAAGTAAAGATGAGCAACTCACTGGTTTTCTTTCTGTTTTTCTGCCACCCTCTAATTCAAAATTGAGCTGATGTTAATTTTGGGGCTGAAATAAAGGACAGTTTAAAGATGTCATACTGTTTTTCTGGACTGATGATTTTGATTCTGTGAGAAAACCTGTAGTCTTGGCTACAGGTGTAGCCAAGTGTAGGATTCACTTGGCAATCTTGTGCCAATGTGAAGTTCAAATTGACTGAAACCATAATGCAACTTCTGTAGGAGTAAAACCTAGACATTTGTGTTCTTTATGGCCTATGATGATACCTGTGCTCAGAGGAAACACCAGTGGAGAAAAATGGTGCATCTTGTTTGGAACTATACAAATGCTTGCTCAGATGGCTGTTGCTATTATTGTGGACCAGCAGAGCCTTTGACTCCTGTGTTCTTTTTCAAATGTGACTGATGCTGCCCAGATAGCTCTAGAGTCAAGGTGGTTGAGTAAGACTGACAGGAAAAGTTGAAAAACACTTAAAAACCCAGCACCCTAATGTCTGTGCTCCCTTAGGAACAGAGTATGTGCCTTTCCTCTTCTAGGGTGAGACATCTAGTCTCATTAGCTTGAATTGGTTTCGTGGGCATTTGCGTATTTAAAAACAAAGGGAAAGGCTTCAGTGTTATCAACAGCAAACATAATTTAAAAGGGTTAAAACTAAAATTCTGCTCTTTATTCCTGAGAACTTTGCATGCATAGAACTTAGGGTTATATCTACTTTTTTCTAGTTTTACCTGCCTTCTTAGTATGCATATTTCTGATACAAATGAGTGCATGCAGGTGTTCTGTGTTTAGAACAATAATTAAAGTATGTTATTACATAGTTTAACTCCCTCTTGACTTCAAGTTGAAATTATAATGATGCATGACTTGAGGTGCCCTGAGGACACTAATATTCATGCCTCATGGAGGGGAGGGGAAGTGCAGTATTAATTACGAGTTAATCTTTGAATTCTAAATATTAGCATAAACCAAGTCTTGCACTAACCATTAATGGGTCTTCATTGTTGTTACATACACTTCCAAAGAGAAAATCTAGCTACACTTTCATTAATGCAACAAGAAAGTGTATGTATAATGGACTTCATTTATCTTGGACTTCTTCCAGAATTTTAGGAAGAGTAGGACATGGTTACTTGGTTAGCATCAAGTGTCTCTGAAATGGTTTAGAGATGGTAACAAGGCTGAAAGGTTCCACTAAAATACAATAAAATAATCAGACAACTGGGTGCCATCTTAACATTGGCATTTTACTGGTGCATGTCTTCTCCTAAATGGCTTTTTTCTCTATTCTCTGATTTCATCAATACATTCTTCTGTTTTTTGCATTAACTCAGTGGATTTCTGGAAACCACTGGTGCTAACTTCAGCTGTGATGGAGAGGACTGTATGTTAAATAGCTGTGAAGTCATGCAAGTATCTTAATGTTTAAACAGTTTATTTTGTGTAATGATCAGGCAAAATGTCTATTGAACCTTAATCTTGTGACCATGCATCTAAAATAGGAGGTTTCTGTCTTCTGTTTGTTTTTTGTCCACTAAATTTGATACTAGTGGAGGAACACAAGCTGGAATTATTGGAGTTTCCTTTTGTATGCAGTTTCTGATTTTATCTCAATTTCTAATCTCAATTAAAAATGAATACCTTTTGCTCTCCCTGAAGAGAATAGAAGAGGGCTATTATTTGATGTCCATGCAGGTTTGCAGGGTTGGCACATGTAGGGCTTATTTTGTTTTCCTTCTTTCTGCTTCTGCTCTATCAGAAAGAGAAATGAAACCTGGGGAGGGTATGCTAGGCTCTGGTTTGAGAGACATGCACAATTCAAACAGTAGTGCTTACTTGGCTACTCCTACATAAAAAGTAGGAGGACTTTATCTATTCTTCTTGTATGGTTGTAGTATAATGTACCGTGTAGGATTTGTTTGATAGCTGTTGTATTTAAAGTAGTTTTTTTGTGGGATCTGGCTGGCTTTTTTACTGGCTAATTTCTTCTAAGTTGCAGAAAGAAAGCTTGCTGATAATGTGTTATATCCCAGTGTGATTTCCAGAAAACCTCACTGAAACAGACATTAACACCTATATCAAAGGACACTTAAAGATCAGTTTCAGATTTTGTAGACGTTTAGTTGCATATAGATGTGCTAGATAAATTAGAGTAGAGGGGAGCTGTGACAGTAGGAAATGTGACTGATGCTTCTTTGAGAACAAGTATTTGCTGGTTGCATTGGTTCTGTGATCATCATTAGCTCTGAGCTTTATTTCTAATAGCTGATAAATGAACAGTCTGGTTTAAGACTATTCTCAAGTGGATTTTACTTTGTGTGTCATCCTTCTTTATGGTGCCATTTGTTCTTCCACAGTAGTTGTCTATGAATAGAGCATTGCAGTATTTGGGCACCAGTGGAAGAGCTGGCATTCAGGAGAACCTAGCCTTTTTGAGGCTAGTTTTCTAAATGCCTAAACTTTATGGGATGCTTGGTCTCTGTCATGTAAACAGAAGGATCACTGGAGATGTCTCCAAGATGGAGGCAGACTCTGACATGCCATTTGAGGCAGATCAGAACGTGTGTGGTGGGAAGAGATTGCTTTATGCAGTTTTACAGAGTTGTTGAATGACAGTGAGTTTCTGGAAGTGGTTTCCCATGGCTTTTAAGAGACCTGAAGAGAACTCTTCTAACTGGTGGGTACCAACCAAAATGTTTACAGAACTTTTTTCACTATTAGACATAGTGAAAAAGCTCAAATAAACTTCCTAACATAGGTTTACCTCTATAGGTATGGCTCCAGAAGGCCTGTGATGCCTTCATTTCTGCTTCCTCACTCCTTTTTTCATTTTGGTCTAAAATGTGTTTCCTGGGTTCACTAAAGAATTCTGATTTTGACTGAAGTTATAAATCTGTCCTGGGCTGAGCCTGTAGCTGCAGAGGCAAATCCGATGGGCTAAGCAGACACATCTACTGTTTCCCTTTATCAGGAGCACTCTAGATCTCCATATAGAACTTCTAGAAGCATCTTCTAGAAATCTAGACAATTTATCTGCTGTGTTCTGAAAAGATTGGATATACTTCCTGTAGTTTTTGTCTGGGACCTTGACTAATGACAAGGGTTCCTTAAAATATTTGAAGATGGGTTTATGGTTAGCAGTGCTGCATTTATCGTTGTTCATTTAAGTTAGGGAAACTGACACAGTGTATGACTTTCTATCTCTTTCCTAATTTCTTTTTTAACTCTTCCAAATTTAAAGTTTTAACAGCACTTATTTCTTGTTGCTGAGTACTTCCAGACTGTCATAAATGCTCTTGCCTTCACAGTTTTTGTGCCTGTCATACTAACCTAACCATTCCACTTCTCTTCTTTCCCTAATTCCCCCTGAGGGATATAGATGTCTTGAAAGCTTTTATTCCTTCTTAGAGACTGTTTCCCAAGTGACTGAGAGGTCTGGCTTTTAATAGAGGAGGCATTTCTTGCTTGCTTTTCAGTCTAGGGTGGAAGAACATGTCTGTGTGGATGTGTGATATGTGGCTTAGTGACATATATAGACAGTGCAGAATCATTTTCATAGTGGCTTAAGTAAATAAGAATAGTACCAGCCTTTATCTAAATAACATAGAAGCCAGCAGGGATTGATTTNTAAATAGAATAGCCAAAGTTTGGAGATTAACTGCCTAATTATTTTGGTTACCTTTCTGTTGTAAATTTCAACATAGTGTTTTCCAAGCCAAATACTGTTTTTCTTACAGTTAATCAGGATTTTATTATAAATATGCTGACAAATTTCTGTGAAAAATTACTATAAAATAGTCAGCTTAGTATTTCACTTGGCAATCTTGAGCTAGTTAATAAATGCTAAATTCTTTCTATATTAGTGCATTTTTTTTTAATCTTCCCTTGCATGACAGTGTGTTCTGCTTTGTGTCACCTGATTTAGTCACTCTTAAAAGACTGTCTGGATTGCGTTTTCCTCAGGGGAAGTCTCATAAGCCTACAACCCTCTAAACCTTTATTCCAAATTGTAAGCTCTCCCAGTTAATAGCTCTAGCTCAGCTTGCCTTTTTGTCTGAATAGCATTTGTTGCATCTACTGCAGCAGGTACTTGTCTTGCTATGCATGTATTGCAACATGATTTGGTAATTTCTTTTAGTATTGCAAAAAAGAGAGTATTGATTAGATTTTTTCATTTGTGACTACTGTCACAGATATAAAGGAGTTCTGAAGTAGAACTATAACTAATATAGAACTGTTTTGTTTCTTCTGGCTTTCCTGTTTTTCCCTCAAATGTTTCTTGGTCGTAATTTTGGTTGCCCTAGTATAGATACTGGGCTCAGGCAGACATGCAGGATTCTACAGTGTAATTTCAGTATTTGTCCCCAGTACTCTATAGTTTTACTGGTAACCATAAGGAAAGGCATAATATTTGCTTCAGAACAGCACCTGTACTGAAAACAGAGTTCAGGGAACATAAGCAAATGTTCAGGAAAAGCTAAGAGCAAGAATAGAGAAAACTTTGCTCTCCCAAGCTTTGTTTTCAACTCGGGGGCTTCCTGAATTAGTTGTGATTGGTCTTTCCTAAGTACTTGTGCTAATCTGCCCTAGGACCCACAAAGCTCTTAAAATCGCTGCTCTAGACAGTCTGCACGAAGTGCCATCTTTTCTTTCTTCTGACTGGCTTCTGACTATGGCCCTTTAACTCTTCTCAAGAAGAGAATGGCGGAGCTATTCCTAACAAATGCTGGTGCCTTTTGTGTGTTGTAGACTTCCATCCCATGCTCCCCTTGTCTCTGAGGCTGAGGAATTTTGACCAGCCCTTTTCTTCTGATGGAAATAATTTGATTCTTTGTTCCATTTTTTGGTTGGTTTTCTCTGGACCTTTTATTTCTAACATTCCCCTTTTGGGGGGCATACTGTTGTTCAGGTCTCTTAGGAAAGGGGGAACAGGAGAACTACACTACTTCCTTCTAAATTCACTTACAGAATCACAGTGGTGTAACAGTGTCCTTTTCCATGTTGTTTTAGTCATCAGTTCTCTAGCCACACTTTCTAGTCAGAGTGCACTTTCTTCTGGATATAGAGTAGTCAGGAGGCAGGATGTGAGTGGGAAGGAGACCTCATCAAAGAACCTGAGTTGAGCTTCCTTAACTAGAAACAAGCTGCCTTTGGATTGAAGAGCATCTTTGGTTATGGAATTGAAGTCACTAGGTGTATGTTGTGTGAATCCTTCCTTATCAATGTAAATTTGTACTGAGGAACAAAGTCACAATTGTATGTAACTTAGGGTTGTATGGGTGTCTCTGAAAAGTGATTTAAAGATCTCCTAAAATATAACTATTCTGGTCATTAGAGTAAAATTGTAACTGCTGATCATTCACCTAAGATTAAATTGATTATTTTTTCCATGGCCATTGTTTGCTCAGATGGTTGACAAAAGTAGTAATAAAAAAAAATCTGTCACTTCTGATGTATTTAATTTCTCAACAGAAATTGATTTTTAATTTGTGGTACACAGAAGGTGCCTAGAGGTGGCATAGAAAGAAAACATTTGAAGTATAACAGAAGTATTTTAACAAAACTGGTAAATATGGAAACTGATTGATGTTTTTCTTGAAAAATCTCAGGAAAGACAAGTTATCACAGGAAGTCCTTGTACCTATGCAACTAACTTTTTTCATTGCTCTTTTTTGTTGTTGTCTAGTTCTGGATGTGTAAGGAAAAGAAATTATTTGAAAGGCAATTCTCCAATGTTTGGTCAAATTTAAGTGACAGTGGTTGAAAACTTGGGACTTCAGAGATGGAACTTAATCTGAGTAGAGCAGAGATGTGTATATGCTGGAATTGGGGTGGGGATGGGTGTGTGGAGTAGGGTGGAGATGAATAGCAGATAGCTATAAAAAGCAGAGTCAGGAATTACTTCTATTCCAATAGACTAGCATTGCTGCTATCCATGTAATGGTGAAGGGCAGCTCTTTGAAATAGGGGTGAGCTTTTCTAGAATCTTCAGTGTGTTGTAATTTGAAAGCAGCTTGCAGATCTGCCTTTTTCAGCTGAAGTTCTGACATGACTACTGACTGCTTACATCTGCAGTTTTTCTAAATAAGAAGCTAGGACTTGCTTCTGACACTCTGAAAATTATTAGTGAGTTATGTTCTTCCTATTTACTTAAGGATGCTGCTGCACTGTCTATAACAGTTGTCTGGCAGATTCCACTGTCAATGGTCAGGGCCAGTACCTGAGGTATTGAGAACAAATACTCATCTCCAAGACATCATTTTTGACAAGATTGAATCTGGTGAGGTTTGCTTTGAATTTGTCTAGGGTGATGTGCTGGTTTGAGGCAATAAATCAAATTTAATTAGCCCCGAGTTGGAAGCGCCAACCTCTCAGGTAGCAGGTCAGACCCCTAGTGATTCAAATCAGCAGGTGCAAATGATCCTGGCTCCAGCTAAAGCGAAACAGAAGACGAAGCACCTGACAAAATCTGATTCAGAGGATGAAGGGGCAGGAACATCTGGAACCCAGCAACCTCCACAGTTGGAAGAGGAGGAGGAGCAGACATACAGCCTTAAAGATTTGGCCAATATGCTTAGATCCCAATACAGTGATGAGAAAAGCCAGGTCAGATTAGCTGCCAAGAAGGAGGATGGTTCTGAGGAGTTTAAGAATGCTCTTAGGAAAGTTCTCTCTCTAGGCCAGGGACAGCCAGGACAGCCAGAGGATGAGGAGAGTGATGACATCCAGGATTCCAATGATCCTCTCAAAGAGATCAGGGAGGTCAGAAAGGAATATGCAAGGGAGTCAGG
>VWZE01003481.1:256880-353366 GCA_013396675.1 Eubucco bourcierii
ATTGTGCTGAGCTGTAAATATAGCTTCATCATTTAACTTCCAGCCGACTGAGTGCTAGTCTGGGTCATTTTACAAAGTGTGGGGGGTGGGGGAACTCCCAAACCTTCACAGGTGATAAGAGGACAGTGTGGGTTCTGTCTTCTGACAATTTAGCTTCTCCTGCGTAGATGAAGCCCCGGGAAGCTTTCTCTTCTCTGTGTGTGGTCTGAGGTGACTGCATTAATGTCCTCCTTGCTTGAGGACTGTAGTCAGTGACATGGTATTTTGACCTCTTGTGAACTACTTGAAAATGGCTCACTGTTTCTACAGGCATTAGCTAAAGCTAATACAGTATTTCTGATGGTTTGTTTTTTTTTTTTTTAGAACTTCACATCTTAAATGCTTGCTGTACCATTACGTATCAAGGTCCCCTCATGTCAAGAAACTCCTGTTGCTTTCTGCCATTACAGCAGAATCAGGGTATCTTCAAATCTTAATTTGAAGGTCTTCCTGCAGGTATCTGATAAGATATGTTATGATCCAGTAGGGTGATTGCCTTGGAGAGAATGCCCTGCTTCTGTTTCACAGAGCACTGGGCACTGGTAAGTAGATGTAGTACCCCTTTGAGTTCCTCCTTGAAGCTTCCGGTTTAGATGTTGTGCAGACGGTTGTTGGTAGGTTTATTCCACCTAGTTGCTGGGTAATTTTCCTTAATTGGAGGTGAGTCTCTACCTGGGTGTTAAATTTGATAGGTTAACTCCCAGACTGACTCTAACTTACTCACCTGTTGTTTTTATTTGTGTTCCTTTTGCAATGAAATGAGTCTTAATAGTCTAGACATCTAGATTTCTCCCTGCCACCCCCATATGGATACACGCATACACACCCCTCCAGTTTTGACTTTGCTTAGTTTGAAGGAGTGGACTTAAGTACTCAAGCTCATGTAGGTGGAGATAACAGCCTGTTGTCTGTTAACCATGGCAAAAAGCACCCCCTTCTCCGAGGCTGGTTTTGCAGACTTCCTAAGGATTGTCAGGTGGAGCTGATTCTTTCCCCTCACAACGGTTAGGGCTCCAGTTTGTAAACATCATCCTGCTGTTGTGGCTGGGCCAAATGGAGTATAACTGCAGTAATTGCTTTCAAATAGAAGGCTTCAACTTACTCATCTGTGTTTTGCTGCTGATGTTTGCAATATTGTAAGCTGACCTTCCACAGCACTCCTAGCAAGTCATATTGTTTGGCCCTTGTTTCCAAAGGGAAGGCTTTTGTTTAGGACTTGCTATGGTACTGTGTTTACTTCTCACAAGAAAAATGAGGGTTTATGTTTTTATGGGTTTCGTATGATGGAATGGCCTCTGTGTTCAGTATAAAAGTTCTTCAATGTGAGCATGATTGTAATACCCTTCAAGTTTTGAAAAAAACAGGCCCCCCAGCCTTTTCCTTCCCTCCATGTCCTTTCCTCAAAATGGGAAACATTTTTTTTCCTTCAGTAAAGGTCTCCATTGTAGCTTTTGTAACATCTGCTTCTAAAATATCAACCTACGGGGTTGCTACATCTCCTATGCCCCTAAACCTGTGTTGAAGATGAGTTCTGGGTTGTCTCAATCTGTCATCTTTTTTCCTATACGCTTCTGGATTATTCGTGAGGGACTTAACAACTTGCTGCAGAGCTCCTGGGTAAGGAAATAGAAAAGCTTGCCTTTAAGTCAACTTTTTCCATGACAAGCAGACTGCTTGAAGGGGGAGAGGTGCTGCCAAAGGGAAGGGAGAAGAGGCTGAGACCCCCAGATCTGTGCTTGCCTCACTTGTGTAGAAGCTTAAAGTTAAGTATGGACAGTTAACTGTGCTGATCAAGATAGTGAATTTGGATGCAAGAAATATTGCTCATGTCTTATTCCAAAGGTTAAAACAAATAGATTAGTAATAGGAACAATTGTATGCCAGTTGTTAGATCTACTTTTTACAGTTGAAATGTTCATATACAACTGTTGTCTTCCCTTGCTTGAGGTTTGAATGGATTTGGTATTTACTGGTGGTGAGACCTGGCATTTACTGTGTTTGTGGAAGAGGATGATAAGGTGGGATCTAGTTTTGTTCAGGAGCCACATTTCATTTCTATTTTATAGCCAAATCTTTTTCTTGCAAGGTTTTCTCTTGTAGAATCTCCAGTCAGTCATGAATCTAGTAATTCTTTGTCTGTTAGAATAAAAGTGTTTTAATACACAATAGCATGTTACTGATGCAGAAAATGTCACTTCACTTTCACCTGAATCTTCAGGTCTTCCTTTTTTTAAGAATTTGAGTTGGAGAATAAGAGTTCTATACCTCACTGAAAGTACTGTCAGCAGATTGATCATATTTCTTGGGATGAACAGCTTGACATGTCTGGTGTGCAAAAAAAAAAGACATCCCACCTTTTTAATGTAGATTTGCCAATATCAAGGTAATAGTTCATTAAAAAAACAATGCCAAAACAATGTTACAGGTCTTATTTCCCCCCCTCCCCAGAAAAGAGGTCAGGGTGATTGCATGGGGAGTGTTTTGTTTAGTGTAAACAGTGGAATAATGCTTTGAAGTTGCTTTTGTCAACACCAGTCTTGTGGGGGGGGAACAAAACACTGAAGCAGCACTACCAGGATAAACAGGTTTAATTTGTATCTCTCCCAACTACTTGGTACATATATTTAACTCCTACCAAATGGTTCTTTCATAGAGCCTTATTCTTCTGTGGTGTGCTGATGCTCTTCTACTGACTTGTAACCTTTAACATCTGGTTTCTGATTTGATTAGTACAAATGCTGTCTTAAACTTAATTCTCTCAAAGTCAGTAGAATCATACTTATTTTCAGTGCTGCATGTTCACCCTCATCCCCTCCCTGTCCAATCAGTGCCATGGACACTTAGAAAATATTTTGAAAATATCATGCTAGTAAAAGTTGAAACAAAAGATAGAATTTCACATAGAGCAGACTAAAATGTGCATGTCCTACCCTTGTGAGGTGCTTGCCTATGGCCAGAGTTGTGTGCAACTTGGAAGAAGCAGGTGTGAGGGAGTGTGTGTATTATGCATAAGACTCATCAATTTACTATATTCTTAAGAGATACTTGTTTTCAAAAATCTAGAGTTTTTCTAGCTTATAAACTACTGTTAGTAAAGATACAAAGAGGCAATACAGGGCTGGTTGATATGAGCGTTTAAAGATTTGCAGTATGGGTAGATTTTAGATTCTGGTCAAGAGTTACGTTAATGCAAGGTGTTAAATTTTGCTTATGAAACACAATTAAAGACATCTGGTGTGTCTGTGTTACAGAAGAGATACTTGCAGGTGGTGTGCTGGGGAGTCTGTGTTGGACTTTCTGTTGAAGAGTGCGTGACTACATGACTAATGTAAGACAACAGTAGAATATGTCCATTATGTCAGCTAAAAGTATTCTTTAAAAATTATGTTCATTAGTGTTATTCAGACTGTAGTGGTGTTCTGGTTATGGGGCAGGGTTGAAGTATGGCTGAGTATATGGACATTGACATTTTCACTTTTCTGATGCTCAAATGTTTCTGATAGTTGAGCAATAACTGGAAAGCTCTCCGTGCAGCATAACATAAGTGCATTTACATGGCTGCTTTCTAAGTTTTCAATTGTTTTAAAGTGAAGTGGAAAATTCAAAGGAATTTAAGTAGTACTAGCAGAAAACTCAATATTTGTGGTGTTTAAGATGTTGGGGTTTTGTGGTTTTGTTTTTCTGAATCAGTAGATTGAGGATCTGTTTCGTGTTTTGAGGTGCAATATTTGTAACATGATAATCCTTTGCACTACTGCAGAGAGGAATTCCTCCTTAAGGTTATTGGCTAACTGGAGGTGAGGAAGGGATGAAAATTAAGATTGGTGATCTTAGCTGTCTTCTCTAGAGGTAGAACAATCACAAAAATCACTTTCTCTTTTGGTCACACCCCTAGTGTCTGTTAAGGGGTTTTGGAAGGGGATGCTTTAACTGTCAGTAGAAAGCAGGAGGTTGTGCAACTGAGAACTGTCCTAACTGAAACTGATCTTCCAGTAAATATGCATTTGTTTGTCAATACCGTTTATTGCTATTTGAGTAACATCTGTAATCTCTTGCAAATGTGACTACAAGCCTTCCTACACTGTCACACATTGTTCCTTCATGTGTAAATGGCCAAATTCTAGCCTGTTAGCCCATATGTAGATGCAGGAAAATTTGGTCTATGGAATGCCAGTAAGTGAAAAGATTTAGTAGTATGGATCTTATGTTTGTTGTGTGTTCTTTTTATGGAAGGGCTTACAGTTATGGAATGGTCACTAGTGGGAGTTCAGTAAAAGCAAACACTTGATACCAGGCATGTGGGGCCTAGAGCTTGCAGAGCCACAGCCTTACTCTGCCTGCCACCAGGAGGCAACATGAGCTGTGTGGGCTGCAGGGGTCAGTTATTTGGCCAGAAATTCAGTTCTTCCACCCTTTGGAAGAAGAGCTGTATACCAGAGTCATACTTGCTTGTAATGTGCTATTAAATTCCTGTAAGGCAGTAGAGGAATGTTTTCGAGTCTGCAGTCTGTGCCACTGGACCTATGGAACCCTATTTTAAGCCTTTCAAAATTGGTACAATGCTTCTTTAACCCCTGAACTTTCAGCATAAGCATGCTGGAACATTGTATTGTGTGGAACTCTCTTTACCCACAAGAATTCCCAATCATTCTAGGCAAAGATACAAATCTGCTTTCAAGTGGAATGTTGGAAAGGCAACATTTGACTAATCTGTTTCCTAAGACAGCAAGTCCAGCTTAAATTTTTCTGTCCCATAGCCTGTGTGGTCAGTCAGATGCAACAGATAATTTGCAGTAGGAAAGACCAACACATATAAGCTGAATAATTAAGCAGACATCTGGAAGCACTTCAGTGCTACTTTGTACTTCTAATGGAAATCAATGGAACACAGGAAAACTGAGAAATATGCTAGAAGATCAGTTGTTAAAAACAGGACCGGTGGATACCCTCTTCCGTTGAGTATAATCTAAGTATTTATCATTAAACCTTTAGACATGCAGTACAGAAGATGATTTTCTGCACTGGAACAGATAAAGCTGACAGTGCAGAAGAAAGAGATCTTTCAAATGCATACTTCGTGGCTTTATGTGTTAATGTAACTAAGCAACATAAAAAATAGACAAGTGCATTTCTGAATAGAGTGATCCCTTGCTGTAATTAGGAAGGACCTCAGGCAAAGAGCCCATCTGTGTAGGGTGGTACACTGGTCTTCCTTGTGGTTGCTTCTGCTGCTGTGGGGAAATTTTAGTGTTAAGATCAACTCTCCCTGGTGCGAGGTGAGCAACACACAAAGCACTTCAGAACTATCTCAAAGTGAAAAACTGACATGTAACAGTAAAATAGCGCTGAGCACTCCTTGAAACATAACTGAATTCTTAGGTTATCCTCTGCCTAAGATGATGATCTTAATTTCTTGTCTGAGTGTCTCCCAGTCCATATGAATTTGTAGCTCATTAGCCTGTAAATTCTGTGCACAGTAAGGCTTGGCTCTGCTGTATTTAATGAGCTTCAGATTTTGATGTGACTGACTTCTGAGCACTAAGATTGATTTATACATGAGGATTTTAAGATAGTGGATGTTTCTTTGGTTTTAAATGTCTGAGAGTGTCAGGACAAGTTAGAAAGTATCAAAGCTGAAGAACTTGACTTGCTAAACTCAAACTAGGTAAACATATGTCTGTATAAGGTAACCTTTTCCTAAATAACTTTAGATTTGAATATCAACATCTATTCTATATAATAAGTCATAAACCCAAGAAAAATGCCTGAAGCTTTGCTTTAGTGGAGAAAGCCTTTGATTTATTCCAAATAATTTTTAAACTGGAATAATGTGCTACTTATTTCCTCAGGGCCAAGTGTACTGCCAGATGTGCTTCCCTTAACAGCTCTTTCTGCTGTGTCTTTTGCAGGTCCATTTTTTTATAGTACCCCTTTCATGAGAAAGTGCAGGGTGAATTTTTGTGTATTTCTTCTTTAGATAAGTTTGTCTAGAAAACGACAAACAAATCTGTTATGTAGACTGATCTTTCATGAGCTTCCGAAGGAGTGACTTTGATTTTATTTCTTTCTTGGTCTCGGGTTGCTTAAGTCTTAAATATCTTAACTGTTTCCCAGTGCTCAGAACACCTTACTTCATTCCAACCTCTTAGGGCTGTTTGCGTAAAGGTTTTCTGTGGCTGAGAATTATGTGAAGTGGGAGCAGAATAATAATAATAATTCAGTCCTTACCGCATGTGGGGAGGGGATTGGTTTTGTTTTGCTGTTAGCCTGCTCTCCCCCACAATTTCTAATGCTATTATATTTCATGCTTTTGAGAAGATGCCTTTGAGGGCTTTCACATAACAGTAGAGAAGTGTTTTTTAACTGCTTTGAGTTGGCTTTTTTAATAGAAGCAATATCTGCTTATTCAAAATACTGTTTGGTGTGTAAGAGTAGGATTTTTTTATTACTATCTAACTTGTGTCTTGTTTCTTTTCAGAGATCGTTCACGTTAATAATAGAAGCATGGGATTGGGATAATGATACAAAAGCTGGTGAGTATTTATGTAAAACTTGCAGTTACCACTTATTTGTGGTGTATGTACACAGACTAGGGAGGAAGGAAATGGTGTGCTGCCGCCATTAGCCATCCCACCAGATCAATCTGAATGCAAGAAAACCTACTATGGAAGTAAAAGACATGTACAAATCCATCAGTGAATACTGGGTTAGGAACTGAAAATTACTACTGATAGGAAAAAAATGGACAGTAGTAAGTGAAGGTTGTAATATGAGTCCTAATTAATCTTAAAACAGATTAAAAAATCATGGTAGGCCTGTCTTTGAAATATAGATAAATAACCAAACTCTGCTGTAGAGTTGCCCTTGAAATTCTCTTTAGTTTACTGATAACCATGGTGTTCAATACTGCTTAAGCTTGGATAAAGAAATAATGGTCCTTGCTCCCCATAAAGAATGCTTGATGTTTTTGATTAGTGTTCTCAGTATGATTCTTTCTCCACTTGTTTCTTCTCTAGTACTGAAAAGCTAACTTGTGTTTCTGGACTGTAAATGATAATGTTTAGTATCAGAACAGGTCACTTGATCTGAATGGAAAGGAAGATTACTGTATAAATACTTGAGTACTATATGTAGGTGCTTGTTGCTGTTCTGTTGCTAAAGTAGAACTCCAGCTCAAATGTAGTCTTTGGTGATGGTTTACAAACTTGGTAATTGATGCTTTTGACTACAAGTGTTAAGTGAACTTCAGACTTTCATTGTAGTTAATGAACTGTTTGTTCCTGACTGGAATCAATATAGAAGGTAGTTGTTTGGACATTAAGATAGCAAACATTTAGTCCTAAATCATCACTCCTTTCTAATAACAGGTTTTGTTTTCTGCTACCTCACTGACCATCCTTAGAGAGATGTGTGAAGTGGGGGGGGAAAAAGTGGCAAAACTCATTGAGTTTCAAGGTCCTTAAAGGTTGAGATCAGTCCCACTTGCATTTTCCTGATAAACTTTGTCTTGGATTTTTCCTAAGATGTTCCATCTCCAATTATAGACAAAGTAATGATGAGTTTGTTCCTGAGTCCTCCCTCTGTTAGAATTGAACTTCTTTTGTCTTACTGTTTAACAACTCCTTCAACCTTTTCTAATAGGTATGTTTTCTTTAGATCTCTGGTAATTCATGTTGCTGCAACTCTTCAGTTGGTCCACAACCTTCTTGAATGACACTTCCTAAAGCTGGACATGGTATTCAAAATGAGATCTTGTGTGCTGAGCAGAGTAAGCCTCAATCTTGAATAAGTTTAGATATCCTACATAGCAACAGATTGGAGGTGTCTTCGAAAGTTTTATTCAAGTAGTAGTAAATGAAGTTAATTCCTTTAAGTGGTTTCCAGCTTGGGAGTAATTTACCTAGGAGCAGCTAGTACAGCAGATACTAGAATATTCTGCCCTAGCTCTAGATGGCACAGCAACTCATGAGATGGTGTAGATGAAGATAAATACTAAGAGCCTATCCTGCAAAGCAGATCTGTATGGATTTAAGTGATTGATTTTGATTTTCTTAATTATCTACTTAATACTCTTGTAACTTCCTCTATTTGTGATAGAATATGCAGACTCCTTTTGCAAACCTGTAGCTTTAAAGCCCAGATTTCTTTTTCAAATGTGCTTGATAAGGAGGCAGTCACCTTTTGTCTTAAGTCTTTCTTTTGCTTTTTAGCTTTTTTAACATGCTGTAACAAATCTGTTTATTTGCATTTGTGTCCTCTTTTGTGGCTTTTTTCAATACTGACATTCAGGCAAGCAGAGTATATAATGTCTTTTGGAGGCTCACTGGACCATCTCCTTAAATTAACAATTTCCACAAGTTTCAAGAGTTTGTCAGTATTAGATTACAGTTTAGCTCTCACGAGAAATTGTTATGGAAGGTAAACTTATATTTTAATATAGGCTGCCAGAGTGGTGCTGGTAAGGTGTATTGTATCTGAAAGCCAGAAGGTTTGTCATGTGAATTCAGGAAGGCTTTGTTGGTCTATAATTTGGCAGAAGACTAGCTAAACACTTGTTTTGAGTTGTCTTGGCAGGGAGTCCTCCAGTAGGTTTTTTACCTGTCAAGATGCAAAACCGTATCCCTTGCATTTCTGCAAGGACTACTAAACTGCTAAACAGGGACAATTCATGTGTAAGAGAATAGGAAAGCACATACGCCAACTTCTCTAGAGAAAAGTGAAATGGTATTTGCATCATGGAGGAGTGAACAGAGTATCTGTGGAAAGCTGAACTCCCTGTCACATCCTGAACACTGAGCTGATCTCTGGATCAGATTACATGCATCTTCTGCTGCCACTACTGTAAGAAAGATTAATCAAAGTAATTGCCAGAGTCTGCTTATAAGCTGATTAATTAGAACCAAAGTTAGGTTTTGCTTTCCTTTAATAGAGATGAGTAAGACTGAAAGCTAAATGCAGGTCCTGTGTTCTAGCCCGGACTTTGAAGAATGTATTTTAAAGAATAAAAAAAGCCCATGGGAACTCAAACCTCCACAACAATGACAAAAAAGAGGGCTTACCAAAACTACTGAAGGACTAAAAACCTCCAAATAAAACAGGAAACAAAGCCCTGAAAACCTTGGAAAGATGGACTTCTAGTGAACAGCTTGAAAGTTTTAGCACAGTTGTCCTCCTTTCCTCCCTGTATGTCCTAATGTACTCTATTCCTTGCACTCATCGAAAGAAAGGCTAGGGTGCTCAGAGTAGATTTGTGAAGTACCTTCTCAAGAGCAAGTATGCCGGGGCAAATGTATCCCTATTATTTGCATCAAACTCCAAACTCTTAAGAGGATTTCTGAACTACTGTGCCTTTTGTCTTCTCTGTGTGGCAGGGCTGACTGGGAGGAAAGCATGTGGCAGTGTAGTGTTAACCACTTGTTTGCTTTGGGAGGGTGGAGGAGAGGGAGAGGAAACTGCCTTAGATACAAAGTCACTGTGAAGGGCCTGTTCTGTCTCATCTGTCACACCAGTTTATGCTACTTTGCAGGTAAGTCATTTGACTTGGCAAACTTACTGTACAGCAGTGGACTTGGTAACATCTGACTTGGTGCTGCTGTTAGGAAGCAGACTGGCAGCTTCATGTGTAAAATAGCTTTCTCTGTGACTGTCTACTGCAGGGGTGCAGTGGCTGCCACCTTCTTTCATGTTAGTTCATAGGAGACTAATCTGTCCTTATGGTTTTTTGAAATATTGCTTGAAATAGGCTGAAGAGAACATGCTTCCTGAGATGGGTATCCTGTTCCTTTGGCATGTAGTTCATATGCTGCTGTGTATGTCTTGTGCAAACAGCCTCCAACATCACCTTTTTGTATTGTGCTGTGAGTCGATTCTTGGTTATGTCTGCTACTAAAAGTTAGCAATGATGAGCAGTGTTCTTAAACAAGCATAGTCATAGCTTGCGATTGCAGTTACATTTAACTACTCTTCAGATAAGGCTTCCCCCTCCAAAAACTAGATGCTTTTGGAACAGTAATAAAAGCAAACACCTTTTAGCCACTATCTCCTCCTATGCCTCTTACACATCTGTGCCACTATCTGCTTTTATAGAGAAGCTTGTAGAGAATTTGGAAAAAATCAAGTTAAACTGTTACTGCTTCTGAGGGGTGTGTGTAGGTTGCAGTAGTTACGCTGCTTTTTTTAACCAATAACCAAACAAATTCGGTTATGCAGCTTGTTTTTACTGAGGGCTAAAAGCATATGAGTTCTAAGCTGGTTAAAACTAAACCAGCTGCAGGGAGCAAACTTGTCTCATTGAAACAGTTAAATTCAAGACTGACTATCTTCAGAAGCACTTTGACATTGTGAGAGAGGAAGGAGGAACCTTGATAAGCACTTTCCTCCCTCTGATTATGGATCCCTTTGGAAAATGTGCTTTCTATTTGGGATGATATTTGGAGCTGGTTTCCTGATGCCTTTTTGTGGTTCAGGGCACATTATTTGCCTGGCTTTAGACTGTTAAGCCTTACTACTTCTGATTATAAGCTAGAGAAAAATCTCTTACAATTCTATTTTTTTTCAGAGAAGTTCGTGAACGTAATTTGAGTATTTAAGAAAAGGGAGGAAAAAAAGCACTGACAGGTTATTTCCTTTGTTCTTGACTCCAGGTATCAAGAGGACTATTGTGCATAGATAGATATATTTGAAATAGCTGTAATGCTTGTTCCAGTTGGTTAACTGGATCTGGTGAATCTGCATTAGCTTTGAAGGTGCTTTATAGAATTTTTATGTAAGCCACTCCTTTTAATGTCTGGACCTCTTCTTCAGTCCATCTGATGCACTTTGAGGAAACAGCTTTTATAGCTCTGTTTCAGCTGTTTTTAATAAACTTGTTTGTTATAGCTGGAAAATAGCTCTATAATACATATTTGCTGTTCTTTCAAATTCCAATATTTCAGCCTTTTTCCTTTATAGTTTTTTGGATCGATAGTCATTAGAGACAAATAAGGTTGTGAAAGGATGTGAATCTAATCATGAAGCTTTTAATGGTGTCTGGTGAAGTTATAGATATTCTGAGTCAAAACCAAAATGTAGGCAGCCTTTTCTAGAATACAGATTTCTTGTCCACTCTGCTACTGACCTGATGGATTATCGAGCAGTTCATGTATGGGAATTAGAAAGTTAACAAACATGGATAGACTTCAGTGTGTCTTGTCCAGCTATAAAATGTTTGGTTTATGTAGACTAGTCTGGGTAAGCATAAATGTGGAGTCTGTACATGACAATACCACTTCTAATGGTAAAGCAGGGAGGTACTTTGAGTTCTTAATTGGAGAACACTTCATTGCTTCATTAAAACAAACTCTTTTAACTTAAATGTTCTCTAATTTTAAGAGTAAAGATTTTTATGGTAGAAAGAACCTTGAAAAAAAACTGTTACAGTAACAAAATACTTTGCAAAGCCCATTACATCTCCAGCTTTCCTTCAATGCTGGAGTGACTGATAATTGTTGCTGGAGTCCTTTTATATGCTGAGGGGGCAGTGCAGCTTTGGTAACAGACACAGGATACTTCTATGCTGTCAGTAACTTCCTAGTTGACACAGTCACTCCTCTTTGGTTTTTAGATTCAGAATAGATGAGGTTAATGAATTCTGGAAAGTAAGTAGGTGAAATACATCTGCTGAAAATTGTAGCTGAGTATTGCTTTCTACAAGCTTGGTGTGTGTTGTATTGCTAGTAATCTGAGATTTAGACTTATTCTCACTATCATTACAACTTCTTTCCATGCGAGGGTCTTTGGTGGTTCCTTTTTTTTTGCAGTAGGATGTTACAAGATTTGAATAGTGAAGACATCTGAAAATTCTTATCACTACCTTTCCCTAACCTTGTTTTGCTTTGATTATTCTTAACATTTACTGAAACAATTGTATAATGTCATTGTACTGGCAATAATTGAGTCTTAGTACTGAAGGACACCAAGGATAAAATGGATAAAAATACATATTCATGAAAATACTTCATTTTGGCAGTTCCACAGTCTTATATCTTGGAATCTTCTTGCCTCATGTGTTACATAAGTGGTGCACATTGAATCTCAGTTAATGCAACCTGGCAGTTGCAGTGCTGGCATTTTCAGTGAGAGCAAGGCAGGGTGCTTATAAAATGAATGTATTGCAGCAGTGATGGTAGTTACTGGTAGTTACACTGAGAGTAAGGATAAGCAGGATACAGAGGTGAGAATGGCCCATTTTACAATCCTGGATTCACTTCTATTATTTCTTTCAAAATGTTAAATACCAAATATACAGATCTCTATGAAATGTCTGTTAAAGATCTTTTGGTTTTGATGTTGAGAGAATGCTAAAATGGAAACATGCTAGCTTATGTACACAGTGTAAGCATACCAGAGCATTTTGCAGCAAATTGAGTTACTATTTGTTTGGGTTTAAAATTAAGCTTACATGGAAGAACTGTAGTATCTCAGCTTCTAGTCATGCAGATTTTGCAATTTTGTAATGAAAAAGAGTAAAAAAGAACTTCAGATCAAGATAAAGCTGCTAGTTGTCAGCTTGTGGGTGTGGTATGTTTGGCTGCCTTGAAAAATAAGCTATTTCCTATGGATTATGTTCCAGGGTTTTTTAATACTTCCTTTGGGATACTTTTTTAAATTGGCCTTCCTGTAATGAACTTTGCAAGGCAAAGAAAAACGCAGTTATACAGTAGATCTTTATCATCTTAACATTTTCTTTACTAGATTTTTCACTTAACCAGTTGAGTACTTTTGATTTGAATTTACATGCTCCTCAATGCTGTCAAACTTATCACCTGTTGAATTTACCTTTTTCTCTTTTTTTTAAAAGGTGAAGACTTGTTAATAGAGCGAGTGGCACATGCTGGCATGATCAATCCAGAAGATCGATGGAAGACACTACAATTTAATGGTCCTGTTGCCCATTTTGAAGTACAAATAAGAGTCAAGTGTGATGAAAATTACTACAGTTCCCTGTGCAATAAATTTTGTGGCCCTCGAGATGACTTTGTGGGTCATTACACATGTGATCAAAATGGAAACAAAGCCTGCATGGAAGGTTGGATGGGAGAAGAATGTAAACAAGGTAGTATTGTTTATTTCATTTTAGATCAACTCTAGAGCTTATATAACAGGTACAAACTGCAAGAGAGATTGTAGTGTCTGTGCTGTAGCATACTAATGTTAACACATACAGGCTTTGTCCTTTGAATACAAATCTTTGAAAAAAACATTCTCTGAACAGCACAGGAAAAATTTTGCTTATAGTCTGTGCTGTGGGGGTTACACAACAAGTAGATTTTAAATAGTGAAATATCTTTTTACTCATTCAGTGGTGGTGCTACTTTAAACTATGTAATACATCTGCTAATGCAAGAATTTATTGAATGATGCTATCAGTAATATACTGGATTTTAATCCTGTAAAAACATTCTCATGATACTTTTCTTGCAGATGAAAAAGTTTTAAGTGTAATACATGCAAAACTGAAACCTTTTTGATAGCTCTTAATTTGAACAAAATCAAGGGCAGACACCTTTTTCATCTTTGTATTTTATCTTCAGTATCAGTGAGTAATTAGTTATAAAACTACTTGCCATACTCATTTTTCTGTTTGGGGATTCTTGGTTTTGCTTTTTCTACTCCTTTTCACTAAAAACCCCGAATGACAGAGGACACCACGTTTAAGACTTAAGTCAAGGTCATGTTTATCCATTGTAACTTGAGATCTGCAGCATAACACTAGTCTAATACTAAGTTGGCAAAACAACTATTTGATAAATGTTTTAGTGATGACACTTGTTGCTAACCTCTTCAGTAGCAACTTTTAAAAACAGTTACCTTAAGCTGGTTTTTTTTTTCCTTTAAGAACTGTAATGGGGTTGTGTTTTGTGAAATAGCTGGTTGGAAGCAGCAGCTATTGGAACAAGGCTAAAAGACATTCTGCTTTGCATGAACAACGTAGAGGCTGACTGACAGGAGCCCTAGCTAAACAGTTCTAGATTCTGCTGTACCAGTGGGTACCTAGCTGCCCAGGCTGATATCTGAATCTTTCTGTTCACAGCTGTGTGTAAACAAGGATGTAATTTGCTCCATGGGGGTTGCAGTGTACCTGGGGAATGCAAGTAAGTACGCATGCTTGAATATAATTTTTTTGAGTACTGATCTTCCTATTATTTTTCATCTATATTACTACTTTCTAAAAGTCTGCTTTAAAAGGAAAAAAAAAAATCAATACAGGAAGATGGACAGAAATAGAGCTGAAGTAGATTTCACACATATAAGAACTACATATATTTTTACTGTTTTGCAACCCTGTTTTTTGGCATATATATGACTGAACAGATTTCTTATATGTAATCTTAAACTGCAGCTTTATCAAATGGGAATAATCTTGGGTTTATTTCTTCCTCTCCCTACAAAAATCCTTAGGAACTTTGATCTCTGTGTATTATTTGTATTATAAAAAAGGGGAGCTTTCTCTTTGGACTGTCACAGCTGGAAAATGTTCACAGTCCTAGGACACTCAATGTATGCTTATATTTGATCACTAAAATGAGTAAACCTAACTTTTCCATAAAAAGGGAGGGTGGGAGTGGTAGTGATGCTGATGCAGTAGCAATCCCAACCTAAGCTTTCAGCCCCAGAGGAGTTTTTTCTCTGTATGTATGAGAGAACATGCTGTGGTGCTGAAGCCAAAGTAGACTGATAGCAAGAGGAGTTGGTTGTTTCGTTGTACAAGTTCAGGTATCTATCGCAGTAGGTCAAGAGGAAATAGTTGCTATTTTTACACTGACTGTGGAAGAAATGGGAAAGGTCTACTTACAAGATTGGTATCCTGTGTAACTTTTTGAGTTTATTTGTGGTCAGAGTTGTATGCATCATTGAAAGAGTAGATTTGTGCAGTCATTCCTCTGTAAGCTGTACTGAATCTTGCTCAGAATGATATAAAACTGAATTGGCTGTGGTAACCCCTGACATCTGACAAATACCATTTGTGGCAAGCTTTGTCCTCCTACTAGCAATTGCTACAGCCATCACAGAAGTGGGAGAGATAGGTTGTATGTCACTTAGCTTTGTACTTAGAGCTAAGCTGGGGTTCAAGTGCCAGTTCTTGAACTGTTGTAGCTGATGTACAAGCAAGTCCCATCATGCTGGATAGCCTGAAGTGTCTGACAGTGGGGTACAGTAGATAATAAAGTCAATCGTTACACCACAGAGTGGTTTTTTTACTGCCCTGAAACATCCATCAGATGCTGCTGACTTGTAGGTGGTTTAGTGTGTTGTATCACTCAAATCTTACTGCAAACTATGGCACTTCAGTGCATGTGCATTTTCACATCTGCAGAGCTATAAAGTCTTCCATAAAAAACGTTTCATGCCTTTTTTTGGAAAGGAAATAGTTCTATTTAATGTTTTTTGTGATCTTTTCGCATCATTAAGTATTTTCAATGGGATTTCAAGTATTGTGGCCCCACCATTGGTGATTATTCATTTTTTTTATCAGATTACAAGTAGAGATTGTGGTTGAGGGCTGGGTCAGTATTACTTCTGCCTGTGCAAGAAGTCCTTCCCTTGAGCTTTTCAAGAACGCAGTTTCCCCTTGAACCTACTGTAGGGAATTTTGATCCATGTAAGGCCTTCTGGATGTCCTGTAGTTTTGAGTACTATAGACACCAAAGGAGTGTTCTATGAGCCTGTGAATGTTTGCTTTTCAAATGGAAGTAGCCTTTAAATAAAGGTGAAATGCTTAACAATGTTGAAAACAGTACCTTTTTAGTGGGGAGTGAAAGGGGATGGTGCGGTTTCCTCCTTTAGATTTCGTTTCTTTGTAACATCAGCTGTGTCTGGGAAGGCAGAAGTTGGAGAGGAAGAGGAAGGTTTAAGGAAGTGAATACAAAACCTTGAAAGATGAGAGACTGAGTGGCTATAGTACCCTTTTAAGGTGTCTGCCAGTAGTAAAACCTTTCCTCCTGTGAGTGACATGCTTGTAAGCATCTACTGTTGTAAACCTTTGTGTCCCCTTCTGACCTGCTCAGCTAAGCAAATCTCACAAAAGTGACATGGAATCTGTTGAAGGACTGACCAGAAATCTCACTATTTGGTTGGACAGATTCTTTCATACAAGAGGAAGTACTAGAGGAAGGAATAAGAGGCTTAAAATTTCAGATGGGTTGTGTGCCGTCTGCCTTGTTTCTTTATAACTGCCTGTGAAGTGATAGATCTGTAATCAGCAGGTTGGAGGTGAATAATGACCTTTTTCATAGAATCATAGAATGGTAAGGTTGGAAGGGACCTCAAGGATCATCTAGTTCCAACCCCCTGCCATAGGCAGGGACACCTCCCACTAGTAGAGGTTACTCAAGGCCTCATCCAATCTGGCCTTGAACACATCCAGGGAGGGAGCATCCACAACCTCCCTGGGCAACCTGTTCCAGTGCCTCACCACCCTTACTGTAAAGAACTTCCTCCTAACATCTAGTCTAAATCTCCCCTCTGCCAGTTTAAGCCCATTGCCCCTTGTCCTGTCATTGCAGGACCTTGTAAATAATCCTTCCCCAGCCTTCCTGTAGGCCCCCTTCAGATACTGGAAGGCTACTATCAGGTCCCCTCGAAGCCTTCTCTTCTCCAGGCTGAAGAGCCCCAACTCCCTCAGCCTGTCCTCATAGGAGAGCTGCTCCAGCCCTCTGATCATCTTTGTGGCCCTCCTCTGGACCCGCTCCAACACTTCCATGTCCTTCCTGTGCTGAGGGTTCCAGAACTGCACACAGTACTCCAGGTGGGGTCTGACGAGAGCAGAGTAAAGGGGCAGAATCACCTCCCTTGCTCTGCTGGCCACGCTTCTCTTGATGCAGCCTAGGACTCGGTTGGCTGTCTGGGCTGCATGTGCACACTGCAGACTCATGTTGAGCTTTTCATCAACCCAGACTCCAAGGTCCTTTTCCTCAGGGCTGCTCTCCAGCCATTCACCACCCAGCCTGGATTTGTGCTTGGGATTGTGCCTACCCAGGTGCAGGACCTTACACTTGGTCTTATTGAATTTCATCAGGTTGGCCTGGGCCCAACTCTCCAGCCTGTCCAGGTCCCTCTGGATGGCATCCCTGCCCTCTAGCAAGTCGACTGTGCCACACAGCTTGGTGTCATCTGCAAACTTGCTGAGGGTGCACTCCATTCCTCTGTCCATGTCACTGACAAAGATGTTAAACAGATGTTTAACAGTTAAAGATGTTTTCTGTATGGCCGCTCCATCTGCAGTGTTGCAGAAGGTTCTTGCCTACCTCTTTGGATGTGATCTGGTAGCTTGAGCTTGTTCACATAGCTATCTTTAGCTTGTATTCTGTAATAGTTATTAGGCTATATTAGAAATGTTACCTCTATCCCAAATGGATAAGACTTTCTGTAGAAAAATGATGCTGAACTAAAAATAAGGCTCACAGACATGACCTCTTTAGCAGTACAAAGGAAGATGTTATTTAAAAGCAACTCTGTTTGGTCCTATTGAATTGTAATCTAGATTCCTTCATCCTGGTTTTTGGATAGTTGCCACTGTCGTTTAGTAGGCGAAGACAATATCCTTTTTTAATTCAGAAAGAAAACTAAAATGTGAGAAAACCATGGACATGAGACAAATATATGGAAATCTACTGGTGTCAGTAGTCACTTAACTTGCCAGATCTGAAGAAACATTTATAAACAGAAAAGTTGGAAAACAGTTTTCATCTCATCTTGCATGAATGTGCAGGTGACTTAAGCAATGGCTCTGAGGCATCAGCTGAACTTGCATTGAAAGAATCTACCCTCAATGCTTTGATGTTCCTATGTAATTTAGAATTAGCTTTGGATGAAGTGTTATACCAAAACAAGATCTTAGAAGTGGCCAAATGACTGCAGACTTAGTGAAGTGTATACCATTGGCTGTAACCGTACATTATCTGTTGAGCAAGTTCATGTACCGGTTGTTTTGAGGAATTTAACTGAATAATAAAGAAAAACTATAACCTTGATGAAGTCAAAAACGACATAACTGAATCTTGAAAAACTGAGAATTTGCTGTCTTATACAAATAAATACCAAATCTTTATCTGTATTCTGGACTCAAAACTGCCACAGTGACAATTTTAATTTGTTTTACTGCCTACAGTGACAGATCATGTGATCTTGTTGACTTCACCATCCCAAGGTGTTGTAGGAAGGACTGTCAAAGAAGCAAGATAGCCAAACTATGATGTTTGGTGCTTCTTATGTTTTTTATCATTTGAAGTGCTTTGCTAAATTCCATTTAATTGTCCAGAGAAGAATGAGATTTGATCTAATGGCTTTAATAGCTCAGGGTCCATTGTCTTGTGAAGTAAACAAAGTTGACTATAGAGCAACACAAATGACTCTCCTTTGATTAAAACTACTCACTTGAGTATATTTGGTACCACTCATAAGCTTACTGACAGTTTAACAGCTTCATCTTTTACTTCCTTGTGATCCAGAGTGGGATGGATTTGGCAGAAGTCCAGATAGGTCTCATATAGAATCATAGAATGGTAAAGTTGGAAGGGACCTCAAGGTTCATCTAGTTCCAACCCCCTGCCAGAGGCAGGGACACCTTACACTGGTACAGGTTACTCAAGGAAGGCCCCATTCAGCTTGACCTTGAAGACCTCCAGGGAGGGAGCAGCCGCAACCTCCCTGGGCAGCCTGTTCCAATGCCTCACCACCCTCACTGGAAAGAACTTCCTCCTAACATCTAGTCTAAATCTCCCCTCTGCCAGTTTAGACCCACTGCCCCTAGTCCTGTCATTACAAGACCTTGTAAATAGTCCCTCCCCAGCCTTCCTGTAGGCCCCCTTCAGATATTGGAAGGCTACTATCAGGTCTCCTCAAAGCCTTCTTTTCTCCAGGCTGAAGAGCCCCAACTCTCAGCCTGTCCTCATAGGGGAGCTGCTCCAGCCCTCAATCATTTTTTGTGGTCCTCCTCTGGACCCCTTCAACAGTTCCACATCCTTCCTGTGCTGAGGGCTCCAGAACTGCACACAGTGCTCTTGTCAGACCCCACCTGGAGTAGAGTATGTCTGGCCTACATTGCCACCCCTGCCAGAATGATAGTGTTTTTAGAAGTCTTCTGCTTTTGAACATTTACATGCCTCTTCCAGTGCAAAACAAAAGGGGTCCAGTCCCTAACACTGCTCAGCTTGTGTTCATCTTCTGGAACTATGGTAGAACCTAGCTTACTTCCTTGGAAATGAAAGTCTTGACTCCATACAGCTGTAGTACAAAAAATTTTCAGAACGTGTAGCCTAACTGAAATGGAGTGGAAATGGGATTGTTAATAGTGCAGTAATGTCTGCTTGTGCAAGACGAGCAGAGCAGGTACAGTTACTAAAACTTCTGAAGTAAATTAGTTGTTTAATCTGTGTGCTTTGACCTGTCTTATTGTGACAGTTTTGTTTTTATTGTATTGGTTTTTGTTTTGGTTTTATGTAATCACATATTTTATGTTGTCCTGTTGAAGCGGATTTCTCAAACTTTCTGTCCAGTGCTGTGTGTCTTTTAATCCTTGTATTCCACTTCAGCCCTGTTTGCAAGGCTGATTTTTCTTGTGTCCAGCAGTGTCTGCAAATGCTGTAGAACTCTCTCAAGTGGTTAATTATCCTGTCTCAGGCTGTCACTATACCTGGCTTCAATGCTTTTTTTCACAGAGATGCAGGAACAAAAGCTCAAGTTGCAAAGTAAGCTACAACTACCTGGAGTTTTGGGGGCCCAATAATGTTCTAGAAATCCTTTAAACGCTGAAATTTTTTAGATTCTCCCTTTTTCAGTAGGAAACCTACCAATGTCAATAATTTTGCTTTTATTTTCATGATGCTTGTCTGGTTAACATTTTTAATGTCGACTTTGGGAAGCTCTGCCTGGAAGTACGGTAGTTGCATTCTTGTCAGCTCATTCTTGGGTACAAGGAGATCTAATTAAACCATCTCTAAACAGGTGGCAATTTCCTCCTTTTGGTCCTCTGCAGTTCTTAAAGTGACTGTTTCTAAAGGCAAAGAGAAAGGTAGAGAGAGGGAACTTCCATGCTAACTAGACAGATCAACCAGATATAAATAATATGGCTTCCTTATGTGATTGTTCCAGAACAGAGTTGCAAGAAATCTCAATCTACTCTAAACAAACTAGAAAAGTCTTGTTTGAGCTGAGACTGGCAATGGTCCTTGAAGAGCTGTTGTTTGGCCCTACAGGAATGTACTTAGTACCAGGACATCTTCTCCTATCTCTTCTTTTTTGTGAGATACCATGTCAAAGCTGCAAGCTTCAAAGAACTCAAAACTATTACAGTTGCTACATTTCATCATATAAATTGGCTTGCTTGTTACTATGAACAGTAGTGTCTGTATTATTGTTGGTTTTTTATGTCCTAGTGGTAAACCTTCTGGGACTGTCAAGTATTTAACAAGCAGATGTATAAAGTTAGACAGAATCCTGTGGGATTTTTTTTATTGGTCAAGTTACTGAGACACACTTTACACTCACATCCTTGGATGGTTAGTGGGTAGGAAAACAGTGTATTCTAAAGGTGGGTGCTTCTTCCAGGAGTATGTAAGTGAATGTACAGGAAGTGAAAAACATGTATTACTCTAACTCATCTGCAGAGCCTACTACTGTAGGCACAAGTTAGAATAGTAGATCAAAGCAACATTGAGAGCCCAATAGCTATACTAAAAAGAGCACTGCTTTTTCTTTTTAATTTTAGACTAGTTTGTTCTTGTGGACCAATTGCCTATTTGCAGTTGGAATACATTTTGTGCTCCCAGCATATGTTATTTTACATTAACCTAAAAGGAATCCAGTTCCTTTGTTCCAAAGCAGCTCTGATGTGAACCAACACACCATCAATAGGAATGATCAGGCAGTTCACTTAGAGTGTGCTCCCTGTGTGAACTAGTGCAAACATAGACACACACCCTTACAGCTACTTAATGCAAGTTAACTGAGCAATGTTTCCTCCTGTTCCGGCTAAACAATTTTGAACCATCCTCTCTAACAGCTCCTTCACAAAACTCAATGTACCAGAGTGAGAATACTTACTTTCCTCTATTGGTGGAGGGAAAAAAAATGTAGAGAAAGCTATGTATCTTTTGGTCTAATAATAGTTCTGGGATTGAGAGGAAAAGTTTACAAGCTTTCAGTAATTAAAATATTTGAGTTAATCTTTTTTTCCCCCCCTACTTACAAAACTATCATACCTATTTCAAAGGTAGGAAAGCAGGAAAAAACAATTGTGACTCATCTTAATGAGTACCATGCTAGCTGTAATATTGAATCTGGATGGTTAGAATTGTAGGATTTAACAGCTAGACCATATTGTTGCCTCCTATGCAACAATCAATCTCTTAAAAGATTAAACAGGCTTTTTATAGTTATTTTAAGTAAATAACTAATATAAAGCTATTGTTCTGGCCTATGCAGCACCATCCTGTTCACGTCATTAGAAAATTTAGTGGTTTTCCAGTTAAGAGGGCTATTTCTCCCCCACCCCGAGTGATGCATTTTGCTTCTGCTCTTAATGTCACTGTTTTGCTTCGTTTTCCTGTGTTGAGTGTTTTGGCCACAGCTTCTACTTGAAATATGAGTGGGAGAAACTCCCTCCGAAAAACTTGCTTAAAAAATATGTAAATTTGTCACAATCTTCTCTTCAGCTTATGCAGGATGTGCATAATACCAATAAGATGTAACCTGTGGTAATTAAAGACTTTATACCACATTGCCTGCATCCTCCCTAGGCTTTTTAAATTTATTTTTAGGCTGCATATTCTGATCTAAGCTTTAGAAGTAGTTTGATTTCCTTCACATTGATAGTTTTATGTGTATTTCAACATGAAGCTCTGACAAATCTCTGCATTTGTTCTGTGGAAAAGAATTTATTTGGGTATCTTCTCATTCTTGAATATTATAAGTCTTGTTTTAAGGTTGACTAGAGTAGTTTAGTGATTGAACAAGACCTGCAATGTGAATTTTCTCAAATAACCAAAAGTAATTCAACTAGAAGAATAAAAAGCAAAGACTAATCTCAGCTTGTTTATTAGAACTGCTTCAGAGGAATGTAGGGAAGACAGTTCTGCAGAAAAACCTATTTTATTGAGCTTGACCAGATTAGCACTTTCAATAGCCCCAGGAAATGCAAAATCCCAGAAGTCTTCTATTTCTCCTTTCCTTGTTTTCCCTTGCTCCTGCTGCTATGTATGTAGTTATGAACTGTGTGTAGTGATGGGTACTTCTGCAGGATTGCTTGATACTAGATTTGCAACTTAAAATACATAAGAGATTTACTCTAGAAAGCATTTTTCTGAGTTTAACTGTTTGAAGCTCTGCTGTCCTATTGTAACCAGGTATACACTACGAGTTGAATTATTGTGAATTTATCTACTTGTCAATGACAGCAGTATTTTTCTTGCACAGTTGCAGTTCCTCTAATCTCAAGACTCTGAAATGTTATCTGGAAACTTTACTAATGTTAACTCCTGCCACCTCCCCTTCCTTCAGCCTCGTATTTAAATTCTCATTTTTGGTTGGCACCAGACTCTCATCTAAGGAAAGTGGAAAGTGTGAAGCATAATAGTAGAATTACAAAGATATTTTCTGCAAGGTTTTAGTTTCGAGATAACTGGCAATTGTTCAATTTCTATTGCACTGTCCCTATGTAGATCCTGACCTGAAGGCACACTTTGGTCTGGGAGCATATGCCTGTACTTCAGCCTTCCATCAGGAAGTTACTAAACTGTAACAATCTATTTATGGTAGCTTCTTTTGTACTTTTAATAACACAGCAAGGGCTAAGATTAAGCAATCTCTGATTTTGTTTTGTGTATGTTTGATTGTAAAGACAAGTTAGAGCCGATGAAGTCAGCAGAGGGGAAGGACAAAGGAAGTAGAATCTTGATTCCAATAAGAATTTTCTTTGTCTGTCAAACAATGGGAATCCTTATGAATTCTCTAAATTTGGCTTTCTTATTTAGTCAGATGAGAAAACTTTAGGATTGGAGAAACTGTAAAAAACTTATTCTGAACTGGAGAGTGGGGCAGTGGAGATGAAGTAACTTCTAGTCCACCATTAAAGCTACACTCTGTTTTTATATAGATGATGTTGCTTTTTATCTGTACCTTTTGGGCTTCTCATAATGGATTGTAAACATTTTAAAATCCTTGTGCCTTGGCTTTATTTTCTCATAAATTATCATGTACCTATTTCTGAATTGATTACACTTTTTTGATGACATCTTGCTCTAGGGTTGATTTGAGATCCATGTAAACATCTTTTTAGAAGGAAGTGGGATTAAAGCTGCTCTAGCACCTGCTAATGTAGGATGCAACCAGACTTCCTGTTGAAGAGGAAATCCTAATTTACTCTTCCTTGTAAACTGAAGGCTGATCAGCTTACCACATAGTAACCTTTTGACTTGTAAACACTATGTTCCTTCTCCCTGAGTGCTTTTAGCCTCCAGAAATTACTACCCTTAGGCTGGGTGGTGGCTTTAAGAGTAAATTTCTATTGTGTTTAATATTGTGAAAAAGTGGCAATGCTTTTCTGCTGAACTAATTTTAATGAAGTCAGGTATACTTACAAACTCAAGCAGATGCTTAAGGTGCCTTAAAGTTCTTAGAAGGTGTCTGTATTTTTTTTTTTTGCCCTTTTAATCACCAGTGCAGCATTAAACAAACTTGTTAACCATTGGATATGGGAACCAAATTTAGTTACTGTGATTGTTTGTATTGTGATACAGACTTTCAGCCCTTGAAAACGTTTGTTGTCTGTGAGTTGGATGTTGGCTCTGACTTCAGATAGTCATGGTAAATCACTGGCAGTAGTGCCATGTTTGTGGATGAAGGTTTGAGTTAGGGCCAGTAAAGTGAGTTATAGTGCTACCTTTTTTAAATTATTACCAGTCCCTGAAAAAATTTTTCTGTCCTTGTGGAGGAAGGAAGAGATCAAATTTAGCAGGAGCAGTATTTATTTCCTTTTACTGCTAATAAAGCAAAAGAAAGCTTCTGAAATATTTGTGTTCTCTAGGCTTCTGACAGCACTGCTTGGATGAGTTATCAGAGTTCTCTGGTTTAGGTACACAACTGAGACTGTCCTTAGGGATTCTTCAACTGTTGAGATTTGAATGAGAAGCAAATAGTAGTACTAAACATTCAAAGTAGTTCTAGAACTTTATAAAAATTTACATCTAGATTGCTAATTACACAGCAGGAGCAGAAATTTGAATAATATACTGCCAGCATAACTGGTTCCATTCCTCTGGGGATTGATACAGCTTGCTAAAATGGTGGAGGTGGTTTTATTCACAAGGAACCAAGTATCCTCCTTTACAGTTCTTTCTCTGCTCTCGGGATTCTCCAAAGAATTAAAGTATTTTCTCTTCTTTTATGATATTCAGGGCATGTGGATAACAGAATGGTGATGTTAAATCTAGAAAAGTACAATTCTAATATGCTTTTCTTTCCTTCAAGGCATTAGGGTTCCACTGGCATGTATGTACCCAACTCCATTCAGTGTGGTTTTGTGCATCTTGTTGTTCCTAGTACAGCTCTTATTTTTTTTTTTGTGGGAAATACTTGTTATTTTAAAAATAGAACTTTTTTTGACCTACACAGCAGGCTTACTATTTCTTTTTTGTGTGAAATGTGCGTCAATGAAAAAATACATTTGGCTGTGTCCTTTTGTAAAGTTCAGACTTTAACCCTTTTCCTGTAGCATAAACACTTGTTTATGCTTTTCCTGTAGCATAGACAGTTGTGGTTTTGTTAGCAGAATTCTCTTACAGGTAATGTAAAGGTATTTATTGCTGAAAAAATCTGACAAAATTTCAACTATTTTAAAAACAAATGTATTATAGCTGCTTTTTCTGTTCTCTCTTGTCTCCTAAGAGTACTTTCTTTCACTAGAGAATGTGAGGGATAGAGTAAGTCTGTTGAAAAAGGTTCTCTTGAGAAAATGGACAAGATGGCTACCTATCTGGCTGCCCTTGTATTTCAAGACTGTAGCGTTCTAGAATGAATTAGCTAACATCTTAAAATCTGTTTTCATTGGGAAAAAAGCTATGGTGCTTGTTGGAGTAACCCAGCGGTCTGCTTTTTATACCAGTCAGTTTTTTTCCCTATGTGAGTTGACTGTGAAGATGAGACTTCTGGAGAAAGAAAACCTGTAACACAGAGGTTGATGTTGTCCTTTGCCATGGTATGCAAAACAGCTGAGTAAGATTAGTTCTAGTAAGGGTGTTCAACAGGACTAGTATGTCCCTACTAAAGGGAAAACAAAGTATTATCTGTTGCACATTGAACAATTGACCATGTTCTTGAGAATGGTATGTGTAATGTTGTAAATACCTGTAATGCTGATAATTAAGCATCCTGTTGCTAACTTCTAACATGTCAACTTATATCTTAGATGTCATTACGGTTGGCAAGGACAGTTCTGTGATGAGTGTGTCCGCTACCCAGGCTGTGCTCATGGGAGCTGTAATGAACCATGGCAGTGTAATTGTGAAACCAACTGGGGTGGCCTGCTCTGTAACAAAGGTACTTAACATTAATGTACAGGAAAAATAAGTAAAGTTACATGGTTAACTTACAACTCCTTAACCATTTATATTCCACTAGTTTGCAACTACCTGAGTGTTTTTGTGCCTAATTCTTTTATGCCAGATGCTGCTTTAAATTGTAAATACAGGAGTTTTTAAGACAAAAGGCTTGGATTGACCTTGGCTATAATTCATGCGGTTGTGTCTTCACTCATCCTTCCCTGTTCTGTGAATAGTTACCGGATGATAGGCTGGCTTATGGAATGTAAGGATGATGTAGATGAGTGATGTTCAAGCCAGAAGGACATCTGCCTGTCTGACTTGGAACACATCTCACCATTTTCACCTCACGTTGATTTGACACTTTTCTCTGTCCAGATCTGAATTACTGTGGAAATCACCACCCCTGTCTAAATGGTGGAACTTGCATGAACACTGAACCAGATGAATATCGCTGTGCTTGCCCAGATGGCTACTCTGGAAAGAACTGTGAAATAGGTACTTCTGTAGATTGCATGTATCTTCAGAAATCTGAAATGGTTTTAGGGTTGTAGAACTGCGTTCTGGTTAGCCGGGTGGTATTGGCTATATGCTCATTGATACTTCATATTTCAATTGTTGTAGAGCATCTGTTTTCTCCTTTACTAGTTTGGTTTCTGAAAGGGGAAGTGTGAAAAGTGATGACATGTAGCTTTTCAGCTTGATCACTGTTTTTTTTCTCATAGTGAGTATCTGCAAGCTCCAATCCTCCTGTCTAGTGCCTTATACTGACTGTTCTGGTGCAGAGTGCCTTTTTGACTGATCTTAACAGATCTGTGTCTATCCAACGTGAAAAGGTGCTTCCTGTTAGAACCACCATACAGAGAGAGTGTACTGCTATTTTTCCCTTATCCATGTATGTCTCAGACAAAGACCAAAATAGATTGCTAAATCACTCTTTTGAAAAGTGATATTCCCAGTCTTCTCACATGGAATCTTGCCTTTTTTTTAATAATACACTTTAACTGTTTGGCCTGAAGTTCACTAAACTACTATCAGCGGAAGGTTTTCACATCAAAGTACTACTTGTTACTAAATGAAAGAAATCTTGTCTTAGCTTGCCCAAAAAATTGTGGGGAAGCACCTCAGCTCTTCAGATGAGGAAGCAGGGTAAAGGGACTTGTACATAGAAGTTCTATACCAATTATTAGCAGTAGATTGGTATATGTGCTGCTTCAGGTACTGGAGCCTAACATCATAGACAGTATAAATCTCTGAAAGATAACATCTCTGAAATAAAGATTCCAAAATACAGATGCTAGAAACAATTAGATAGCCCTACCTAGTAAGGGGATTTCTTCTTTCTAAAAACTACCTTGACTTCTGAGAAGGAGAGTATCAAAAGTGAAGGCATACAACTTGTCCTCCTCAACTTGCTTGCTGTGTAGTACAACTTCTGCTGCTGTTAGTCCTACATGGAGCGATAACAAGCAAGTACTACCTATGATTGCAAATAGCTCTATCCTTTGCTGTTTCCAAGGAATGGTATTAGAATGAAGCTAAACAGATCACTGATACTTAAACTGTTCAGACCTCTGTGTACAACATCTCTTTTGTCTTACTAAAGAAAAAAAAAAGTTGGTAGGAAGGGTGATACCCCTTCACTAAAAACATCCTTCAGTATCTGACTTGTGAAACTGTAGAGAATAAGATTTCAACTGTAGAGGGAGGCTCCAAACTTCTGTACAGATACCTCTGTGCACATGCTCTTGGTCACTGTTAATCAGAATGCAATTTCTAACTGTGAAGTTCTCTGATACTGGAAGAGTATTTAGCAAGAATTACTTTCCTCCTTTCTTCCCAGCGGAGCATGCTTGTGTATCTAATCCCTGTGCTAATGGTGGAGTTTGTCATGAAATTTCATCAGGCTTCAAGTGTCACTGCCCATCAGGGTGGAGTGGACCAACATGTGCTATTGGTGAGTATGCCCTTACTGATGACATATCTGCTGCTTATATCAACCCTTTCAACTTGATAATATCATGCTCTGTAGGTTTGGCACTGGTGGTAGTCTTCCACATTACCTGATTTCTAACAACTATACACTGGTAAACTCTGAAAACATTAATGATACTGTGTAGCCAGCAGTATCTAGTTGTAACTGAGATGTACAGATTATCAAAGGCATAGCTGAGCAATATCCAGAGAAATGCCTTGTTGCTAAAGGTTGCAGGACAGTTTCTGACTTTTTAGCATATCTGAAGCAAAATACAGAATGGGTTCATTTTGAGGAATATAAATGTGAATAGCTCTCACCTTCTTACCATAGTGGAAGATTAAATTACTTGCTTAAATATTGAAGTATTTGATTTGGAAGACAGGGAAGTAGTGAAATGTATTATGGAACTGTGTAATTGTTTTCAGTGTTTGCCTCTGATTTGGAACACAGTTGTTTCTAATACCCTCTTTCAACAGCAGTTACCCCCCCAAAAAATTAAAAAGGTATTGTCTCATAATCTAGAAACATGACTTTGAAAATTGTGTTCATTGGTGACAGCTTAACTGAATTTTCTTGATGTTTGCACATAGAAAATTTCAGAGTTCCTTTCCTATGCATCAGAAATGTGTGAAAGCCTGTGTAAAAGTTAGACAAAGCCACCCTGTTCCTAAGCTTATTTGCCCTTCATCTCAGTCTTGCCCTTCATCTCAAAATCACTTAAACCCTGAACAAGTTAAGCCAAGTTTTAAAGCATATAATGGAGGGCATACTTTGACTTTCCAGACATTGATGAATGCGCGTCAAACCCTTGTGCTCAAGGAGGGACCTGTATTGATGGTATTAATGCATTTGAGTGCATATGTCCACAGCAGTGGATTGGAGCAACATGTCAGCTTGGTAAGTAATTACCTTAAAGTTTTGAAAACTGCTAGATACTCTTCCTAAATAACTAGTGATTCTCTAAGTGCTTTTCTAATGTGATTTTTATTGAAGAAAACTTTGAAGATTTGTGTTGCAATTGGTATCTTTGCTCTTTAGTAGGTCTCAAAACCAGAAGTTTAAAATGAACCTGTGACTACTTAAACCCCAACTTAATCTTACTTACAGTAGTTGCTCTAGAATGCCAGGTATTATTTCTGTTTCAAAACACAGCATTGGTGATGGCAGCTCCTTCTTCACGGTGGCACAACAGTTACTATAAGCTAATAGAGGCAAGGAAGGGATTTGCCCAGACTAACACATCTTTTTAAGTTTATTCTGGTAAAGTGAAGAATAAAATAACATGCATGTGCTACTATAGGCAAATGTGCATTACAAACCTGTGGTATAAAAACGGGTTTTGTGCCCTAGCAATGTATAGTAAAAGCTTCTGAAGCTTGGATTGCATGAAAACTTTGCTGGGTGCTGTGGTAATCTGTTTCTGGGTTTGTTCTTTATTCTTTCTTTCTCTTCTTTCACAGATGCTAATGAGTGTGAGGGGAAACCCTGTGTTAATGCTTACTCTTGCAAAAATCTCATTGGTGGATATTACTGTGACTGCATTCCAGGATGGACAGGAGTTAATTGTCATATCAGTTAGTATTTCTTTAGTATGTATGTTGACCATAGGATCCTTCTTTCTTAAAAAAATTTTTGTGATGAATGATACCACACATACTTGTGGTAGTAAAAATACCTGCTGTCAGAGTTTCTCATTTTCAGCAGTGTGAGCTGAAAATAGTTTGAAGATCTATTTGAAGCTGTAGTTGGTATTAAAATGAGCTTAGATGTAAAAAATAACTCTAATAAATCTCATTCTTGATTCTGAATGGTATTATGTACTGATTCAATTTAAAATACTTCTTAGTAAAATGCTAGGTAATAGCTAATAGCATTTGATTTAATTTCTTCTACACTGTAATAGTAATATTAAAAATGTTATTTTTATAATATGTTTTTGAAAATAAGAACCTCTTAAGACATCAAGCATTGCTGCTTTTTATTGAAACATCTAGAAAAATCCTTTCTGAAAAGAAGCTGTCCTTTATTCTTTTGCAAACTTGTACTTTACAGCTTAGTCTTCCAGTGTAAATTCTAATGCCTTGCATATTTTATCCATAGATATTAATGACTGTCATGGACAATGCCAACATGGAGGAACTTGTAAGGTAACTTTGTTACATGCACTGTTGAAAATAAATTTTTCTCTGGCTAGGCATGCATTCTGTAGTTTGGAATTACAAGTTGGTTAAATGAGGTTGAATGATCCATTTCACAAAATAATCTTATGTAGTGCTACTGCTGTTTGTAAATCCAGACTATAGAAATAACTTGTATTTCTGTGTACAAGCTTTATCAATAAAGTCTTTCTATTCTTGCTTTTCCCCTGCCACTGAAGGATGAAGTGAATGGTTACCATTGCTTATGCCCTCGTGGTTTCACAGGAAAAAACTGTGAGATAGAAACAAATGAGTGTGAAAGCAATCCATGCCAAAATGGAGGCCGTTGCAAAGACCTGGTGAATGGATTCAGTTGCCTGTGTTCACAGGGCTTCTCGGGAGTCTTCTGTGAGGTGAGGGCAGTGCTGACATTACAGCGATGTTTTTCATGGGTCAGATTCTTGAAAGAAATCTATGTCTAGGTTTAAATGGGAGTAGCCCAAGGCTAAAGCATTGCTGACTGACGTAGCTGTTACTTGATACTCTGAATAAGCAAATTTGTTGTGCAGTGCTGTTGTAGTAGCTGTAACACTTTAAGTTTAATCAGGCTGCAAATTCAAATTGTTGCACGTAGGTATTGACTCTCTTAAATGTTTTAAGGCCACAAGTATTCCTTAAGCTTGAAAGATTTTCTTCCACAATTTTCAGGTCATGTACCCTTTTGGTATACCAGATATGTACTTCAGAGTTAATTCACTTCACTTTGATATGGGTCAAGAACTGGCTGGAGAGCCAGACCCAGAGAGTGGTGGTGAATGGTGCCACATCCAGTTGGCAGCCAGTCACTAGTAGTGTGCCCTAGGGATCAGTGCTGGGGCCAGTCCTGTTCAATATCTTTATTGATGATCTGGACCAGGGGATTGAGTCCAACATCAGTAAGTTTGCAGATGATACCATGTTAAGAGCAGGTGTCATCTGTTGGAGGGTGGGAGGGCTCTGCAGAGGGATCTGGACAAATAGGATATGTGGGCAGAGGCCAATAGGGTGAGATTTAAGAAGGCTAAGTGCAGGGTTCTATGCTTTGGCCACAGGAATCCCAATCAGTGCTACAGGCTAGGGACAGAATGGAGAACAGACAGGCAGAAAGGGACCTGGGGGTACTGATAGATAACAACTGAACATGAGCCAGCAGTGTGCCCAGGTGGGCAGGAGAGCCAATGGCATCCTGACCTGTATCAGGAACAGTGTAGCCAGCAGGACAAGAGAGGTTATTCTTCCCTTGTACTCAGCACTGGTCAGGCCACACCTTGAGTCCTGTGTCCAGTTCTGGGCCCCTCAATTCAAGAGAGCTGTTCCAGTGCCTCAGTGTGTCCAGAGAAGGGTGATGAAGCTGTTGAGGGGCCTGGAGCACAGCCCCATGAGTAGAGGCTGAAGGAACTGGGGTTCTTTAGCCTGGAGAAGAGGCGGCTCAGGGGTGACCACATTGATGTCTACAACTACCTGTAGGGACATTGTAGCCAAGTGGGGGTTGGTCTCTTCTCCCAGGCAGCCAGCAAAAGAATGAGGGGATGCAGTTTCAAGTTGTTCTGGGGGAGGTATAGACTGGATGTTAGGAGGAAGTTCTTGACAGAGAGATTGATTGGCATTGGAATGGACTACCCAGGGAGGTAGTCATCCTTGGAGGTGAAAAGACAGGATGAGGCACTTAATACCATGGTCTAGTTGATTGGCTAGGGCTGGATGATAGGTTGAACTGGTTGATCTTGGAGGTCTATTCCAACCTGGTTGATTTTTATGATTCAGTTAATCCTACTGCTGTTGGTAGAAGTATCCCCATAATTAAAGGCAAGCAGATACACAAGTATATGCTCTCAGAATTTTCTGCTTGATAATATTAGGAACATGTAGTTCTAGTGCTTAAGAATTCAGATCTGAAATGCTGGTGATAGTTCATAAAGTGCTTCATGCTAATTAAGGTCTTTCTAGGAAGGACGTTAGACTTTCCAATATAATTAAATGTGAACTTTTTGCCTTTCACTGATAACACTTATATGAATTAGGCTATGGTTAGCAGCATCAACTGGCAACATTGGGTAGAATTTTGTTGGATTTGCACCAGAATTTTTCATGGAGGACATTAATCTCTCTTAACAGAAAAAGTAATTTTTTTATATATATATGGTTTTTGAATTTAATTTCTTTTATTTGTATTGTTAGAGAAACAATGCCCTGCTTTTATTCAGAATTTTTTAAAGTTACAAATACTGACCAGTTCAGTAAAACTTGTGCAGCCTAACAGTTATGCACCATTTCTACATAAAGATCATAGCTTGAGTACTCTGCTCTTGGCTGATTCATAGCATACTGTGTAATTAGTTTCAGCAAATCTGTTTGAATAATAGGGGGGAGTTGGCTGCTTGCCTTGTCTGTTGCAGGAAATATCTACCATTGATTCCAGATGCTAAAGTACCAGCTACTGAACTTGCATTGGGAAGGGGAAATTTACACTAATGGAAGGAAACAAATGGAGACATCTGATAGAGGAGAACTGAGAATCTTTCTCAAACCTTAGCTGTTTTTTGTATTTCACTTTGAATGTTCCATTTGAGAGCATGAAATAGCTTGCTGAAAATCCCTGTTATATAGCTGGAATTGTAGATACTTCTCTGAATTAAATACTTAACACCATTTGTGTTCCTTCTGATTTGGTTGGCTTTGAATTTTTCTGTCTAGCTACAGAACCACTAAAAATAGTGACCAAATCCACTCTCAACGTAATTTACATCTAAGGTTGAGAAAGCTGTGTGAGATGGGAAGAGGGAAAATTCACTTGAGGCAAGGAAAGCAATCCTTAAGAATAACAATTTGAAGTGAAGTAACAATATTCAGTGTTCCCTATAATAGTATTCTTTTTGAGGTGAATTTAGGGCATCAAAAATTGGTGGTCTTTCATGTCACATTTGTAGAAGCAGGACTGCTTTGGTACAGCAATTTGTCTGTGTTAAGGGCTATATTATGAAAGCTAGGTTTAGATTTTGCTTTTTCAAACAGATGGTAAGAAAAGTTCAGAATTTGCCTAGTGTTCTTTGTGTACATTGGCATGGTGATAGTATTTGTACAAACAAGGTCCTGAACAGCTTGGTCTAACTTGACCTACTTTGAGCAGGAGGTGGGGAGTAGCTGACCTCTAGAGGTCCCTTCCAGGCTATGTGGTTCTTTATAAATCCCATGTGTTCATAGAGATGGTAAGAGAAGTTGCTGGAGAGATTAGGCTGTTGTAAGGTTCTGTGTTAAGAGTCTTGCAGACAAAGCTGACAAGTGCACTACTATTTAACTTGCGTTACAGCGCTTAGTACGTAGGTGTGAAGGACAGAGAAATGACTTGTCATGATCCAGAATAGTCACAGTATGATACCTCCTAATGGCCTGATCCTTGCTGATTTATTGCAACTGTGCTTATTCAGCCTCTGGCAAAGGAGTATCTGTTTGGCAGTATCAGAAATGCTTTATATTAGGATTGACTGAAGTAACCTGAAGTTTCTGTGTCTCAGGATGGGATGCAATATATTCACAAACTTTTAAACCTGAGGTTCCTTGTACATTAGCTTCATTTGTCTTCGGCAACACAGACAATGCTGTTTGCTTGTGGGGAGATAAAGCAGCTGCTGTCAACGATGGTCTTTCTTACAGATGGATATTGATTTCTGTGAACCTAACCCTTGCCAAAATGGGGCTAAATGCTATGATCTAGGAGGAGATTATTACTGTGCCTGCCCTGATGACTATGATGGAAAGAACTGTTCTCATCTCAAGGACCACTGCAAGAACAATTCTTGTAAAGGTACTTGCTCTTGCCCAGAAACTTGTCTTAATGTGTTGGTGGTGCATTAGAAAAATGCATTTCTGAAATGACACAATGCAATAACATTTTTATTTCACAAACTAGGATTTTGAACTAATGAGGTAGTGAGAAAAAATGTTTATAACAGTCCTGATTTATAAAGAGGGTAATTTACATTCAACATAACTTTTTTAATTGTGTTTAATTTTAGCTTTACTATTTCAAAAACTAAAAAGCGATTGGTGGTGCAATTTCAGTTTGATACACTTCTCATTCTTAGTAATAGACAGCTGTACAATAGAAGTCTTCACTAATGCAACACAAGAAGGAATCCGTTTCATTTCATCTAATGTTTGTGGACCTCATGGACGGTGTATTAGTCAGCCAGGAGGGAATTTTACTTGTGCCTGTGAAAGAGGTTTTACTGGAACGTACTGTCATGAAAGTAAGTAGGAGTTTCTTCTAAATTGTTTCGTTGCTCTGAAACTGTTTGTTGTGAAACTTTGTGGCATAAAATAAAACATTAAGATTGCACTGAAGTCACAAAAAACATTAGTTGAGATGCGCTACTTGAAATGCAGCTTCTAGAAAGTTCTTTCGTAGTGGTTCACTCTTCCTCTGTGAAAGAAAACTGATTTTAGTCCAACTTTTCTGCAAGTATGTCTGTATCCACTGTGTTTATGTACAATCTTACATGAAGAATAGATTACCTTCTTTATCGTTCTCGTGTTCAAGAGACAAATTGATAGCATAGCTTGGGCTATGTGTTGCTGTTGCAGGCATTTATTGAACATCTGAGCATTTTTGCAAGGTAAACTTGATGTTCTGGTTTGACTTGCTATATGAGAGAATATATCTAGAAACCATACTAGGCTTGAATAGATGTTTAAGCTGTTCTTATGCATATACAAATGTAGCATAACCTTGTGATGGCTTTCCTGGAGACACAAGTGTAGATCATGTCATGTAAAGACAGCCTCAAACAGTGATTGACTTTTTGTCATAGATATCAATGATTGCCTTGGGAAACCTTGCAAGAATGGTGGGACCTGCATCGACGAAGTTGATTCCTTTAGATGTTTCTGCTCAAGTGGTTGGGAAGGAGAACTATGTGACACAAGTGAGTGCTATTAACTGTTGCAGAATCAAATATTACAGTTTTGCTGACAGTTAGGGGTTAGTCTCACTCTTCTATAATTGGTCTACTCCATGTTGTTTGCAAAAGCATTTTCAATAAGATCCTTGGGTAGCAGGTGAGACACTGAAACAGGTTGCCTAGGAGGAGGTTGTAGATGGCTCCTCCGTGGAGGTGTCCAAGACCTGGTTGGATGAGACCTTCAGCAGTCTGGTCTAGTAGAATTTGTCCTTGCTCCAAGAGGGATCAGAGCTAGATGATCTTCAAATTCCCTTCCAACCTAAACCATTGTATGAATGTATGAACATGTGAATACATGGACTCACTGATACTTACTACAGGATGTGCACAAACTGAAATGTGAAATAGAGAGGCTTTTGGCAACTATTACTGTCAACAAAACTTTCTGTGTAATCTAGATGAAGTTCAGTCTGGGCTACTTGTGTTCTACCTATTAAAACATTTGTCTCAAGTGAAAAGAACTTTCTCTGAGATTCAAATGTGTATGTGTCTGTATATACATGTATTAGGGTATGTATAAATCTGTGTTTTGAGACATAAAGCAGAGGAGGGAACATTAAGTATCTCATGTGGATGTCCTCAGTTGAGGCGCCTTTTCAGGCTGTTGTAGTGCCTACTAGAAAGTTTTCTCCGAAGTTCAGAGTACAATTGTTTGCTAGAAAAATGAAACTAATGGGTACTTCACTTAAAGTATATTGAATTATAGTTCTATGCTGTCAGAAGACTTTTCTTATTTCATATTGTTCTGTATTAAAGCAGATTTTTTTCCCTTGCCTTTATACAAAGATAACCCCATAATAACTGGGAATGCTGTCTTCCTAAATAGTACACAATTTCCTTTATAAAGTATTCTATGCTTTCTCATGACCTTGGATAAGCTAGATATTCTAATCTGAATAACTCTTTCTAGATTTCAATGACTGTTCTCCTAACCCATGTCACAATGGTGGCCGATGCATTGATTTGGTAAATGACTTCTATTGTGAGTGTAAGAATGACTGGAAAGGCAAAACTTGCCATTCACGTAAGTGTTCTTTGCTTTGGTCTTTTGGTTTACCCAAAGACTTGTTTTCTTTCTTCTCATGAGACTAGAGTTCCTGAAATCTAACATAAAACAATCACAGGGAAATAAGAAGTGTACTTTCATTGCTACTTCCGTTTTCCCAGGAGCAAAATGCTCCATTTTTAAATGTGTTCCTTCATCTAATGAAATGGTGTTGTAAGATATGTCCTTGGATCCCACTATCTTGGTTGTTTACTATAATAAAGCAAGTGCAACTATGAATTTCTAGTACTCTTGCATTTATATATTAGATCTCTTAAAAAGTGATTTTGTAATTTAATGAGTGTCTAGTCGTAAAATTCAGTAAGACTAATGGATGTTAAACCTCTTCTGTTGTGATACATAGGTGAGTACCAATGTGATGCAAATACTTGTAGCAATGGTGGAACGTGCTATGATGATGGAGATACATTCCGCTGTTCATGTCCTCCAGAATGGATAGGAAGCACTTGCAACACTGGTAGGCTTTTTAAAATCATCTCTACTTTTCTCTGGCTTTATCTGTAGAAGTGTTTAAATAGTACCCAACTGTCTAATAAACAGGTACTATGGGTTTTTTTAGCTGGCTAGCTCACAACATTTTCCAATAGGTAGGTAACTGAAGTTTAGAGCAATTTCTTCTATTCACCAGACAGGATACTGATATCTTCTAGGGAGCTGTTCTCAGCAGGTTACTTAGTCTTCTATGTAGCTTCTCCATGTGGACTTGTGCCTTGAGGTCTCTATTAGTCTTTCAAGGCCCTGTGAGTAAGTTTGTAATCAAGGGGTGTATGAGCAGACCTTTCAGGAAGAATGAAATTAAATGGTTCTTCCTTATGGGATTTGCAGAATTTCTCCCTGATGTAAGGAACAACTCTTAATCGTTTAAGAGACTGAACATAGTTTCCATGGTGCATGTTTATGAATGTGAAACTTACACTAGGAGCAAGAAATTATGAAGGTAATTTAGTGTAGGTTTTCTAGTTTTTTAGATACAGTTGTGGCATTTAGTCAATCTGAACTTCAAATACAACTGTTCTATTGTGAAGCATACCTCATGACCTGGGTAACTCACTGCCAAAGTAGGAATTTAGCAGTATTTGAAAGGTGCTTTCACAGATGGGGGGAAAAAATAGATACTCTTTTTAAATAAAACTTTACAATTCAATCAAACAGTTGAACTGGGATGGTGAAGGTAGGCGAGAGATTGTCATGCAATGTGACAGTCGTGCAAGTCTTGCACTGTTCATTCAAATGTTCATCAGGATTGTGTTATTGATGGATCTAGAATACAACTACGTTTTATTTTCTGTGGTAAATAGAGGCCTTTTATCTTTTCAAAGCTAAAAACAGCAGCTGTATTCCAAACCCCTGCATGAATGGTGGAACATGTGTTGGCAGTGGAGATTCCTTTTCTTGCATCTGCAAAGAAGGATGGGAAGGGCGTACATGCACTCAGAGTAAGGCTTCTCTCCTTTCTTCCCCTGTATTCCCCCCCGGGATAATATAAGGAGTGTCTGGCACAGAGCTGTTAACTGAAGCAAAGCAAGTTTATAGAGTTCATATGCCAAAATATCTGACTCATTCGGAGTGGGAGGTAGGTAGACAAGATGATGCTGGAGTAATGAATGAAGAATTTGTCATGTCTTTTTACACCTAGTCTCTGCCACAATATGACTTTCAACCTTCTATAGAAATAGCATTTTTGGAACATGAGCATAGCAAAAATAATTCTCACCAAAATACTCATTTTAATAATTAAAAGAATGTGGAAAGGTGCAGTATTGCATGTTCCATAATTTTGTCTTGAGAATGGCATTTATCTACTTTGATGTACCTATATAGTGAATTGGTTAACTGAAGTAAAGCTTGCAACACAAATTTTTTTTTTTTACTTAGTTGTAATATAAAGGAAGAAAAAACCTAAATTTGAGCTTTGTTACTACTCTAAAACTGCTGTGAAATTTCTGTTGTATTGATGCATGCCTTAGTTTGGTGTTTTTAAAGATGACAGTACTAGTATAAATACTAATGGATAGTATAGAGCTGTTTATAAAAGAAAGGTTTTAAGAAGTCTGATTAGCTGCTCATATACATCTGAAGTGCCAAAGTAGCAGTAAACCTTTAGAAAGCTTTTAGAGCCTGGTTAAGTTATCCACCACTAATATCCTGGTTTACTTCTGCGATTTTCTGTATTGATATCAAAATACACCCGAACTTTGTTTGCAGGTCTGGAAGAAGACTTTCAGTTCTGTATTTTTCTTTGTTTTCCTTATCAAATATAACTTATTGAGCATTGGATATTATAAAATAAAGAACTTTTAGAATATATTGACATCAGGAAATAGACCACAAGTTACACTAGTATGTCTCTTTTTTTTTTTATAGACACCAATGACTGCAACCCTCATCCATGGTAAGTGTGTGAACTCCAGTTCTGTACCTATTTTAAAAATTAAGTGAGCACAGTAATATGAATTTTCCAGATTAGAACTAATTTTACCCTGAAAGAGAAACCAACCTTCTGTAAATATCTTAGAACAAATTTTTGCCATTCCTTGTTCCTTAACAGCTCCAAAGACCTCAAAACAATCCTGAGTTCAATCCCATCTAAACAGATAAAATCATTTTAGTATGTTCATACCAAAACTGACTAGTAAATTACTGTGATGAAAACTGAATCAGACCTGATAACATTTCAAACATCTACAATTCTGTTCTAGAATAAAAATGAGAAATCAAAACCTGTTAGTTTACAGTAAATACATTTAGATGAGTGTCCTGTTAGATTAAATAGTATGTATAAAAATAAATGTGTTTTTAAAACAAAATTAATTTTTCAAGAGGAAAAAATAGGAACACTTTAAATGTGGAGATTAATATTTTTCATTGAAATGGAAAGAACACTGGTATGTGGATAAAGGAAATCATCTTTCACTGTCCGTTCTGATGAAGTAACTTGTGCTTCATATACTAAAAAATCCCACAAACAAATTTTTTAAAATTCGTTTGTTTTTTTAAAAACAAAAAACCCTAAGGAAACAAACAAGCCCTTGCAGAAGGTCAGTCTTCCTTCATGTTCACTCTGCAGTGCTGTTTTATTTCATTGAGTTGTGGTGATGCACTTCCCCATCCATACACGCACTGATGTAGGATGTTGCTGCTTTAACAGGCAATTTACTAAACAGTATTGTTTATCTCACATCATGCTTTCTCCATTTATGAAAGTAGATCATCCACTGCAACAGCAGCAGAAGGTTTAATTAACAAAGCTTTTAATTACAGACCAGTGAAACAATGTAGATGTCTTATTAAGGATTAACATGAACGTTTTAATTCTGCATTGTAGAGTAATGAGAGTGTATTATGAATAGGGACAACAGAAATTTGCATTTTAAAAATGGCATGTGAAGCCTACTGACTTTGCTGATCTTTAGACTCATGAATCTACCCTGAGAACCCTTGGTGTAATCATAGGTTTGTTATTTTTACAGTTACAACGGAGGCATCTGTGTTGATGGTGTGAATTGGTTTCGATGTGAATGTGCGCCTGGGTTTGCTGGCCCTGACTGCAGAATTAGTAAGTACCAGTATGGGTAAAGATGCAGAAATGAGAAAGAACACCCTGGGACCTGTTGTGCTAGTTGAATTCCAAATAATCAGAAGCTACCTGTCCTGAAATTACTTGGCTTAAATGATACTAAAAGCCTTGGTTTCTGGATTTCCTCAGACACTTCCAAAGGTTTTGGGATGCTGGCATCATAGAAACTGAAGTAGCTCATCATTGAAGATGCAATATATCTCTGTCTTCCAATTAATGTTAGAAACCAAAATCCATTGAAACATTGCAACTGAAAGTGGAAACATCAGGAGGGTAGTGCTGGCACATGAATAATAGAAGTATGATGGAAACCTTTCAAAGCTATAAAACAAAACTGATAAACTACAGTTATTAATAGAAAGTGAAACAAATGAGGAACAAAAGACCTTAAAGCTGCAGTGCAGTATTGTGGAAAAGTCTTTGTCTAAATAATTACATATTAACACTTGGACTTGCATGTGAAAGATACTTTGTTTTTACTTCATTTTATTTCCACCTCATTGGAAGATTGGTCTTTGAGTCTTTGGTAGCCTTGAGGTTGGTTGGCTTAGTCCTTCCACTTCAGTATGAAGGTGTGCTTTTGAGTTGAGATTTGATCCTCATTCTGGCAGATAGTAAATGAGCACTATCTCCAGTCAGAGAGCACTTAGGGTAGCATCAGCTTAGTTATCTCTTGATACAGAGTCAGGGATGGCAGGTAATTATGTATTTTGGTCCAGATGTACAATGCAAGATACTGAATTTTCTTCTTCCAGACAAGAAATGCAGAGAGGACTATGTGTAGACAAAGGCAAATATTTTGCATGTTTAGTGGGACTGCAGACTTTTTAGACTGGTATAGGCAAAATGAGTAACTCTGACAAAAATGCCTTTTATAGTTGATAGCAGAAACAGAGTTGACAGTCACTTTTTCCACTACACAGAGGCTTAAACCAATATAGTTTGAAGAGAAGAAAAAGAGCAGTTAAACATTGTAATAATTTGGATGTTTCTGTACTTGCTATTGGACTTCTGAAAGAAGCTAACACAGAATCAAAAGGCCTTCCACATTCATTTGATATTTTCCATTGCCTGCATGGATAACAGCCTCACCCACTACCATTTATCACATTTGATTTCAAAATCCAGTCTTTGAAACATAGAAGGTGAGCTGCTGATGTGCATCAATGGAGAACTGGTGTTTAAGCAGGTTTTCTGGGGGATTGGAGTGAACATCTATTTGCAATAGAAGGATGCTTTCCTTATAAGGCAGTGCTGCAGTCCCTTAATCATCCTTGTAGCCCTCCATTGGATTCTCTCAAGTAGATCCCTGTCCCCCTTGCACTGGGGAGCCCAGAACTGGAGGCAGTATTCTAGGTGGGGCTTCGCTAGGGTGGAGTAGAGGGGCAGGAGAACCTCCCTCAATCTTCAGGATATACTCTTCTTAATGCACCCTGGGATACCATTAGCACATTGATTCTAAAAAAAACATGTACTGCTGTCAGGTTACATCTCAGTAAATGTTTAATTACAGTGTTCAATGTTCTTGTAATTGATTTTTTTTTTTCACCAATTTTCCATCTAGATATTGATGAATGCCAGTCTTCCCCTTGTGGATATGGTGCCACTTGTATAGATGAAATCAATGGGTATCGATGTACTTGTCCCCCTGGAAGAATTGGTCCTAGGTGCCAAGAAGGTACTCATGCATTTGCTATCAACCTTTACCTAAAAAAAAACAATAGCATGCAAGGAAGCTGGTATAGAGTTCATGTACAGTATTCTTATGTGTAGGGAACAGAAGCTAATATTATTATTAATGTTTTAATTTACATCTCTGTAACTTGAGTAACTGAGAGGTGAAGCATCTGAGTGTGCCTTTTTTTCTGCTTAGTGATTGGAATTGGGAAACCATGCTGGCTTAAAGGAATGACCTTTCCTCATGGCAGCCGGTGGGATCAAGAATGCAACAACTGCCACTGTTTGGATGGCCGTATTGACTGCACCAAGGTAGGTATTTTGGCCTATCTTAAATAATTGTTACCTGAAACTTACCATTTTTATTTCTGGACTCTTCTGCAGGTCTCCCCCAAACTGCTATTTTTTTTAAATTGAAAAAAAATTAAAAAGTAATAACTTCCTGTAAAATTCCTTACAGGATTGTTTCTGTTATTAATAAGCTGCTGTCTTGGTCTCTACTTGCTAAAACAAACTCTAAAAGCAGAAAATGCACTTTTTGCAGGAAAGGAAATATGAACTAGAATGGAGTAATGATCCCTGAAAGAATAAATCACTCTGCTAAAACTCTGCATACACAGTTTTAAAGCCTCTAATGTGAAACTCTAGTTTTAAGTTAAAGGGCATGTAGTAAGAAGTCTGTATTGTCAGTTTGTAGACTTGGTGAAGGACAGATTCCAAACTTTGTATGTTCAGTATGGACTACAACCTGGGGGCTGTGACTTCAGAAAAAATAAGGGTAGCCTATATGAAGATTGAATGTGTTAATATAACAGTATCACCAAGGTTGGAAGAGACCTCAAAGATCATCAAGTCCAACCCGTTACCACAGACCTCAAGACTAGACCATGGCACCAAGTGCCACGTCCAAACCCGCCTTGAACACCTCCAGGGACGCTGATTCCGCCACCTCCCTGGGCAGTCCATTCCAGTAGTGAATGACTCTCACAGTGAAGAACTTTCTCCTCACCTCAAGCCTAAACTTCCCCTGGTGCAACTTGAGACTGTGTCCTCTTGTTCTGGTGCTGGTTGCCTGAGAAGAAAGCAACCTCCCCCTGACTATAACCACCCTTCAGGTAGCTGTAGACAGCAATAATAAGGTCTCCCCTGAGCCTCCTCTTCTCCAGGCTAAACAATCCCAGCTCCCTCAGCCTCTCTTCATAGGGCTTGTGCTCAAGGCCTCTCACCAGCCTCATTGCCCGTCTCTGGACATGTTCAAGCACCTCAATGCCCTTCTTAAATTGAGGGGCTGAGAATTAGACACAGTACTCAAGGTGTGGCCTATGCCATCCTGAGATGGTATTTCTCAGTGGATTGTGGTATGTGTGCAGCTGGAGAGATACAATCAGTGCCACTTACAGGTTGTAGATTTAGGTGGGTAGCTCCTAAGAGCACTTGAAACACTGGCACAAAGCAAACTTCCATGTTTCACTGTAAGCATCAGTTTAAAAACCTTTGGATAGTCTTAATCTATCCAGCCTTGAACTTACTTTAACTAGGTCTTGAGATGTCAGCACAAGATAAAGTACCTGAAGGTTACTAGAATCTCAAACAGTGATGCAGTAAATGTAACATATCTATATATGATGTTTGATTCTTTCATGCTTTCTCAATAACAAGTATCTTTTAAGAAATCCATAAGTTCCTAAGATAATAGTGATATACCATTTTTATATATGTAAGCTTGCATTGTGAAATGGAGCTTTGTGTTTGAGCTTGCTTAATTTGGGGCTATCAACATGCTATTTCCTTTTAGGGAAGATTGGTTGAAGTGACAGTGCATATCAGTGACCTGCATTAGCTGTTACATCTTCAGCATTCTGTGGGAAGAATCTCAGTATAAACATTGAAGAGAAATTGATCCTTGCAAAGATTCTTCTCTTCCTAGATTATAAAAACCTAGATGAGTAGTTTAAAATAAATGTTTGAACATCTATAACTCAGTTGTGGGACAGATATCTAACCCTCTAAGGAGATATTCAAGACTCCATTGACTGGGCATAATGTTTTTACTCTTGCATCCATACAAAATGCCCTTATTTTGTTGGAAAATTAACTCCAGCTACTGGGGAGTAATGAAATACAAATACTTTTTTTTATTACCATCTTATGTGAGCTGCTTATTTTGATTTGTTACAGTTAATTGCTTTTATGCATCAGTACTTTGTTCTTTTTAATTTCTAGGTGTGGTGTGGGAAAAAACCTTGTTTGTTACACAAACACTGGGAGAATTCAAATAACCAGTGTCCCATGGGTCAAGAGTGCCAGGAGAAATACATGAAATGTTTCCAGCCACCATGCATGGGCTGGGGAGAATGCAGTGCCTCTGAACCTCTACCTGCCAATATCAAGTGTTTGCCTAACTCTGGATACTTGGACAATGACTGTGCTAGAATTACTTTAATATTTAATGGAGACAAAGTCCCCCAGGTGAGACCGGAATTATTAATGAAGTATAGCAGTATGTCTAGGGATATATTCCATTATTCCATGGCAGAGCACAGAGATTAATGTTTCTTATATGATTTCTTCCTGTCATGAACTTGCAAAGTTTTAGACTCTCCTCTTGTTTTTAATTGTGCTTTTTCTGAAGGAAGAGGCAAAATGAAGATTTATTCTGGATATTTGCTTTTTTAAAATCCCACAGAACTGCTTTCTTACATTTCAATATGGGCTCAAATTGTACAAGAATAGTCATGCAAGCTCAGTTTCTCACTTCTCATTCCAGAAACAGTGTTCTTTCTGCCTTATTTGCTGCCTTCATTAGGTCTCTGTACCTGCAAAAAAACCCCAAATGTTTATTTTCATGTACTATATTTAACTTGAACTAAAGTCATGTACTCTCCTTTGCTTCTAACAGGGCACTACAACTGAAAATATCTGTTCAGAGATCCGCTATTTACCAGCTACTAGGACTGTTTCTAGGGAAAGAGCTTTGATAATACTATGTGATCTGTCTTACTCCACAGAGAATGCAGTGGAAGTTGCTATTGTAAGTGTGAGACTTATATTAACATGTATAGGAAAATGTTTAACTACTACTTGGAGCTGGAGAGGAGGTTATTTAAGCTTGTTTCACTTCAGTGCGAGTACTGCAATCTATAGCTTAGTCTGACTGCAAAGCAGTTGACAGTTGTCACTTGCATCTTCCTATGAAGCTAGATAACTGAAATTTCAGGTTTCATTAATGATGTAAGACTACCACAACCTCCTCATTAAAGACTAATTCAACCCAAATTACTGAATAGATGCCTACATGTTCTCTCAGAAATCTTGGGCTATGGACCTTATCAGTAAAAAGATAGTTGCAGCTGACTGGATTGGATCTTAAGAAGTCTGTGCAGTGCATTTAAAATACAGCTACTTCAGGATGTTCAATAAATACATAGGTGGGAGGTGGGAGAAGGTGCAGGTTGAATAGGTGAAAGGGACTGTTGCCCTACAGAGCTGAAGGCTTGCTTAAGAGGCATTTACAGCCCAACCACTCAATGCTTATGTATTGCTTAGCTTCCAAGTAAGAGTTAATTTTCATAGTAAAGTGTGTATCAAAGCAGAAGCTGAACTGTCTGTCTCTATAGCACTGCAAGGAACATGCTGAGCCATGGTGCAATAAGCAAAGTGTGTGGTATAAATAGAGCAGACTGTTCTTAGTCCGAGCTTCTATCTAGATAATCCACATGTCTTGAAGTGCTCCAAACTATGACTAAGTTTAGCTCAGCAGTTTAAGTATCATGGAAGTCAGCTGGCTTTTATTTGGGGTATGCTAGATTAGCAAGTAGGCGTGTTACCCACCAAGTCTGACACTGCATCTGCAGTTTGGATAGAACCAGCCGTGATACTGCTACAGTAAACTTCTGGGGTTGTCTTAAACTATTGTCAGATAAATTCAACCTAGTGAGCTCAATTAAGGTGCAGCCGGATTTAAAAAGTATATTTCCGTGGGCAAGTGATTGCAATAACTTTGTTTTCCTCCTGTCATGCTTTAGTCGTTTGTCCCACATCGAGATGAACAAGATAACAGTCTCATACAGAACGCTGCTAACACGATAGTAAATGCAATCACCAAGCGGCAAAACAGCACAGTTATGTTGGCAGTAACCGAAGTTAAAGTAGAGACCATCGTTGTTGGGAATTCATCATCAGGTAAGGTTCCTGTCCTTTCTGTCTGTAAACATTTTCTTTCCCTCTGCTGTCAGTCTTTACTGTCTTTACATGTTGAGGAAAATGATAGATTATTTCTTTAATTGATACTACAAATTGAAGAGAAAGCTGTTTTAAAACCAGGATTCTGTGCTTGTAGGCTAGTTTAGACTTCACCTCATCCCTTGCATAATATCCCCACCTGCCCCTGCCACTGCTTTGGTTTTGACTTCCAACACCATCCTCCACTCCTCCATACTTTTCACACAAGATCTCTTCTCATCTGCTGTTTGAATCCTTTCTGGTTCTCCTATGTTAACCTTAGCCCAACATCAGCCCTCAGTGCTGCTGCGCTAGAGAAACTGAGGCTGTGAGAAAACAAAAAATATGGAAAGGAGTCAGACACACAGTGTGATGCCAAATCTCTTCTGAAGTACTTCAGTATTATTTACCTTAAGTGTTAAGGATGTCTAGTATCTTCTAATATTTTGCCATGATAATGTGAAACTTTGGTTTCTTTCAATGTGATTGTCACTAGTGCATAGCTGTCTTTAAAATATAGTGCTTATTCCTCTTAATGAGGGTATGCTGTGATTGAAGAGACCTTTACTCTCTGAATGTTAACTCTCCAAGAGCTATGCCAAAATACTTGAAGATTCTGCATGCATGTATTCCTGCCTGAGGGAGGCAGGAAACTATCTTATGGAAGACCTCTGGTGGGCTCCAGTTCAACTAAGCCTCAGATTGGAAGTCTTAGATTGGAAGTAGAAGACTCCCCCAACTTTTTCCTAGACCTCCTCAATGTAATCTTCTAGAAGATCTTCCACCCAGAGTCCAAGCAATTAGTAAATTACCTGGTTCCACTTCCCTTCCAGGAAATGCCTTTCATCTGTTAAAGCCTTGGCAAATAGAGTATTTCCTCCACTCCCCCAAAGGAGCATACCAGCTTTGTTCTTGTCTTGAACAGAAATGGTGTAGGCAAAGAACTGAGATTCTGACATACCTCATCCTCTTTCTTCTGACAAAAGGGATGGGGATTACTTTGCCTCCCATCTTAAGATTCAGAGAGTCTCCTAAGAAAGCAATCAGACTTCTCTTGCACCTAGAGCTTGAGTGGTTTTCCAGACTCCTCATTTTTAATATAGGTGACCCAGGCCAGGTTCTTCAAATGGAGTTGTCATGAAGTACATTAATCTGTACTGTCTTGGTATTTTGATTTGGTTTCTTTTATTGTTACCCCTTAACTGGGTGAGCTGCAGGGGAACCTATCACAAAGTGTACTATAAAGCCCCATGTGTCTGTTGAGAACCTTGTCTGTGAAAGGCTCAAGTGTATAGATGAGATTAGAATTTAGACACTTATTAATATACTCTGAGGAAAAAAAAGTATTTTGAACTGGAAATCTGTATATAGATAATTCTATGTGTAGAAAACTTTTATGAAGTAAATTTGGGTGTTGGGATGCATGACCATGGTGTTGAAGCAGTTGGATGTTTTTGTTACAGCCATTTTGCAAGCGAGATGTTAGAGTGGCAGGTTAACAGCATTTGTCTGCAGAGCCTTTGCACAATCCTGTTGTCTGCAAAAAGCTACACACTTCATGTCTTGTCTCTGTGTGAATTCTTGCCTATCAAGCAGATCAGAAAAATGTTGTTATTCTATGCCAGCAGTAAAGCCCTTGAGGAGGTGGGGGGGAAAGTCCAAAAGTACATACATTTCCAGAAGTGGCTTCCTAAAGAAGTGATCTGTTAATCTGTTAATTAAGAAAGAAAAATTCTAACTTCATTTGAACTAGTAAAGAACATTTCTAGATGGACTAGTGGATTCTGACAATTATCATTGTGTGGCTGCAACATCCTATTTCCTATCTCTTAAAATTCTTTCTAGGGCTAACCTGTAGCTATGTATGGATACTTACCTTGCAGATGTCCAGTGCTATACATTTAGTTTTGTTAACTCAAGATGTCTTTTTTTCCTTGCTTTCCAGATTATTTGGTTCCAATTCTTTGTGCAGTTTTTAGCATTGTATGGCTGACTTGTATAATCATCTGCGTGTGGTGGACTCGGAAGAGGAGAAAAGAGAGAGAGAGAAGTCGTCCTCCCAGAGAAGAGGGTGCCAACAACCAGTGGGCACCTTTAAATCCCATAAGAAATCCTATAGACAGATCTTACAGTAACAAAGACATTCGTTATGAATGCAAGAACTTCATATCTCCTCAAAAAAGAACTTGTGATGCAGTAGAGGAGTATGTAGAGTATGAGGAAGAGGAGGATGAAGAGGAGGAGAGAGATGAGGAAATGGACAAATTCCTCTCTCACAAACTCACGAAGCCTTTGCCAACAAAGGCATCTGACACATCAGAGAGCAGTCCAGTAAAGAAATCCCATCAAATAGGCAAAATGGACAACAGATCTGTAAAAAATGTGAATGCATCAAACTTTGAAGGCAGTAGAGACTAACCTGTATTCGGAACGTAGGCAGACTGTGCCTGCGCTTACTGGGGAGGGGAAAAATTGGCATCTCCGCTTTGCATCAAGGACTAAAAATATCTGGAGTCAAATGTTCATAGTTTCTTTATTTTGCGTAAAAAAATAAAATAAATAAAAATAATAAATAAAATTTATTTTGTTTCTTTAGCCTTGTATAAATTATTCAATGACTGTCAGATGAGAAAAAAAAATGAGTAATCTTTGATAGTTGCTATTTTTGTAAAGTTTACTTATAATCCACTTGCTGTGTGGCAGAGGAGAGGTTGTATTTTCAATATGTGTAAAGTTTATTACAAAAGACTGTACACTGTTTACAGAATGTATTTCTTTTTATTACTTGCTCTAATTTAATGGTGGCTTTAAAACCTCCTGGTTGAGGAAATTGTGTGAACTTTAAACTGCTTTCTTGACTTTGAATCTCTATTAATGGCAGCTCACTGCACTTGTTACGTTAGTAGCTTCTGTAAGATTTTCTCCAAATTTGCCTTACACACTTTGTAATAGGAACAAAAAAAAAAGTTATAGAGATCTTTTAACTGTGGTTTAAAAGTGGCCTTTTTATTTCTGTTTAATTACTTTAGAATTGCAGTATTGAAGCATGTGACAAGTGCCTTGAGATTAAACTTTTTCTATAGCAACTGTCAAAGACTGCCATATCAATATAGTAAATTGTGAGAACTCTAGGTTCCCCAACTGACACAGTTTATTTTCTAATAGTGAAAGTGCTTTTTTTGTAAATATGTACATATTAAATGAATCACTCTGTATATTTGATTTAATAACTTAAATATTTTGGTCTTTTTTTTTTACATGTCATTCCTTTTAATTTATGTTGCAGAAAAGGAGGTTTTATGGCAGTTTATAAAACTTTTTTTGGTATTATGTCCAGATTAGAATATGATGTTAATACAATCAATGTTAGGAATCTGTTGGTCATTTGTATTTACATAGGAACATAACCACTTATGTGTAAATAGTTCCAGAAATGTTTGTTCATCCCCATGTTCAACCCATCTCAAGAACACTAATGGGTGCATCTACTGTACAGTACCAACATAGCGAGGCATTGTTTTTTCTTTTGTGAATATGTTAATTACATGTGGTATTACTTTTTTGCGTTTAAATACAGGCCTAATGAAGGGAACAATATTTTCCTCAACCTCGTTTCTCTTGTGCTTTATTCATCTTTTGCTTTAAAGACAAAAGGCTGGTGAGCTCAGAAGATGGGAGTACCTCATTAGAAATGGTTCTTTGTCATGAAAGGCTTATGCTTTTTTTTTTTTTTCTTAAGTTTTTATTATTGCTATAAACTGGGCAAACTAAGCTTGTTTTAGTTACTGAAGAACCATAACACTACATGCAGCTAGTTACCCTACTGGCGAGAGGAGCGGATGTTTGAGAGTATAAACTCTGGCCCATGAACAATGTAAACCTGAATGTTTTGAAATCAGTTATTTTATACAGGAATGCAGGATTTGCTTTACAGGATCTTCTGTTTTATGACATTTTTTTTTGACATGTTCTTAAAAAAGAAAAAAAAACCTTTCAGAAAAGAACCTATTTATTAAAGCATTTTATAATGATGTTTGTTGTAACTTTTTTACTTGTGCTAAATACTCAAAACTTATTTTGATAACCTGGTTAGGATTTAGTTTAGAAAAGGGTACTATCCTTCTCATGTTCCCCAGTATAATCTTGAGTATTTAAACCAAAAACACTTTTTTTCTGCTACTCTTGTAACTTTTTGTACTGTAATGCTGCTGTCTTCCATAATCTAATAAAATGATTCCCTCATTGTGTGTAAGATACTTAAGAGTATGTTTGCTTTCTAAGTGCTTGGAGTTCTGGTGTGATGAGGCATAAGGAAGGAGTGAAAACCCTGATTTAATGCCCAGTACTTCTTGTAAGCAGAACTCAAAGCCTGCACCTGAGTGCTGACACTTCCTAAACTGCTTGGCAGCAGTATTGTCCTCTGTTCACTGCTGCACCGCTAGCAGTGTGTGTGGGAGATGGTATCTCCCATGTGATCTAGGGACATGGACACATTCAGTCCTTACACCGGGACTCTCCCTGTACTGCCTCTTTGAAAAATAGGAAGACTGGGTTTAACTGACATTTACTGACCGTGTGCATGATGAACCTTTTCTGCGATTACTCTGCCCAGCTGCTGAGATGGGGCTTTTCCAAGCAGTTTTATTTTGTTTCCTTGGGTGTTGAGCATGCAGGGGCTTAAAATAGTGTTACCAGATTGAGTTTGATTTTTAAGTCATAGCTTTCTCTTCTGTATGCAGCTATTCAGACTTTGTACTTGTCATGTTCCAATTTCAGCAGGTCTGTTTCTCACAAGGGCTTGAATGACTTGCATAGAATATTCTTCTGTAGTAAAAGGTGAACTGCTCCATAAAATAATATGGAATATAAATTTTTTTTGTAGTGGCTGTAATCCTCCAAAGCAGAATTCTAGATTCCTAGCAGTTTATATTCCACTTACCACACAGGTTTGTTGTTTTTGTCCTTGTTTTGAGAGCTGTTCCTTAGAATCAGAGGGTCATTAAAGTTAGAAAAGACCTTTAAGATCCAGTCTAAATGTAACCCAACTATCATGACTACTAAACTATATCTTTAGCTGCCATATTTACAGGCTTCTAAGGCAATTCTCAAAATCAATGTGATTTTCATGTTTCAAATACATTTCCTGCTCTTGAAGAAAGGTTTAGGACAGTGGTGGAGGAACCAACATTTTTTCAGTTTTGAGTTCTAAAACTTGGTGCCTGCCATTAGCTCCTCAGAATAGTGGGAGCAATGCTGTAAGTACTCAGGACAATGGTTTTTTTTGTATATTTTTTGAGACTTGCAGTGTCTGAGTACATGTTGCAGGGAGCAATTTCTGATAATGCAGAACATACTTAAAACACCTGAGAGAATGTACCTTGCTGGAGAGGATACATGAATACAAATTGCCATGGTGGGTGTTGCTGCTTTAGGCAAAAGGAGAAATAAAGGATTTTGACATACGTAGATTAAGATTGTTGCTGTTTTGTTGTGCAGCAGTGAGCTGACTCGCACAGCAGTGGTCATTGCCCACTGTCCTAAACAAGGGCCAGAGCATTTCTCCTATGGGCAATTGATACCGCACCCAGGACTTGTTCAACTGGTAGTGCTGTTTGCCTGTTAAATCCAACTATTACTTTATGCCACCCCTGTGTGATGACCAGAGGTGAGTTATGTAGACTGAGACAGGTGAAACAAGACAAATAAAAGAAACACAGTTTAACCTTGATCTGTATTACACAGATTTTATTTCTATGCTGTTCCAGGGCAACAAAGCTGGTGAGGGGCCTTATGAAGAGAGGCTGAGGGAAGTGGAGTTGTTGAGCCTGGAGAAGAGGAGGCTCAGGGGAGACCTCATTACAGTCTACAACTACCTGGAAGGAGGTTGTAGGTAGATGGGGTTGGTCTCCTCTCCCAGGCAACCAGTAATGGAATGAGGGGACACAGTCTCAAGTTCACAGTATCACCAGGGTTGGAAGAGACCTCAAAGATCATCAAGTCCAACCCGTTACCACAGACCTCAAGACTAGACCACGGCACCAAGTGCCACGTCCAAACCCGCCTTGAACACCTCCAGGGATGGTGACTCCACCACCTCCCTGGGCAGCCCATTCCAGTAGCCAATGGCTCTCTCAGTGAAGAAACTTCTCTCAGTGAAGTTGTACTGGGGGAGGTAAAGGCTGGGTAGGCCGAATTTCATTGCAGATGGTGAGTTAAAGAATGGGCTTCTAAAACAGTAAAGGAAAAAAAGTCCCCTTGAGAATGAGATACAACTAAATCCTCCCTATGTTCATCCTCATACCTACAATGTTTTTATACAAGTATGCAGAACTCTACTTTTTGTTCCGTATACAAACGATGTCTTGAGGGACTTAAGTGCAAAAATCTCTCTTCTTCAAACACTTGATTGTAAACATCTGCTTGCAATCAAGAGCTTGTAAATGGATGTCATAGGTAATATTCTTAAATTGGATGTTGGGATTTTTCTGCAAGCATCTCTAAGGTTCATGTTTCATTGGGTTACCTGTTTTCTTGCTAAATCCAGTAGAATCTGTGTGCTTTAGATGAATCTTGTTTTATGAATACTGGGTCCTCCTCCTGGTTTGAGCAAGAAGAGTCAGAACTGTACAGAGCAGCATCTATGTGTAGCACCAAGTCAGGCTTAACTGAGCTGGATCAGCACCCAGCTTTTCTCCCTCAAGATGAATAACCCAGGTTATTTGCAGAGAATCAGCACAAAGCATGTCATTTCCCAAAGAGGAGACATTACTGTCTTGATTCTTGTAGTCAATAACCAAGTCCCATAGTTCATGGAGCACATTCTTCTCAAAGGGTACTTTGTGGCGTATGTAACTCAACTAGCTTGAGTGAATCTTAGGGAACTTAGAAGGGGAGTTCGGTTAGTTTCTGTCCCTGGCAACAAAGCTGCTTCTAGTTTTTCTAGATGGGGAAAATATAATGAAAACCTTAGACAGGCAGTGGTTAGGAGCTGTTATGCTGTTCATTTAGTGATGCTTCATCCATGTTACTCTGTATAACCAAAGAAACACAAAGAATGTGTGCTTTTCTGAAAACCAAAATAAGAGTGCTTTTTTTAAAAATTGTTTTGTTTTGTCTCTCTCCTGTGGTGGACAGGGCAGAAGGATCACTTTGCAGCTGTAAACATGACAATGCTGTAAGGATGCAAGAACTCTAAGAACTCACAGACCAGAAAACAAAGGAGATAATTGCTTTCATATATTCTATTAAAAAAAAAAAAAAAAAAAAAAAAAACCAAAAACCATCACCCAACAAATCAAAAAATCTAACACAATGAACACCCAAATGCAAAATCCCTCAGCCCTGTTTTGTATAGAAAGACTTGTTGATCTGTCTCAGCTGCTATCCAATCTCTTCTTCCACCCATCTGAAGGTGGCTTGGTTTGGAGGGGACTCCTCTCTGTGGCAGATTTGCTGTGCTGATAGGCTATATATGAAAGAAGCTTGAGCAGGGAGCTGTGGAACAGGTTTGGAAATTGCTGTGGCAGCAGCATACGTAAGGCCCTTTGAAGGCTTGGCCCACTGGAGGCATAAGCCTGGGCATAACCCCACCTATTAACAAAGCCCTGTCTGTAGGTGGAAGCTGATGCAGCCAAGAACCTTACTGCTACAGATGAAAGGTCCATCTAGTTTGGTGTCCTCTAGAAGCCACTGGAAGATATATGAAGTGCATGAAACCAGTAAACTTCAGCCAGCTGTCTCCCAGTTTCTGTCAATCTGTGCTTTAGGGACTTCCTGAGGCAGACACATGTGCCAGATAGGCACCTCTTCTCCATGGCATTGTATCATACCTTTTATGCTTTAGGCTTCCACAACAGCCTGTGGCAATAAGGTCCAAAATCTACCATTAATTTTGGTTGTTGTGAATCCATTCCTTGATAAGGCAACATAAATACAGTTGTTCCCTCTTCAGTATCTTCACAACATTTGGGATTTACAGTGCAGACACTCTGCCTTGGGTTCAGAGTCCCATTCTCTTCCACCTCCATTAGTAGAGGTGCTGTTCCACGTTACCAGCTGTTTTTACTGTATGAGCTCCATATCCTTCCAATTTATTTTCCGCTACTTTTGAGTTGGCACAACCAAACTGAACAGCATCTGATGTGTGAGCTTCCAACATGGTTCACTGCTGTTCCCCACTTCATTCAAATCCTTTCTTAACAATCCCCTGTTGGGCTGATTACTTTTTGGGCCCTACTGATTTTGGGACTGGTGAAGAAAGCAGGGATGATTGTTTCATGCTGTAGTTCTGCATGTGTTTGGCTCTTACTAGAGTGAAGGTCTAAAGCCGCCTGAATTTTTCTGCTCCGAGTGCTGGGATCCCTGAAGAAGTTCATTCTACCCATGACTGTTGTCAAGGAGCAGTACTGGGAAGTGGAGATGGGCACACCATGCTGAAGCTGAGTGTTCTCATCTCATCTGTTTGGCAGAGGGAATATGTCAATGGTTAGGAATCGTGCACATAAGATTAGCAGAAGTACAACTAACCCTGCAGCCTCCCTAGCAGGGAGGTGGCTGAAAAGGCTGTGTGCATCAATAGTGTGGAAGCAGACTCTGTTTTGGTGAATGGTACATCAGCAAGATTCAGAGACGAGGTTAGGTAGCTACCACATTGCATTCATTTGTCCCTTTCCAATTCTTGTGCTGCTGAGGACCTGTGCAATGAGTCACAGCCAACAGAGTCTTTCTCAAAAGTTGCATGGCCACAGCTCCATGTTCCCCAAGGTGGGGACTGAACTACCTACCTTTGGGCTGCACCACCAGCACTCTTGGTTTCTTCTTCGAGGACATACAGGAAAGGAGAGAAGGAAGAAGGGTCATGTGGCTGGTAGCCACTGTCCTGTGCCCTGAGAGGTCAGGAGAGCAGCCTGTGTGACTTCTCTCCACCCTTATCTGGTAGAGCAGCAGCTCCCATTCACCACTCTGCTGCCCATTATTAAAAGCTTGCCCACAACCAAAAAACTACTGCAGGCAGCGCATTGTTTTAGGAGCAGAAGAAATACCCTGACAGGGCTTTTCTGAATCCTGGTACCTGCTAGTGCTAGAAAAAAATAAACATGAACAACTTCATTGAGAGATGGCTCAGATGTACAGTTTTGTACATTGAGGAGGTATAGTTTTGTATGACATTATAAGCATTGCACCATTTATAAATAGTATGTGATAGTTGAAGATGAGAGGGGAGTTGTACCCTTGTTCAGCACAAGTCCTAGGACCATGACTTAAAAATTCAGAGACAGTTTGTATCTGTTTCTCCTTTTGCCACATGGCTTATCTGGTTCTTCCCTCTTTGATGGTCCCTTCACTGCTGCACATCTACATGGCTGGGCAAAAATCCAAAATCTTCTGTGAGAGGGGCCTGGGAAAGGGCTATTTGGTGCTAAAACTCCAAGTCAGCCTGCACAGGAGATGTGCATGCCAGCTCTTGCTCCAACCAAGGTGACATCCCTGACCCGAGCTGCTTTCTGTGTGACTGAAACTCCCTGGGGCAGGGCTGGCCCCTCCACAGGGCACTGAAAGTTCAACTCCTGCAACGTTTTCTAAGCTCCACTTCTCAAAAGCAAATGGAAATGGTGAGTACAGCAGCTTCTCAACAGGAGGCGAAATAGGGTATTGCTGGAACTGAACATTTGGGCAAGTTAAAAGGTGAGCATGCATCAGCAGGCTCTCCTTTTTTCTATTCCCTTACCTCTTCATGATGTTTTGGGTTTTTTTTTTTTCATTTAATTTAATGATGGGGAGGGGGGGAAAAAAATTGGTAGCAAAGAGCTTTGCTTTCCTTGAGTATACGTACGCTGGGAGCTGCTGCCTTGGCTTCCTGGACCCCAATGTGCTGCTAGGGGCTGACTAGATGCAAACCTCAGCCTCATGAAGGTCCCTGGCTTGGCGGCAAGTAGACAACCCCTGCACATGGCCCCAAAACACCTTGGATGCAGCAGAGAGGTGTTCTGACAGCCTGCTGACACAACTTTCAGTACAGATAAACCAGTGAGGTTATCTCAAGTGCAGCAATACCCTCTAAAAATGTGAGGAGGAGAACCTACTTTGCACTGTGTCACCGTGGATAAAAACCTGTTAATGAGCAGCTGTGGTGTGAATGGAGATCCAGCACCTTCTACGGGTGTTATACAGCAGCAGCCTGAGTGCAGAGGACCTGCAGCAAAATGCAGCAGAGGGACTACATGGCCAACATTTTCCAGCCTGGGTGTTTAAATTTTGCTCTATATTTAGTGCCCTAAATGAGTGCTTTGATTTCAGAGTTTCCAAGCACCTGCTGCTTCCATTGACTCTGGTGGTCTATATGGGTCCCAGCAATCCTCAGGGTTAAGCTGCTGTATCTGCATGCCTAAATTTGGGTACTTGGGTTGGGAGCTGCCGGTGCTATATTCTGCTTGGGTTTGTGTTTCTCCTGCTCTGGGATATAGTGCTAAACTGGGGTTTGTGGGCAAAGTGTTTTCAAAACAGGGATGGCTTTGATTTGCCAGTTTCTGAGTCAGATCATCAGAGTGATTAATCATTATTGGAGCAGAGAGGAATTCAGACTTCTGGAAATTTTCACCCTCTGCAACGCTCTCACGAGACCCCACCTGGAGTACTGTGTTCAGTTCTGGAACCTCTATTACAAGAAAGATATAAATATGCTGGAATGTGTTTGGAGAAGAGCCAGAAGGATGATCAGAGGGCTGGAGCACCTCTCCTATGAGGACCGGCTGAGAGAGTTGGGGTTGTTCAGTCTGGAAAAGAGAAAACTCCAAGACCTTATTGTGGCCTTCCAATATCTGAAGGGGGCCTACAAGAAAGCTAGTGAGGCACTTTTTAGGGTGTCAGATAGTGATATGACTAGGGGGAGTGGGTCCAAGCTAGAGGAGGGTAGATTTAGATTAGATGTTAGTAGGAAGTTCTTCACTATAAGGGTGTCAAGACACTGGAACAGGTTGCCCAGGGAGGTGGTGGAAGCCCCATCCATGGATGTTTTTAAGGCTAGGATGGATGTTGCTCTGGGCAACCTGATCTAGTGGAGAATGTCCCTGCCCATGGCAGGAGGACTGGAACTAGATGGTTCTTGAGGTCCCTTCCAACTCTGACAGTTCTGTGGTTCCATGAAATAAAAGCTGAATTAAGGCAGACTGCTTTTTCCTAGCAGCAGAGGCCTGATGCATGCACAGCTCAGCCTCCTGGGTGCATTTCTCTTGCAGCAAGAGTGTTTTTGATGGCCTGTCCCCTGCAGATCTGGCAGAAACACTGAGCTCTAACCCTGAACATAACCATCTCATTGTCAAGACCTTCAGCTGGCTGTGACAACTCAGCAGGGCACTTGCCTTTTAAGGAGTCCTTGTCTGGAACTCGGCATAAACACCTTTCCTTTTCATGCTCCATTCCAGGGCAGGTAATTTATGTATCTAGGTAAGCGCTGGCAACCATGTCCATGTTTCTATCCCCTAATATCCTGTTGTTACTTTCCATAGAAAAATACCAGCAGATATTCAAGGTTACTTCCTTGGCATGCTCTGTGTGTTTTCAGCCTGATTATATCGCACTGCTTAGATAGACATTTCCTGACCTGCTGCATCTCCCCTGCTCTTGCATCACAGGATGAGCATTAACTTTGCATGCTCCTCTCCAACAGACCTTTCTTTCCCGACCGCAGTCCCAACTATCATTCAGAGGCTTGCTCCCAGCCATATTCCCTCCCTTCTGCTACTCCCACTTTCCCAGATTGCTCCTCAGATACTTCACAGTGCTTGACAGATGTTGAATGTGCAGGCAAGTCATCACCCAGAGAGGCAGATGTAGCAAGAGTCAGAAACACATAAACATGGGCTCTGGAAAGGGCCCTCCGCTCTCTTACTTCAAGACGAATGACATCTCTCAAAGATGGTTTTAGAAAGTGACTCCCGTGGCAGGATGACTGCTCCAAATCTGCCTGAGAAGTTTGAGCCTAGATTTGCTGCTTTTCACTGCTCCAGTGTCCTGCCTTGGAATTCGTTAAGCAGATGGGATCCCCTACCTGTCTCCACTCCCTGGGTTGGGCTTTGTAGCAAGGTCCAGCCCCCATCATAGAGCCAGTATTGTGCTTGATGCTGCAGATGAAAGCTTTTGGTTGTTTACAAGCTTTCCTCAGTTAGAACTTATTTGCTGCTTACATGGTGTATTTAAAAACCCATGTTTAAATCAGCACTGGTGATTTAGGAGTGCCTGTTGTGTTTTCTTTCATAGATACATATGATAATTCTTCCACCTGTTAAAAATCTGATGCTAGTATCTGCTGTCAGGTTTATTTTACTTTATTTTTTCTCCTGCCAGGATAGCCACAGGGCTGTAAATGTTTGTTTAACTGGAGTTGTTTATTTCTTATAAATTTCCTTGTCTGTGCATCCTTCTAAGATCAGGTAGAAAAAACTTTGCAATCAAGCTAGATTTGACCAAAAGTTTCAGTTTGGGCATTTTGTCAGCCTGGGATCTCTTTAGAGCCACTCTCTTGATGAGACTTTCTGATACACAGCCTCAGAAAATAAGGAGGGGATAAATCCAGAACCACTTTAAGGACAGATGTCCTGACTGGTGTCAAGGGTTTTGGGTGGTGGGGCAGCAGCAGGAGTTCTGCCCCCTGCAGCTTTCAGGGATGGTTCCAAGCAGAGTTCTGCAGACAGTGCTGACAATTAATTAGCCTTAATTGTTGCAGGTCAGCTAAGTGGGGAAATATCAGATTGGATTTTTGGGGGTTTGGTTTTGCGGTTTTTTGGGGTTTTTGTTTTGTTTCCTCAAGTAATTATTTTTTTACAACTTCCCCATCATTTTTCTTTTAATTCCATTTATTCTTTGTTACAACTTTTTGTTAATTCATTACAAAATCATCATCTGGTGTCTATGTAGACATTTTTCAGCAAATCAAATCAGTCAGATCAGATCTACCTTGGGGAGGACAGCTTTAGCTTTTCAAGGAATGTTCTGCTGAGATTGCAAAGCCCTTACTACAAAAACTGACCTGTGCTTGTGTGCACTTGTTTCACCTCACCATGAATGAAACTTGCAGCTTCTTAACCAATTTCCCATACAAACTTAAGAAACTCAGGGTAAACCCAGGACAAGAATGCAATCTTCCTTACTGTACAGGTGATGTGATCCAGCAGATTTCCAAGGAAAGGGGTCACACTTAGTATTTGATACCTATGGCTTTGGTTTTCTTCAGTCATTTCTCCCAACTAAACCTGTCCTGACACAGTTTCATTTGTAGAATTTTCCATCCAACATATTTTTTTGTCCACCTAATGATTTTTATATATATATATATATATATATATATATAACCGTTACAGAGACCAAGATGAGTTTCCCAATGGGCTGTGAACTGGAATGCTGACAGAACTGTTCCAACATAGGTATTGATTGGGACATGGTATTTCTTTCTTCCATGCCCCCGCACCTTCCATACATTTAATGCTTTAGCCAAAGGCTAAGTGCCAACTCTCATTTCCCACTTCCACGCTGTAGAAGCCCACAGAATACTTCTGGATTTTCCACAATGTACATGTATTTTTTTTTTTTTCCTGTTCCTGTCATAATTTTTAGAACAACTCAAAGGACTTTGGGGATGCGGTCAGGAAATATAATCTTGAGTAAGATAGAAACAAGAAAGTAGAACCCTTGTTGTATCGTCCATGCTATTTCCATCTTCAGTGTATTTCCTCTCTCAAATTGTTTCTCTCCAGAGTCACACTCTGCCAGAGATAACTAGGTGGCAGTGAGCGAAGAAAGGAACAGTATTGTCTACAGCTTTGAACCACAAATAGCCCTTGGGAAAACAGCAGCAGAGATACAAGTTCACATTGATAAAGCAGGTTGCCAAGTGACAGAAGACTTGATCTTGTTTCACTGAAGCTGGTGGTGAGCTCTCATGGATGTCAATTTATCCCATCTTGGGTACCACCCACCACCAACCTGGGCAGTGCATGGGCAGAGCATGGCTGTGGGAATGTCTGTGAGGTTAGGCCTGGCTTTGCTTATTGGGCATCCTTCTGCTGCATCTGCTGAGATTGGAGTAATATCCACTCATGAGAAGTAGGATGGGTTAACTGAGGTCCAGCATCATGCTGATGCTGTGTAGTGCTCTTTGGCCTTGTGTTGTTGAAGGAGTGAGCCCACATGCATACACATATATACATCACATTGACATATATCAGGGTCTTATTAGACACCAATTTGTAAGCAAAAGCTAAATGCTAAAGGTAGCATCTGCTGCCATTGACTGGTCCACAGTAAGGAAGACTGAGCCCCTCAGTCTCTATTTATCTGTTGGTATCACAACTCATTTTAAGTTCTGACTCCAGCAGCAAAAGGCACCATTGATGCCACTGACTGTGCTGCTCCAAACTCTGGTATGGTCCTCAGACGGTACACTGGGCCACAGGCATATGAAGAGTTCACCTCCGAGGCTCTCCACTGGACCCACCACTGTGCCTTCACCAGGTGATGGAAGAGGACAAAGCAGTTTAAGGTCATTTTGACTACTGCCTCTTTCCCTGTTGCCCTCTTCTGCCCACTCGGTGCCCATGATGTGAAACATCAGGCAGCCCCACAGCAGTCACTTTCTGCTGTCACTGAGGCCATTTGTCAAAACGCTGTGCAATGTCAGAAAACAAGGGGAAGCTGTTTAATTTCAGTGCCTCCAAGGGGGCTAGATGAATAGCTGAACTGCAGCAGCCTAATGGATTTTGTAGGAGGGGGAAGCAGGACAGGACACAGCAACAATTTGCTGGGAGGCGTATGGGGAAATGTTGTTGCAGCGATGAGGAGCAGGAGATGGAGTAACAATGGCTCCGGTTTACATTGTGCTGCTGTGCTGCTGTGATCTGCTGCCAAGATCAACCCGGGAGAGAGGAACTTGAAAATAACACGAATAGTGTGGCAAGAGAGATACCCTACAGCATATCCTGCTCCCTCGGACTTTGCCTTTGAGTCAGGAGTGAAATATTGGAGCTATTGTAGTGAATCGAGACTTAAAAATAGAAGAAAAAATTGCTGGTTGGTTTTGGGGGTTTTGTTTTTGTTGGGTTGGGGTTTTGTGTGTGTGTGTTTTGGGGGGGTTTTTGGTTTGTTTTTTGTTTTTTTTTCTTCTGTAAGGCACATTAATTGCTTTTAAGTTGTGCTACTTCTAGTCTGAGTGGAGAAGGAAAACACTTCAAGGCATTGAAAGCACCAGAAAACATGTCACTCATCAGCTGCCTTATGAGGGCTACCCCTTATCTCCATTGCCATAGCAATGCTGCTGCTTGGGTTACTCTCCCCCATGGGTTTCACACCACTCTCTCTGCTACCCTCCATGCTTGAGATCCTTTCGTAAGCCTTGAAAAAGCTAGCACTCAGGCTCAGCTTTGGACTTGGGATAGGGTTTCTAGCTGCCCATGTACATGTTCTGTGGGGAAGAGGATGGCTGGTGCCAGGGGTTTCTGCACAGGAGGTGAAACTCACTTCCAGGCCAAAGCTGGAAATTGTCATCTATCTTGCAACAGCAACACCTTGAAACCAAACTAGGTTTGGAGAGTCACAGAGTTTACATTTCTTGTAGTGTTTAAGCCTGTTTGGTTTTTGTTATTGTGAAGATTGGTGGACTGGGGCTGGTGTGGTTAGCTGGTAAAGCTTAGCAGTCTCTGGGAGTTCAGAGAACTGCATTTACATGAATGTGAGATGAAACAGACCATCAAACCTGGTCACGACACCACAGACACTGTTTATCTGACTCCTTTCCACCACCCCCCCACCGGCTCCTACCCCAACCTTGTTAGGCTTCAGGTGCTGCTGGGTGCTGTAGACGTTGAACCTCTTAAAGGTTCCTTCCTGGGTTCATAGAACCTTCCCTCTCTGTCTCTGTGCTTTCTTGAGACAGAAGCAGCTGATCTGAGACATCAGCATGATCACTACCTCAGGACAGGTGTGGATGACTTTCAGCCACCCTCCCAGGCAGTAGCCCCCAATGCCAGACTTGCCACCACCTTTTGGTGAGTGACTGCTGCCACATGGGGAGAGGGCTGCCACCCTACAAGGAGAATGCTGCACTGCTTTGTATAAATATAGCACACAACATTTATGTCCAAGTTTACCAAACTCAGCCCTTTCCTACTGGCAGAACGTGAAAACCAGCAGGGTCATGGCTTTTATGATCAGAAAGAATAGCTAAATCTGAATTTACCCAGATCACTGAGCTAAATAACTCAAGCTCAGTAGCTCATTTCACTAAACCCCACATTGCTCTGAAGACACTGAGAGATGGAGTGCCCTTTTGTCTCAGTGGCTGGTCACCATCATTGTTCAGTCATGTACTTTCCTTCTGGTTCAAATGAATTTGTCCTTAACTCTCAAACCGCTAGTAGTGCTGAATCATTTCAGTCCTTCAAAGCATATATATCAGAATCTTTCTCTCTCTTTGATAAAATTAAGAACTCCGCTTTTTAAGAGACTGCCTATGAGGTCTGCTCTCCTCTCCTGTCCTTGTGTTGCTGCTGTGCCTCTTGCATCCATAATGGATAACATATATCCCTGGCATTCTGCATCAGAAAACTGCTCTTCCACAAACTATTTCCAAAACAGAGAATTGTTGATTTTTCCTAAGTTTCTGGAAAGGGTCTGTCAGCAAATCAGGGGCTTTGGGATGAAAAGCCCGCTATGGCTGAGATCCTCCTGGCAACAAGTCTGGGAAAACATCTCCATGGGAGACATCCACCACTGAACAGATAGGTTCTGTGAGACATGACTGCACTTTGCCCAAGTGCAAGGCTACTCCAAAAACTCCGAGGCGGCACCATGAAATTGCTCTCTTCTGCAGCAGATTGAATCAGGAGAAAGAAGTGAATGAAGAACAAACAGTGGATTTCAGAAGATGGAAAAAGCCTCTCATCAATGTGAAGCCTGGCAAAATACCCTGGTGCTATTCGGAGATGGCATAACTTGATAGAGATGATGAAAAGACAACATAGGGGCAGAGAAACAACTCTGAGCCCACTAGTGTGCTAGATATGGGGGTTGGCTTCCCAGATGGGATTCTTGACTAGCTAGGACAGGCCTGATGGCGTCATGCAGGGTAATCAATGGTGTTTCAAGTCCATCACATGCTCAAAGAAGGGTAATGACTCAAACACTGAAAAGCAAGCATGCTCAAATCATTAACACAGGGACTTTTCAAATGTCCTTGAAAACAAAAAGGAGAAAAACACCAACAGCACCCAAACGTTGGATGAAAAAATGAGTCATTGTCTACAATCTGGACTACTCATGCTAGGTTTTAACAATGCTTTTAGGCCCCAAAGTTCTGAGAGAAGTCTGAAGTGAATAAGTTCAGTATGTAGGACTGCCAGACCTTTCTGGAGAAAGAGATTTCCTTTCCACAATGTTTTTTTATCACCAAAAGGAAGTCTCCCATGCACTCTTCCCTGTGTGTTCAATCTGTGGTGTGCAAAGCAGGTGGCCACATTCCTCATTCTCTCCATCCCAAAGCAAAGCCTCACTGTGCCTTTGGCTTTGCTCTGGGTGGAGGAGAGCCAGGGGTACACATGGTTTGAACAAGGGACAGGGAGAAAAGCTCACTTCCTCCCTGTCTGCCTGACCTGGAACCGTTAGGACAAAAAAATCAGAGGTTAAAGAGCTCCTGGGACCTCAGTCCGGTCTTAGATTTTGGCAACATATAGTCTCACTTCCAGTTTTGGAGGTAAGAAACCAGACAAAGAGCACATGGATTCTGTCATGGCCATTCTTGTGGAATTTTCCTTCTGTCCACAGGAATGATTTTCCATCTACAGCTCCTTTTTGAGCTGGGTTTAGTTTATCACCAAACAGAAGCATACCCCAGAGCCTGTATACCCCATTGAGACTCATGGTTGAGCTTCACTCACTTCATGCAACAATGAGATGCTAATGTCCTGGAGTAATGATGTGTCAATGTAGCAGAACAATGACATGCTGGTGTCTTGAAGTGTCTGGAGCTAACTGCAACCAAATTTTCACTTGAGCCATAGTAGTGTTAATTTTACCAGAGGACCATCAAACTCATAGTTTGTCAGGTTTGGCACAGTGTGGATTCATATAAACATTCAGGACTGCCTGGGAAACTAAATGTATTGCATTATTGTTACTGTTGTTATTAATTGCTATACCCCAGCACAATTACTGATCACCACTGAATTGTCCTTCCTGCTACAGGAAGTACTTACTCTGTGTAGATCTTTTCTTGAGTTTTATTTGCTTCACCAGGGGACAGAAACAGATGCCACAGCCTGCGCTTCTCATCAGAATGTACCTGAAATTCCAACAACAAGTAAAAATCCCCCAGCAAAACTCCCTACCCACAACCTGCCAATAAAAGCCCAAGCTCATGGTAATTCCAAGGAATTCACAGGAAACCCCTGCACACCAAGCAAATTCCTTGGTGGGATTTACCAGCTTGTTTGGAATTAAGTGTTGTGTACTTACTGCTACACAGTGCTGCATCTCAGATGATGATTTAAGAACCATTTGCCCACAGCTGGCTGGCTCCAGAGATGGACAATTCACCACTTCACCCACTGATGCGCACAATAATGTTGCTAGAAAGGGCCATGGCATGGAGGTTGTTTGGTTGTTAAATCATTTCTCCTTTAAAATACAAAGTCTTTGCACATCAATCCTTACACCTTCCTACTATTCTGATGTAAATCATTCAGTCTTCAAAAGAACATTTAATGTTTGTTGCTTTTAACATGGACAGGAGTCTAAGCAGCCTTCTCCTGCAAAGCTAATTGAGTGCCACAGAGCCACACATGGCTTACAAACACAAGGAATTTGTCTTCCTTATGACTAAAAAAAAAACAATAAAAACAAATTTAAAAGACCCATTTCAAGCAGAGGAGTGCAGTGACTCATCAAATGCTCCATCAGTGGCCTAGATGGCATTAATCAGCTCTCACATCAGAGATATGTGCATAGTTGTCTCACAAACCAAGTTCACAGCAGCAGGTTCTGCACAATTCTGAGTCAGCTACTATTTTGGAACTTTGAGGTGCTAAATTTCCCGAGTGACCTCAAGGTGGTTTCCCTAATGGGGAGTCAAGTGTGAATGGTTTAGAGCTCACTCATATGCAATGGCACTGGGACATCACCCAGCTGTAAATCGCCAGTTGAATAAGTCAGCCAAAGGTCTCTTTATGCAGGATCTCAACCAAAAGGGAGAATGTCATAGGAGAGGAAAATGTACAAAAATCTGTATGAGGCCAATTTTTACTCCAGTTTCTTTCTTTGGCCTTCCCTCCATGTATCCAGAAGCCAAGTTACTTGATGAAGAGTCAATGAGACCTTCTAAGAGCACCTGCTTGGTTTCTGCCTGTAGACAGAGATGCTTTGAGAGTTGCTCCTTATGGCTAGGCTCTGTTTGGATCTGGAGCCAACCCTGAGTGACGGATACCCAGCCTGCTTTTGACTGCAGAGCATGCCCAGCAGCCCAGCTCAGCACTGCTAGTGTGGGACCAGCCCCTGGTATGGGTCATGGCTGTGCAGCATCACTTTCCACAACCATTGTGGTGTGCAGCCACCATACCCACAGAAGCCCTCAAATTTTGGTGGTGCAGGTGAGAGAACCTGTTTTCCAAGTGCTCTGCAGCCCAGGAATTTGAGCCTCCTCTAATCTGATCTTCACTGCATGCCTGCACTGGTCCTGTGGCTGTTATCCCTACTGCAGTCTCCTTCCTTGCTACCTTGTCACCGTGCTCTGCAGTCTGCAGAGGGCTTCCTAATGTCCCTTTGACATCTCTGGGAGTGGAGTCACACCAAGACCAGCAGAAAAAAGGCACCTCTGAATATTTTTTCTTTTCAGCACTTTCCCCTCCCCCCACTATAGTGTGTCATGAAGCTGGAGGTCCATTTCCAGCTGTCTCCTGTTTCCATTTCTGTCTGCACGTCTCCAGGGTCTACAGGCAGGTCATCTGCTTTCAAAGTAGGGTTAATGCAGTCAAAAACCTGCTCTCCCAAGCCAGAGTCTGTGCTACAAACAGATTTGGCATTATTTGGGCCAAACTCAGAAAAGGTCTTGGCTGTGCTGCCCTGTACCACCTTCCTCACCAGGGGATGCTAACAGGGTTACAACATCCCATTGCCTTTCATGCTTCTCACAGATGTTCCCCAAGAGATTTTCTCTGCATTGTTTTGATGCTAACTCAAGTGGGTATCTGTATACATACACCAGGGGCAAGATGCCTCATGCCTGTGTTTGGACACCATTCAGCTTTTTGAGTTAAGAACATCCACTTACAGAGGCAATTGATGCAATCTTTTTACTCACAGGCTCTCCCATTCCCCACAGCCTGTAAGTGGCTTTCTGCCAGCTCTGCAGCTCCTACACCACTCTGCCAGGCAGTAGCTCTGGTGATGACACATTTTGCAGGTCTGCAGAGGAAATGAGTAAAGGTACACAGGAGAAGAACTTTACTTGCAGAGTGAATTTATGTGATTTTTTTTTTTAACTCATGTGGGTTTGAAATAGTGGTTACAAACCAAAATGTAATAATAATTTTTTTTTTTAAATTTGCTTTACAGCCTCTTCCAGAGGTTCAAGTGACACTTCAGATGTCAGAAGAATATTCTCCATCAATACAACCAATGCTCCTTATTCCAGACTGAGTCTTGTCTGAACTGTATGGCACTGCTCTGCTGTTTGTAATAGAATAGACATTAAAAATTAATGAAAAGTTGTTTCCAACAAGAAAAAAATAAAGAGGTTCTTGGAAAAGGCCAGGAGAATATCCTGACCTTGGCAGGAAAATGTCAGTGTAACCTATCGCAAAGCTGCTTTTTGTGGAAAGCTCCATATTCCCAATCAAAGTTTCAAATTTTTAAGAAACAATTCCCTTCCCTTCCCAACTATCTGCAGGCAGCTGTCTAAATAAGCTATGTCAAAAATGCCTTCTTGTGACACTGAAGAATGAGCAGACGTATTTTTGGTCACTGAAGTGGATATACTGAATATCCCACCTCTTCCCTCTACAGTTTTCCCTATGTACTCCCAAAGCTGAGGGGCAGCGCATGTCTCTGTTCAGGAATTTCACCCTGGGGGTTTTGTTCCCCATTCTGGGCCCATCTGAACCTTCTGCTGCCATTTTGTTCGTTTTCCCCCTGCTGACCCAATGTGAGACAGTCACTTCTCTCTTCTTTTTTGGCAACTGATAACTTCTTCAGGCATCACAGCCATTTGTTCACAACGTGTGTATTGGCACCCACAGGCACATTTTAAGTCATTAAATCCTCTCTTAGATGCCTCAGTTGTACACTGAATCTCATTGGACAGTCTCTCAAGCAACAGACCCTCCACAAAGAGCCAGAGGATGGGCACATCCCTTTTATTCCACTGCACTTTGCTCTCCAGGATGAATAAGAGCATCCCAACTTGCAGGTGATTATTTTTGAACACTTGGAGAGATCTGCCTGGAAAAGTGGAAGCCTCCCCAGGATCTGCACACTTTTGTGTAGCAGATACAAGTAAATGGAAGGCAGTTTTCCAGAGAAGCTGCTGGCTGTGTGTGTGACAGCTCATAACTGCAGGGAAGCCCTGATGGATCAAACTGAGAGAGAGGCTATGTGCCATAAATGGCCTTTTCCAGTGGACAAGGAGGGGGAGGGTGATGAGGAAGATGGGTGAGGGAAGCCAGTGCAACCACAGTGGCCTTTCTTCTGCAAAGAGGAAAGTCAAACACCATTCTCGAAGAGAGCTGTGAGTATGAGGAAATCCTCATTCCAATTCGATCCCAAAGATATGGGCTATCTGGTGCTTGAGACCCCCAGCCCTGCAGTTTTCTCCCTGTCCCTGTGCAAACAACTCCTCCCTTACTCGCCAGGTCTCCCTGTGGCTTTGCCACCGTTGCAGGACTCTGCAGTGGCTTTCCCTGCCGACAGAGCTTGTGTTTGCACACAATGTGACAAAGGAACCTTGTAAAACCGAGACCATGAGCAGTGTTTGGCCCTCCAACCCCTGACCCTCCAACAATTTAGTTAATGAATCTGGTTATCAGATATACTGGCTCAGCAGTGCATCCATCACTGGGCTGACAGGGATTCAATCCTACAAGGGCAGGGAATGTTCAAACGCATTCAACTCTGGCCTGGCCAACCCCCAGCATGCCTCTCCCTCTCAGTTGGAGAACAAACAGAGAGTTTCCATCAGGGAAAGATCTGCTGTGATTTATTGTAAATTAATGCGTAGATGTGGCAATGCCTCAGATGCAGCACAGACCCATGAGATGCTGCTTAGCTGCTAATGTTCCTTGAAGTATATTGGAAGGAAAGCAAACAAGTGACGATGCTTTACTTTCTATGACAATCTTTGTCCACTCATCTGTGATATTTCTCTTTTGCTGGGTTCAATCCTGCTGCACAGAACTGAAGTCAGCAGCTTGCTTTGCTGAATCTAAAGCTTACACCTGGCATCCGTCCTCTTTCCATGTCCTGGCTCTGTACTAAAGCCTCTTTTGCCATTTATTTTCAGCACACACATACCTCCTGCCCCCCCAACCTGCCATCCTGTGGCATTCCTTCACTCTCTTTTGGTAGATTATTCCTCAATAAATCACAGCAGTCTTCACATGATGGAAAAGCTCTGTTTGGTCTTGGATTTGAGGCAGGTCGGCAAAGCTGTTGTCAAACCACAGCAGCCCTAAGGGCACCAAAGTGAGGAAGAAAGAACTGCTGCTGCAACAGCATCCCAGGGTCAGCTTACCCATACCTGGAATGAGTTCAGATCTTTCCAAGGCTTGCAGCCCCTGCCTCACCTCTGTATTTTCACATCTCACAGTATTGCCTCAATGAGCAAGGTCTGAAAGAAAATGGTGAAACATGACTGCTAAGCTCATGAGCCTTTTTAAAACAGGCTTGGAAATATCTGGAATGGGCTGCCCAGGGAGGTGGTGGAGTCACCGTCCCTGGAGGTGTTCAAGGCGGGTTTGGACATGGCACTTGGTGCCATGGTCTAGTCTTGAGGTCTGTGGTAACGGGTTGGACTTGATGATCTTTGAGGTCTTTTCCAACCTTGGTGATACTGTGATACTGCGGAGACACTTTCTCTGAAGAGGCCTTGCAAGAATGAGCCTGAATCCAGAGTCTTTATAGACTGGTCCCTCTTTCTACTCCAATGCTATCAGAAATCTCCACTCCCATTTAATTTTCTTGCTTCATCATGCCACACGTTTGTGGGATGGGTAGCAAACAGGAACAGGGTATCCCTCAGAGCGTAAATTTCCACCTTCCCTGTTCCTTCATATGGAAGAAACCCTTTCAGAGGAGACATCCAGAAGAACCATCCTTGAACCCAAACCATCCAGGAACACTAGGAGACAACTGACTGCAGACCAAGGCATGCATTAACCAGCCTGACATGCATCTGATTTGCTTAGCAAGTATTTCAAAATAAGAAAAGGGTTAACAAGTGACTCCTGCCTGAAATAGGCTACCCTCCATGCAAAGGGCTGCAGTGCAGAGCAGACCTGGCACCTCTCAAGCTTCCCAAAACCTCGGCTTTGCTTTCTCAAAGCTCACTCTCAAAGAGGTAACACAAGCACGGGAAATCAGCCGTAGCAGGAATAAGGCAGCACAAGCCCCTCTTGACTGACAGGTGCCCTCTAGATAAAGTGCCAAATGCCAAGGCACTCTTCTTGGAAGACCTGGTGCTTCCTGTACAGGCTCACGGGTAGTAGAAATGCCATTTACTGGGGTTCACAACATGGCCAGGTGGAGCACACCTGGCAGAGGCTGACCCCAGCCTCTGACCAACGGCCAGCTGGGGGAAAGCCGTGAGCAATGGACAGGTTTCAGGACTCTTTCCTTTCCTTCCATGCTTCAGTTGAATCCAATGGAAACTGAACGTGGCTGTCAGTGCAGGAGCATAGCTTCTGTGATTTGGGGGCAGTGCTGCTCTGCTGGAATCTGTGGTCCCAGTCTGGCAGCGTTCACAGTGGCTGAGTCTCAGAGGGACTGCCGTGTTAAGGAAGCCTCACTGCAGCACTGCGTGATAAGAGCAGATAAGAGAGTTCCTGTGGTGAATGCAGCATGACCAAACAAGTTTCCTGATCCCATACCTACGCCTGCCGCTCCTTGAGACAATACTGTTCTCCCTGCTGGGAATGCGCAGGCAAGCAGGAGCAAACCAGGGCTGCAAGCCCTGCTTCCCTGCAGCAAATACACACCACCGTACCCTTGTCCTGTGCAGGAGGCTGGCTCAGGGGCTGAAGGCAAGGAGATTTCCTAAGTAATTGTCCTGGTAGGGCATAACATTTTCACTGCGTTGGCTTGGAAGTGACAAAGAGAGAGGAGTTAGAAGGTGCATTAGAAAAAGAAACAGGATATGGGCCAATGTTGAAAATATGACAAAAAGCAGCTACGAGTGCAGAGAAATTGTTTTTGCCTAGCTGTGATTTGCAGTTGGATTGTAGAGGGGATCTGATGCTTACAACAATGGAATTTTAATTCGCTCCACCAGCTCCAGTGGCATTACCAGAGCACTTTCTCTGCTCGCAAGGGCAAGAGATTGTCTCTGTCTCCGTCCTTTGCATTTCCCCAGATGGGTGCTCTTGCAAATGAACAGTCCCACAAGAAAACCACTTATGGCTCCCCAGCATTGTTTGTTTAAGGCTTGAACCAGCCTGCCAGCCAGTGCCAACGAAGCCCAGACCACACATTGAAACCTGCAGCGAGCTTCTCAGTACACATTTCTGCTGGACAAGGAGGCAAGACCCTGGAAGATTTGGGCTAGGCTGGTGTGTGCTGGAACACCAACCAGAGCAGTCCAGCATTGAGATGGGGAAATGGTCATACTCAACATTAGGCATGTCATTGCCGTGGGTATTTTAGTATAGACCATATGTCGATCCATGGGTGGAGAGTTTGCTGAACTGGGACCTCACCCCTGGGGAGTTGCCTGTTTTCCTTAGCCATGGAGAGGCTCCATGGTGAACTTCTGGGTGAACTAAGGCTCCTTTTAGGTGAGCTAAGGGTTTTCTGGTCCCTTATAGTTTGCTTAGATGCTGTCCCAGCCACAGACCAAAGCAGAGAGCTCCAGACCCACTTAGGTCTATGCCTTTCTGATCTCTTCTACATAGCTGCTTGAAGGAAACACAGTTGATTTTAGAAGTAGGTATGTTGCACCAGCATTATATATTCAAGTCCTGGTTCTAAAGATATAGACACCTACCATGTGATTCTTACCCTGTTTATAGCCCAATGAAGTCATCAGGGCTACACCAGTGGAAAACCAGGGCAAATTCAGGCCAAGCAAGGCCCATAGCTGTGTGACCTGGTGTACAGCTGAAACTGTTTTCTGAACCTCTTGTTTTTGCAAGCTCAGTTTGTCTGCACCCATTTAAGTTTAGTACCCAACCTGCAGTCTGGACAAACAGCATAACATCATGTCAGGGTATGCGTGCAGCGTGTGCAGTCAGTACAAAGGGGCAAAGAATGGCCTGTTAGACCACAGTATTTAACAAAGCCCACAAGAAAGAGTTTTCCAGTTATGTCAGAGGGCTCATTTGCATCAAGAGAGCCAGTTTGCTTTTCTGAACACTTCCTGACCTGCCTGAACAGTGCCACTCCAACGGCTCCCAAGAAATATTTTAATAGGTTCCACTGGATAAAGCTTTGTAGCTGCAAATCAGAAAGGTGACCAGAAAAAAATTGCTTTGAAGTTTTTTTTTTTTTTTTTTTCTCCTTTAAGAGGCGATTTGCATAAATACAGAGGGATCTTCGTGAACTGTTCTTCAAGCTATTTTTTTGTGAAAACTCCACAAGGCAGAGATGAACTCCTCCCCTCACAAACAGAGAAAGTGCTCTGGTAAATACCTTTGTAGCTGTCCTGGGGTGCAATGGTTGGACATAGGCTTTTTGGTGAATCTCCATGGGTCGCTCAGACCTATTAAGACCTGCTGGGTGAGCTACCTCATTTCATCAAAAGAACTGAGTCAATGGTCATGGTAGACCATCTCCCGGTGTTTTGCCTTTTGGGAACTGCTTCTTGGCAATCGGCTAAGAGGTCAAAAGAAAAAAAACCAATCATGTGTGTCATTTGGCCAGTTCAGACCCAAGAGACGAGAAGCTATCTGGAAATAAAACATGTTAATGAAATACTCAGATGGTAGTAGTGATTTCTGCTTTACTAAGGAACCACCTACCAAGTGTCCTGATCTCTACCACTGCTCAGCAGTTTGGCAACTCTAGCGTCAGCAAAACAGCAAAGATAATTTCTCATGATTAAAGGTGTGATAGGTCATTCTAGATGTAATTAGTGCTCTCTGAAAGGAAGACACTATAGCTAAGCCTTGCAGGCATGTTTACCTGACCATGGAGGGCCTTCATCAGAACACCCAGTACTGATATATTATCACTAATGATGACAACCAACAGTTTGTCGTGTGCATGAAGAATTCTTCTCCACATGAGAACTGTACATTCTCAGTTAGCTGAAGAGTCTAATTTTTCACAGCGAAAATGTTTTGCCCATACAAGATAAGAAATACTAGCAGTGCTTAAGGTTGACCTTTGCTAAAATTTTGGGGGAGGGGGGTTGAATCTATTTTCCTCTGCTAATTTGTTTCAAATTATTTCCCACATAATTAGACTGGTATGAATGATCACCCACCACTTTAAATGCTCCACATTTTTACAGTTAGCCCCAAGGCATTATTTGATCTCCTAAACCAACCATTACAAAAGGGTTTGCCAAATCTTTATTTCACCACCAAACACTTTTTCAGTATGGCGTTTGACATATGAGCTATGTGTTCCTCTCATCTTAAGCTCACCTTTTCAAATGTTCCTTCTGTAGCAAGTATATTTTAAGGACCATTGCCTTGATGTCCTGTGCTATGTCTACACAACAAAACCAATTGCTCCCTAAAGATTACATAGGGCTGAAGCAACTTTGGAGGAATTCTGCTTGTCTCAATGCAGTCAAGTAGTACGGAGGTGGCTATTACCCATATATAGTAGTGATATTGTAATGGAGCCTCCAAATGCAGCTTAAGAGGTTCTGTGAAGTGAAGGCATCAGTTCTTCTTACAGCTGTAGACGAAATGTGTTAAGAGGCACTAGTGTGAAGGGAGCCACAAAAGTACTTCAGCTAGATCTCAAAACACATGAAATGATCCTAGATGGAGGCACTAAGGATGCCTGAAACGGTCTGAAGAAAAATATCATGGCTTTCTCAGCAGCCTCTGAGAGGCAACACTGAAGTTCTGAGCTTCTGAGACTGATGGGGAGGTAGTGTCATCTGGGTTGAAACCACTTCCACAGCTCTAAGCAAACTGAGTGCCCCTGTGAATCATATCCAGAAGTGCAGAGACCAGAGTTTGGTGGTGTTCACTGCTTACTTTCCTTCTTTTTCTGGCTGGACTGCTCCTGCATAAGAACAGAGAATTGCTACCACCTAGGAAAAGTTCATCAGTAACTAGCATGGCAGTCATCACCTTGTTCAGCCTCATCACACCTGGTCTCAAATTTCCTTCTGAACAAGATTCATCTCCCTATATCTTCAAGACAGTCTCCATGCAGAGCAGGCTGCCTTGGTACACTGCTCCATGACTCATTCATTCCCTGGGGAGTCCCTCTCCCTGTCCTGTCTTCCGCTGTGATGCAGAGCTTGCATCTCAAGTTTACTCTCAGAACTAAATTTGCTCTTAAGCTGTATGGATGCTAATTCTAGACCTCTCCTAGTAAACCTCCTCTTCATTTCTGTCTTCCCACCATCCCCAAATTGTTACTTGGCCAAAAAGCTTCAAAACTAAAATAAATTAAAAAAAAAAAAAAAAAAAAAAAAAAAAAAAAAAACAAAGTCTTCCAGTGAGCTCAGAAAACACTTTTCTTTCATTGAAATGTCTTGGCTAATGACAGCTCTCCAGGCTCCAAGGTGCTAACCACAGAGGTCAGGAGGTGTTAGCAGCAGCTAAGATACTTGGCAGTGGGGGGCTTGTTCTGCTTCTTGTACAAAATGCTGGCTCTGCCCACAATGCCCAGAAATTATCTACCCATTTTGGACAGCCTCATCTCCATGGTGCAGGAGGAGATTGTGTTCAGTTGTTGTGTCTTGTTGGTCTCAGGGATTGTGCCTCAGGACTGCACATGTATCTTCACCATGCAATCACACAGCAGGTTGCTGCCCACACTGAGGCGAGGGGCTGTGTCCGTCAGTTTCAGGTGTCTGTCCAATGGAAGGACTGGAGGAGAGCTAGCACTGGACTCATGGCTTCTTTTACCTCACATCCTCTATTTTGATGTATTGCATAGAGCTCAGACTGAGATCTGGAAGCAGACTGAGGTTTCTGAGCCCCCAAATGCCCAGCCACTGCTCCAGCTGCAGCACAGTGCTACCCCTCTCTGATGCATTCTGCTATGTACTTGCCCTTCTAACACTTTTTTTGATTAACAAACCTCTGCAGCTGCTTCCTACTGTCATTTACAGTCACTTTATGCCACTGAAACCTGCTGGCAGCTTGTCAGTGACTGTAGCTAATCAGCTGGGTCTGGCCCTCAGAATTCAGAGCCCTGCAATCAGTAGGCTTTGTTACCTGTAAAATGGAGCTGAATACTATCCAGGTTTTTCTTGCAGCCTTCACTTGGCTTGAAGGTCCTAATTCAGCCTGCCACAGAACCTGTCCTGCATAGCAAGCCCCTCCTTTCCACCTGGATGGGTTGCGGTGCTCTGGAATCTCATTCATGCATCTGCTGTCGCACCACCTCTGCCAATCCAACCCAGGCTTTAGGAGAGGAGAACATGATCGTTTTGTTGGGTGCTGGTGGAGTCACCACACAGGCAGAGAATACCATCTAATCCTTACATTCCTGCAGGAAAGAAAGCCACCAGCAAGCTAAACATAAACGGCCAATGGTATGTGTTATTTTTAAGTTAAAAATCCTGAAGGCAAGGTTTAAAGGCAAGTCTAATGGCATTTTTTTCGTGAGCTGCCTTAAGTCCCCTTGTCTCTTGCTGGGGTTGCGTCAGCCAGCAGTGACATATTTTGGTGCAGGAGCTGTCTCTGTCCCTGTTCTCAAGGCGATTTAAGCCTCCGTAAGCGGATGGAGTGAGCAAACTGAGACACGAAGCAAATGCTGGTTTCCATCTACATATCTTGTCACTCGGGATTGACAGGGACCACAAACTGGCCTCATGAAGGGATAAAGTCAAACGATACGCCTGCCTGATGTTCTGTGCTATACCCTGCCTCTCCTCCCCGGAGCCAAGGGGAGGCTCGCCATGCCCCGCGGTGATTTCCCTGCCCGCCAGCTGTCCGTCACTGACCGATGCCGGGAGGCCCCGGGCAGCCCTGCTGTGCCACACCACCTCCTCCCTGCCTGGGGATGTGAAAGCCCGGCACGTATCCTCCTTCCCCTCCCTGCTCTGCTGGCCATAGAAACCCGAGGCTGCACCAGCCCTCACAATTACTTGGGAGCGTCACGACTCCCTCTCCCACACACTCTGCTCCGACTACCACCCAAACACCACGCGTGACAAAAATCAACAACTTCATGCTATGGATATGTCTCCTTAAGTCCCATATTTAGTCACTTTGTCACAGCGTGAGGCAGTGTTAGGCGATGAAGTGAGGGCTGCAAATGCTGAAGGAAGAGGACATCATGTGCCCCCTGAGGAGCCCTGGCACAACAACCCCTGGCTGGACACCAGTTGAGGGATACACCTGGAGTGCCCAGGCACAGCAATTAGTTCTTAATATGCCTGCTCTGCTGTAACGGAGTATCCTAAGTACACCCTGGTATTGTATGGCATTTATCAATGGGTTCCTGTTTAGAATCATTGAGCTGTTTTGGTTGGAAATGACCAGTGAGATCAAAAGATCAGTGAGCCCAGCTGTCATCTAACTTTACCAAGTCTGGTGTTAAACCATGTCCTTTAGCACCACATCTATGTATCTTTTAAACACCATCCAGGGATGGTGTACCTGGGGAGCCTATTCAGGTGTTTGAGAACCCATTCAGTCAGAAAGTTTCTTCTAGTATCTAAACTAAACCTCACCTGGTGCAATGAGGCCATTTTCCTCTGGCCCTATTATTTGTCACTAGGGAGAAGAGACCATCACTCACCTAGATACAACCTCCTTTCAGATAGTCGAGAAAGTGAGAAGACTTTCCCTCAGCCCCCTTTTCTTTAGACTCAACAACCCCAGTTCCCCAGTTGCTCTTCACGATACTTGTTCTTCAGACTCCTCACCATCTTTGTTGCCCTTCTCTGGACGCATTCCAGTACCTCAAGGTCTTCCATGTAGTTAAGGCCCCAAAACTGAACCCACTGCTCAAGATGTGTCCTCACCAGCGCCAAGTACAGAGGGGATAATCACTTTGCTGGTCACACTATTCCTGACACTGGCCAGGATGCTGTTTGCCTTCTTGACCACCTGAGCACACACTGGACCATATTCAGTTTGCTGTCAAACAACATTCCAAGGTCTTTCTCTGCAGGTTTCCAGCCACTCTGCCCCAAAGCTGGAGCATTCATGCAGTTGCCGTGAAGCAAGCGCAGGACCCAGTGCTTGGCCTTGTTGAATCTCATACAGTGGGCCTCAGTCCACTGATCCAATCTGTCCAGGTCCCCTTGTAGTGCCTTCCTACCCTCAAGAAGATCAGTGCCCTCAGTTTACTGTCATCTGCAAACCTGCTGATGATGGACTCAATTCCCTGATCCAGATCATTGATAAAGCTGTCAAAGAGAACCGGACCCACTGCTGAGCACTGTGGAACACCACTAGTGACTGGCCACCAACTGAATTTAACTCCATTCTCCACCATTCTTTGGGCTTGGTCATCCAGCCATTTCTTTTAGCAGTGAAGTGTCCACCCATTCAAGCCATGAGCAGCTGGTTTCTCTAAGAGGATACTGTGGGAATTAGTGTCAAAGGCTTTGCTAAAGTCCAGCTATACAACATCCACAACCTTTCCTTTATCCACTAAGTGGGTCACCTTGTCATAGAAGCAGATCATGTTTACAAGTGGGACCTGCCCTTCATGAATCCATGTTGATTGGGTATGATCACCTGCACATGCAGCATGACGACACTCAAGATGATCTGCTTGATGACATTCCTCAGCACTGAGATCAGACTGCCAGGTCTGTAGTTCCCCAGATCCTCCTTTTGGCCCTTCTTGAAGATGTGCATCACATTTGCCAATCTCCAGTCACCAGTTTCTCCATTGAAAGCAACCATAGGGGCAGACGGATAGTCCCTAAAACTCCACAATCCCTGCCACAGTGATGTTTTCATATTCCAGCAATCATTTCTGACAGCAAGACCGTTTTTGTAAGACTGCTCCAGCCAGATCTGCCGTAACTGCAAAATACAACCAGCTTTGATTTTTGCAGTGTTTCATATTCTAAAATTAAGATGAATATTTTCGTTACAGCACAGACGGCTCTTCTGAAAGAAGAAGCCATTCAACCTAGGATGAAATCTGGAAGGTAAGTGGGGGGTTTCTGGAAAGAAAACTGGGGACAAAGAAGTCCAAGTCTCTCCCTATATACAAAGCATTGGGGACAAAGTCAAAGAAACATCGTGCCACAATGCCAATGAATGTGAGAGGTGATAGGAGGCAGCCTCAAGGCTGAAGGCTGAATGTGGCTTTCAGCCCATATTTCAGGATGGCCTCACTTGCATATATAACTGCACAGGCTAACATTGATGCTGAAATCCCAAAAGCTCTGATCTATTCACCTTTCTGCTCCCATCCATGCTCCTTAGTATGAAGAATGTGCAGAGACCTATGACACAAACCCACCATTGGTGTTTTGTTCTGTTTTCAAATTATGTATCTTTTTTTGTCTTTTTAAAGCTTTGGTTGTGACACCTTCCTATTTGTTCCTCCTTTGTGTGACCACACATGCATTTTTTTCTCTTCTTTATTCAGGGGGTTTTGTCCCATCTTCTGTCAGCTGAAGACCCATAGACAATGGAGATAACAGAAACAAGATACATTTCCCTCTACCCATGAAACCAGTTTCCAAAATTCCTTTGGTACAAGCCTGGCACCTATGGAGTACCTTGCACAAATGGAATTTATATGAAAACAAAGTCCTCTACACAAGGAAAATAGCCTGAACCCATGGGCCAGTTCTCACATCTCTAGAAGCAGGTATCTTGAAGCAGCAGTGGATCAGGGATGTCAGCACAATGTTCATGCAGAAGCACTAGGGCTTGTAAAAACAGCTTCATCCCTCCTGGGTGAGGAAGTCTGGGCAGACTGCAGTGTCTGTGCTCCTTTTCAGACTCCCTTGGAACCAAAGACTTCTCCTGACTCTGTGTAGAGAAAACAAATGAGAGGAAATTCTAGCATCAGTCTGGAGTTGGAGGGGCCCTTTTTTTCTGAATTTTTTAATTAGTTGGGTCATGACAGTGAAAATAAGATCAGTTAATAAAATTAAACTGATTTTATAAACAATATGATTATGGATGCCCTGCCTACCCAGGCAGAGGGAAGAGTCTCATCCTCAACAGTTTCATTAAAATGACTACTATTCCTTCTCCCTCTCCTCAGCCCTCACTATAGGTCTGCCTTCTCCCATGCTGGTGATTGTGTTGGGATATGCCCTGATAATCTTCTCCTGTCCTGGGGGCCTGGGAGGCAGGAGGGCCATGGAAAGAATCCCAGCATTTCCATCTGTCGAATTCCCAAGTGGCAGAAACCTGACCCCGCGCAGTGCGGGTTCGTGCTACATTATTGCTGCTGTGGCAAAGCAAGCAGCCTGTGCTTCTTGTCATGCATTATTAACTGAGCTCAGAGAGAGGGAAAGGCACCAATGAGAGGGTGAGCAAACCCGAAAAATGTGAAAGTCAAATCTATACTCTTTAAAAAACCCAAAACATTAAAAATAAATCCACCCCTGAGCAGACTCAGTAGCCGATGCACCAGCTGCTTTCATGGGCAGAGCTGACCAGACATGCAGCAGAGACATGACAGCCATGCTGATGCTTTACTGCAATGCCATGATTTTAGCAGCTTCCTAAAAAGGGAGGGAGCCTGTGTAAATGTTAAAGACTGTAACATACTTGCTTCTGTCCTAAGTAGCTGAGGGTTGAGGAAGTGCCAAATCCCACAGAAGTGGTGAAGTCCCGCAAGCGATGTATGCGGCTGCAGGCCTGGCCAAGTGCCTCTGGATTGGCATTGCTGGCACCTGAGCTTAGGGGACACCATGGTAGATAGAAATCTGCTCAGCTTTGGATTCCCAGGTAGCACACTCCCTTGGTCCTGAAGCACGTGTGAGAGCAGTGGCAGGACCCTTTGCCCCATTCCGAGCCCTACTTTGGGCACAGCTCTCCCAAGCCATCAGTTGAGAACTTCCCTGTAATCCACACTGAGCTGTGCAGGTGCATCCCTCCAGCTGTGCTCCCAATGAAACAGCTGCACCATGAATCTGTATGACATGAAATACAGAACAGCATGGGTACAGGGTACAGGTACCAACCAGAGAGGTGGATGAGATTTGATGTGGAGAGGAAATCACCTGCCTCTGACCAGGTGATTACCATCACGGCAACAGCAGGCAGTTTCAATAAGCAAACAACATTCAACTGACCTCAGGGATGACCTCCTGGTCACCAAACTGGAAAAGCATGGACTTGATGGATGGACCACTCGCTGGATAAGGAATTGGCTGGATGGTCGAACCCAGAGAGTGGCGATCAACGGCACAATGTCCACCTGGAGACCAGTGACAAGTGGTGTCCCTCAGGGGTCAGTGCTGGGACCAGTGCTGTTTAACATCTTTGTCAGTGACATGGACAGAGGAATGGAGTGCACCCTCAGCAAGTTTGCAGATGACACCAAGCTGTGTGGCACAGTCGACTTGCTAGAGGGCAGGGATGCCATCCAGAGGGACCNATCACGGCAACAGCAGGCAGTTTCAATAAGCAAACAACATTCAACTGACCTCAGGGAAAAGGCTTCCCACCAGTAGATGTCCTGGACTAGAGATGTAAACTTGACCAGGTATGCAATCCCTTCACAGTCTTTTCCCAAGCTTGTTTAGAGATGCATCCATGGATGCTTTTGCCAATTTTCCAGCCCAATGGCAACTACTCCTTACAAGGAAAAACAAGATCATAGAGGAACTTAATGTGTTTCTAGTCAATTTCAATGAAATTTAATAACTTTGTCAAGGAAGCAGGACTAGCTCAACTCATTCTTCATGAACCCAAACCACATAACCTGAAAGCTTGTCTCAAACAGAGCAAAAATGGCCACTCCTGTTATTTGCAGAAGATGGAAAATTGCAAAGGGCCAAGTATTGCAAAACTCCAGGCTCTGCAGAAAGTGATTTATAGTTATCTGAAAAGATGTGACTAAGGAGCTCAGGAATCTCAAACTGAACAACAGTCCATTGATAAACCCCAAGACACTGCAGGCCATACTCTTGGCTACCCTGTAGCTGACCTCTGGCAGTGTCCTGGGCTTGTCTGAAAGGTGAATGTGTGCAGGTGAGAAGCAGCTGGAGGCACAGGAGAGCAGTGCTGAGGGCCAGAGGTTCTGCACACCAGAGATACTTTTCTTGTGTTAACAGAGGATGGATCAAATCCATTGCTGGAGGCAAGCGGCTTCATGGCTGTCAAGAGCCTAAGGGTCAGACCTCTGCAGGAGCTGGGTTTTTTTCAGGATGTTCTCTTTCCACTTGTGTTCCTGGAAATGCAGATGCACACAAATAGAAAAGGACAAATCAATAAAGGATTTATGAGCCTTGCTAAAAGTGTTCTTCTTTCTCAGGTAAAATCTTAGTTGTTCTCTTTATGTGGCTGGGATGACTCATAATGCTGCCTTCTCCCCAAGAGGCAAGCAGAAGTAAACAGGAATACCTTCCAAATTCAGAAGCAACACTCTCCCTCTTGCCCTTCTATCCCCAGTGTCAGTATAATTTTCTCCAGACAGCTCAAATCATTCTCAGTGAACGCGTATAAGCTCCTGCTAATACTTGGCTTGCTGCAGTACAGCATACAGTTGACTGGCGTCCCTGGCCATGGATATCTCCCTGATCGACAGCTCGTTTGCCTATGTGCCCAACCTCTCAGTCTCCTGAGCTCTGCTTTTGCTGTCACTGGAGTTGGAGGCAAAACCTCCTCTGGCTTCAGTAGGAGCAGGAGCCTGTTTCATCCGGCAGCTCCACGAGTATCGCCATATGTTGCTTTCTCTCCCTGTTCTGTTTTCCTTTCGGCCCTATCTGCTTCATCAAAGAAGGGGAGGCGATGGCGGCGGGCAGGCAGGGTGTTAGCACAAAGGCGGTAATTCAAGCCCCGCCGTGAGCTGCTTTGGCAGCAGCGTAGCCTAGGCACCGCTTGTTGTTTCAGCTGACCTCTCCGCAACGCCCGCCCTGCCCTCCTCGCTGCGTGCAGGTGGCTCTCACGACAGCCTTTCTTAAAACCATTTTCTCATGACTCACTGAGGGATGAAGCGGCTCTTGCCCTGCCTAGCGGGACACCTGAAGGCCCTCCCACACGACTGTTTTCACCCCCAGTTATTTTTGAGACTCGTGCTGGGTAAAAGTAGCAAACTGCTAACAGCACCGAGTGGCTGCTGCCACTGTGAGTCTTTGGCTTGGGCAAGAGAGCCACACGCTGCTCTTCGTCCTGCTGCACATAAGCATGCACCCATCATGCACATGGGACCCAGCTATTAGAGCATCCACCACCTCACATCGAGGCCTGGCATTGCAATTCAAAGGAAGTGGTGACTTTTTTTCCTCACAGAACTGTCCCCTTTGTAGGGTAATTCTTGCACGAAGAGAGCGCTCAAGCCCTTCCATTCAGCCTTTGCAGTAGCCAGTGCTCTCTGGCGCTTCCTTTGAAGAGACTTTGTTCCAAACCTGTTTCCACCATCCAAGGTTTTTGAGGTGAATTTGTTGGCCGTAATGGGTTTGGAGAAAGCAAAGGGCAAAATTTCCTTTCGCTGTATTCCTCAGTTAGGTTTCACCCTACTGAAAGAAATTCCAGGATGGAGAGCAGTCAGATCAAAGAGAGACAATCCCAGCTGAAACATGCATGATTTGCATATTCCATTAAGAAAAAAAAAAAATCAAAGTGGAGGGTGTGCAAAGTATTTGTGCCCCGGAGCATATACAATGTATGCCCCAACAAGATGCTCCTTATTTACACTGATGCCTAATAACTAAAAAGACAAAAAGGAAAAAAAAAAAAAAAACAAAACCCACCAAAACAAACAAACAAACAAAAAACCCACCAAAAAAAAAAAACCCAGTCTGTTATATTTTTTCACATCCCAAAGAATTCTGGCTCATCTGATACAAGACCATCTCCTTGAAAGAAGCACAGATACCCTTAAAAAGCTTGGGCTGACTTTTGGCAAATTGCTTACTTTTGAAGGTCAAACTAAACACATTCCTTGTTCAGTGGGAGGTCCCCCATTGATAGAAATCTTTATTGCCCTGATTCTGCCATTTCATTTAACATTTGATAGGCCCCAAATACAGGAGAGGTGAATGGAGGATACATGCACCTTTCTCTGCCAGATTCTGGAATGGCCCTGTGAAAAGTCAAATGACCAAGCTGAGTTTGTTTTTGGCTGGGAAAATCATAGCTTGTGAATTTAGTTCTGCTGCTGACTCTGCCACCAGCCAGCTGGATAACAGTGACAAGGTCACAGCTCTGTGCCACTGTTTCCCCAGCAATAAAAAAAATGTTATTGATTCCTTTTTGTAGCATTTTGAGGTTGCCTGAACAGTACACAATTACCGTTAGCACTAATATTCTTGTTGCCTTTCATTACCACTGTGGTGTCTCAGTTAACACATGTGGCACCACCCTGGTGATTGAGCCCAAGCCCACCTATTTGCCAAAGCAGGGTGGTACCATTTGCACAGGATGATGTGACTTGTGCTGCCTATCCTGAATCTAATCACTGTGTTCTTTGTACCTACTGTTTCCAGCTTCAAAGCCTGCAGTGATCTTCTCTGCCTTCCAGCAGGAGGCAAAAAACCCCAACAAACCGCCAACTGGTCTGTGCTCCCTGTGGAGCCATGGGTCACAGGGTTACTCTGCTGACCCTCACCTCCAAAGCTCTTCCAGTGACAGGTCCGGTTCACACATCAGCAGGCCTCGAGAGATGCAGAGAAAGCTGCAGTACAACACATGGAGAGGAGAGGCAGGGGAAGACGTTGGGCACACACCCAGATGAGAAGCCACCAGGAACAAGAGCAGAGCATCTCCTCCTGCCTGCAGCTGCCCCAGCCCTTCCCTGGGCGGGGACACAGCCCTTTGGTGTCCCTTGCAGAGCTACAAGCTAGAGGAGACATTTTGCTTCTCTTCCCAACAGACACTTTTTCATGGGAAACTCTGTGCCAACACTTCATACTCACCTGAAAATCTGAGCTGTTGTGTGCCTCTTCCAACAGTCCCATCACCACCATGCCTCACTCCAGCCATCCTCCCCCTCGAAGAGCCCAGATGCAGGAGCTGTGCATGGTAATGCCCTAAGAGAGAGGCTGGTTTCCTCCTGTGGAGTTTGGCACATCACATCAGTGCTGTATTGATTTGCTTAAAGCCAGTGATGGAGTCCCTCATAATTTATTGAAGACCAGCCAGATGGTTTTTGCTGCCTCCCACACCTTTTGTGGTTCACAATAATAGTGATCGGGTGCCAGCAACAAGTCATTTTTGAGAATATAATCCCTCTCACAGAGTATCTTCCAAGAAAAAAGTAATACACAGGAAGAATGCACCTTGAGACATCAAGTGCTTTAGTGTTGGTTTGTTTGCTTTTTCCCAACAGCGTGCCTTTAAGGTACATAATTTCTGGCATCGGGTTTCCTCACGTAGAGACCATTTAAGTACTTAAGGTGCTCTCTCTGTACTCAACCAAGTGTTTTGCCAAGAAACCTAGAGTTTCTTTGCTTTAAAGGCATAAAGTCTTCCATCTGAGTCTTAATTATAGGGTTCAATACACAATGAAACTGCAGCTAAGCCCCTACATGTATGGAATGTAGCACCACTTCACTGAGCCTCACCTGAAAGACAACTTGTAAAAAAACCACAGATGAGTAATAAACTGGAAGGGCAGTAATAAGAAAAGAGAAAAGATTTTAAAAAAATAAATCCCTCCAGTAAATAATTAGCTTTTCTCCTGATTATCCTCCTCCTGATAAAAGACAATGAGCTGTGTCAGGAAGTGACTCCATCTGAGAACCTACTTCCAGAAAATGTGGTTTAGTGGTCTAGATCATCTGCTTATGGCCAGGGGAAGGGTGGGTCTGAACCCATCTGCACTTGAACTGCTCTGACGTGGATGCCAAAACTCTCTTGAATCATGTGTCTGCTCTAGGTATCCCAGGGGAGGCAGAAGAAGTGCTGGAGTCCCAATTTTTCTCTTGGAGAAGGAAACCCAGAAACCACTGCTGCTGAGGCATGCCCTTGCTGTGATTAAAGATCTGCAGTGCTGGAGTCAATGGGAAATTTACACAGATTTCTGTGGGCTGAAGGTCAAACCCATCTCCAAGAGTCATTTTGCACCTGGCCAGGGGGGAAGGTGGCTCTGGGGGTATGGAAAACCCAAATGCTTCTTTGGGACTACTCTGAGGCTCTCCAGTGCACAGTAAAGCTGTGGGCAGCGGTCTCATGCTGCCCATCCCAGCCTAGACCCCAGCAGCACCTTGCTCACCTGACTCTGGCTCCCCACTTCACCATTTCTGCTGCTGAGACTGTGCCGTGTGCTTTCAGTGCAATAAGTCAGTGTGGATAAAGGAACTGCCCAGCTTCAATGAAGAGGAAAGGGTGTGTGGGCTCTCCTTACAGGGAAGGAGAGGGAAGAGGCTGAGCTAGGGTGGTCCATGGGGTGGAAAGCACTGAAGAGGTCAGGCTCTCTGCAACCGAGTAGCCAGCTTTGCCCTTCCTCTTCTCATGGATGATATGCTGCATGGCACAATGAGCTGAATGGCAGAGTGAAACTCCCTAGATGAATTTCTGGCATTGCCAGGTCATCGGCTTGGAGACAGAGGCAGGAGGATCACATAGTAGTTCCATTACTTCAACAGAAACATGAACTGCATTTCTTAGCAGAGGAAGAAGCCTCATCAAAGCATACCTGAAAGGAGTGAGCGTGTTTCGCCCAGAGTACATAATCTTCATTTTTAACCTGTAATTTTTTTCCCCATTGGAATATTGAATTAGATACTTTAGTTTCATCCCTAATTAAATGTTTTTCTTTTTGCATTTTTTTTTCCAAATGGCAAATTCCTGCAAATTCAAACAAGTTATATCACCTGGCAGAATTAATTTTCAGTCAGGACATGCCTGTCATTCCAAACAAATTAGATATCTGAAGGGGTGGATTTAGCTGCATTTCTCTGTACTAACCAAATCAAAGTGTTGTGATCCACACAGGGTCAAAACTGATGTTCTTCAGGTGACAGTAACCCCTATGCATACCAGCACCTTGCTGAATCAAAGAGTAAACACCCATTGTACCCAGGCATATGCCGCGGTGGGTCTCTGAACTGGTGTTTAATGACCTTGTCAGGGAATGTGTGTGCTGCACTCTCACATTTTTAAGAAAGCATAATGGTGCTTTTGTCTTCTGTTTTTTCCTGTGTGGCAAGTTGCAGCTAGTCTTCAAACTTAGCTTAAAAACTTCACTTATTACTTCTGGACAGTTCTCTTGCCAGTTCTGTGCTTTTAATTTTGTAATTTCCACGCCCCACCCCCCTCCCCCCTTCACCTGGTTGCCTCAGCGGATATCAAACTTTCTTTTTCAGTGCTGTTATGGATAGTTTGCAAACCAGTTGTGTGTCTGTGCATGTGTGTATCTGCAGACTCACAGTCTCCAGTTCGTTGAACGACCATGCAGCAAGAGCATAACTTCTGCCCAGAGACCTAAAATAAACACTAATGTTCTGTTCAAAGGACCCTGGTGTTTAGTGTCTCCTCATACAGGAGGGAAGTTCACTAGGTGGCTGTCCTTAGGCATGTGCCAAAGTGCCCCTAAATTAGAGGCTCTTCAAGCTTTTATAGACGCTGAAAACAGAGAAAGCTCAGGATTCACAACCAAAGTGAAAGTTTCTCTTCTCCCCAACCAGAGGCTTTCAGAAGAACTTAAGGCTCTTTTTGACTGTGTTTGACTTGATGTGGGCATGAGTGTATAAAACACGGGTACAGCTCATCAATCTGCCCTAAATTCACAGCTACAGGGTTGGAAAGCTCCTCTCTCCAGCATTTAAACCTGCAGGTCAGCTGCATAAAAGATAACAAATTGTACACCCAGAAAGATGATACAGAAGCTTCATATAAATTTCTTAGGGCCTGTCATTGGGATTGGAAGGTTCAAGAGGTTGTCTGGGATTAGGACGTGATAAGAACTATTAATCTGGAGCAATTAGGAAGAAGTCTGAGTTTTGGATGACTTTCTCTGTGCAAATGTGGATTTTTTGCAATGGCATTCTTTTTTATAACTAACTTTAATTACAGTGGAACAATGTTTGTGGGTCATCTCACAGCATTTTAGGCATTTACAACACTGCTGTCTTACCAGAGTTTCCTTCCCAGTCATGCAACACTTTCTAGAGAAGGAAGGATGTAATTATTTTGGGTATCTATTTTAGCATGAGATGAACCCCACTTGAAGACATTGACTCTAAAGAATCAACATCAGCTGGTAACCAGCTAAATAGAGGTACCTGGAGCTAGGGAGATGAATTTGACCCTAGGTGCCATTTAAGAATTGAACAAGTCTACTGGCCAACTACTTTTGCTGCAAAATTTGTAGGAAAATTAGTAAGGGAGATGGAGGAATCTGGCTCTAGGCAAGGAACATTATCATCTCCTGGCAGAAAGAAAAGGCACAGGGAAGTGCACAATTAAGAAAGTGTATGAATATTACAGTCGTAATGGCTCCTGAGGTGCCTGTTAACTCTGCTAATACCTGAATGGAAGGAAGACACACAATGAGTCTTCCTAAAGAAGATGGGTGTGAGTATTAAGGGATCTTCTGAGAATCTTATTTTACTTTGTACCCTCTAATTCCTCCCTGGAACCAGCATCCTGCTGGAGGACAGCTGATGCAGAGCAACACAGATCTCTTAATTTCAGCCATGGAGGACTGCTCTACCAAAACCATCTGAGAGCGTACTCAAGCGTGTTGAAGCAAGAGGGAATCCTGAGAAATCTCCTTAAAAGTTGTGAGATTTTGTACAAGGAAGTCTCAAAAAGTCAAGTTCAGATGATATACCAGGAGACAAGACTCACTTGCTTTTGCTCCCATTGCCTGAAGGACAATTGTGCAGGAGGCAGTGAGGAACCAGAAAGGTGGTCTGAAGGACTCCCTTCTCTCCTCATGACTCCACTACATGCCACAAACACGGGTGTAAAATACAACTAGCTCTGCAGAGTGGACACTGGAGGGAGTTCTGATGAAGGATGACACAAACAGGAGGTTGGGGCAAGGCTGTAAGAGGGTGAGTTGCCCTATCACATGCTGGGAAGGGAACTGATTTTCATCACTCATGCCTTGGCTGAGTGATTCACTCTCAAAGACCATAATTTTCATTCTGGATCAGGAGTTGTTAACTCCATACATAATATCCCTGTGCCGTTCCATACTGCACGCCTCAAAAGAGCTTTCCCAGGAGTACCATGTCATGGTCCAGGGATGAACACTCATCTGAGCCCTGAGAAAGGCAGGAGAAGTTACTGTGATCAGAATGTGTCTCTTCCTCCAGCTGGGAGGTGGGTGGCTCAGGTGCCCTTACATCCAAACCCTGTGCCTGTTGGTCCCACCCCAACAATTCCCATGTGATCACATGCCATCCTCCAGGGGTCACGAAATGCCACACTGTGCAACTCGCACATGTGTGAACACGTATAGCTATGAACAGGTCTTTACAGGGTTGTGAGTGCAGAAAGCTCCTAGGTCTTTCAATAGTGCCACAATGATGGTGGCACTATCACTACATAGCGACTCCTACACATAATGTCAGAGCATTAAGGCCAACAAGCTCAGACCCTGAACAAGTGCCCCTGGTGAAGATAATGCTTCTTACAATTGAAATGTAAGAACAGGGGTAACAGGTGGACACAGACAGCCAGACTAGAGGGAAGAGCCTGGCAAAAAAGGAAACCAAGAAGTGCATGCAGTGCTGATGAAGCTGCACGTCTCTTCTATTGAGATTGGGTTTGCTCATTTTTTGCAAAGTATTGCATCATAAAATTCACTCATTCCATTCTAGGTTGGAGAGGTAATGCTGAAGGCAAAAATTAATCTGTCATGACCATATGCTCCAGTATGGACAAACACTGGGAACTCATAAGGACTTCTGTACAGGAGATCACAAATTAGCTATTTTTGTTTAAATGACACTTCTGCCCTTACAGCTTTTCTCACCAGCTGTCTTATGGAGGGCTATGTTCTATATCTGTTTGTTTACCTACTTTGCTGTAGGAACTGTTCCTATGACAGCTCCTATGAGAGAGAACACCTGCAAGGCAGAAACTCTTGGTTCAGAAAGCAATTGTTCATCTTGATGTGTTGAAGCCTGAATCGTTTAAAAAAGGAGACAAGCAAGATTTTCCAAAGAGCAGTTAGAACTGCATATGGGGAGCTGCATCTAGAAGATGGCAGCTTCAAATAATGATTTCCAAGATTCCCCTCTGCCAGCACATTATAAGATGGATTTGAAATGAAAGCCTGCAGTTGCCTTCCTTTGCTAGCTACCTGTCTGATGATAAGTCTCCAGGACCACTGGGCTTGGTGTAGCAGGCATTATGCAAACATATTGAAAGGACAAAGCCCAAAGTTTCAGTAATAGCACAGGATGAGCTTTCTATTCTATTCTAGTCTAGTTTAGTCTTTTTTTTTTTTTTTAATTTTGCTCTTTAATAAGAGTTGGGGAAAATGTACTTCTATTTTCACAAAGCTCAGAATCAAAGGGCAAGGCCAAGTTCAGAAAAACAAGTCGCCCACTTGTACATTTCTTCTGCATTGCCGAAATTTAACCGAGGTCCAAAACGAAATTCAAATTATGGAACTGATAGATACCAAACATCCAACAGTAGACAATGTAAAAGCAACTGAAATTTGCTATGCCAGCAAACATTTCAGCAGTAGTATCTAATATTGGTCTGACTTCCTTCTATTAGCAGTCATGTGCACATTGTACCAAGGAGGCCAACCTGGACTACAGCAACTAGACTGGAAACATACTGTTTACCTCTCCTGCCTGGCAGAGGACTGCTCTTCACTAATACTTGCTAGAAGATTTGGCTTTGTGTCTAGTAAGATGGTTCCTGTAACTTTCCTAAGAAACATTCTATTAATTTCCTGGAGTACAAAACTAGAAATGGGCTATTTTGCCTCATCTGTCTGTCTTTCCCCACAGCAGGATGAAGCATGACTGCTGCACACATTAGCACACTGCTAGCATATTTCTAGCAAGGATCATAGAATCATAGAATGGTTTAGGTTGAAATGGACCTCAAAGACCATCTAGTTCCATCCCTCTGCCATAGGCAGGGACACCTCCCACTAGAACAGGTGGCCCAAGGCCTCATCCAACCTAGCCTTGAACACCTCCAGGGATGCCATGACATGCACTTTATCAAGTACGAGTAACAGAGAAGCAAGCTTTCTGGGGACCTGAGTAACACACCAATAAAGGTAAGCCCATAGGGCTTTAATTGCCACATTCCTCCTGCTAGTTTGCTGAAGACAGACTGGGCATACTACAATGACTACCTTGCTTGTACCCTCACCCAGGCTTTCATCTGTTGGCCAATAACTCCTTACTGGGGGCTTTCTGCACTCTCCTCCACCACCTTTGTCACTCCCCAGTACTCACACATTCCATGGTGGGACTAAGTGTCAAAAAAACCCTCCAGTTGTCTAAAACTCTGATTTCTGCCCTTTGACTCTACCTTGGTAGCATTCACAATGCAGTTCCTTAGGTTTGTGTCTCCAGCTGAGAAGCTATGCCTAGGGTTGACCTTGTGCACTTCATGCTGGTGGATGACAGCAGGCTGAAGAGAAAATGAAACTCTGTAAACAAACTCCTCTATCTTAGAAGCACAAATTTAGGCAGTTCTAGGCATTCCTAGGCATTCTTTAACATTTGGGGTCTTAAAGTGACACAGCTGGGTCTCAAAAGCATGAAACACCTTTACCAGAGCTCCTCTCAGAGGCCAGATTTCAGGAATGACCTCAGAGGTCCCTTCAATTCTGCTCCCTCCTACAAAAGTCTGCTTGGGGAAATGAGACTTACATATCAGAGTCAGAACCACATATCTGTATGCATATGGTGGCCCAGCAAGCTGCTAAAGCAAACATGGGCAACAGTACCCTTTGACTCCCCCTGTAACACAATACAGAGCTCCTCTTAGGACTGATGCTTTGCAGTGCTGTCACCCGAGGAACCACTGGACCCTGCTGGTAAACTAATCCTTGAGGTGAGGCTGTGAGGCTGGAGGGCAGAGTAGTACATTGAGAAGGGTAATCCCCATCTCCTTTAAAAATGAAAAACTGCTCCTCTGACACCAAGTAGCATTTTTGCTCTGAAAAAAACTCACAAAAGCAAGGAAATTTTAGGTGTCCAAGCTGCCCATCTTGCATCTAGGTACCACCTGAAGGGGTTTGTCTGGATCCTTCTGTAGAGGCAGAGAATAGGCGTTGTGGAAGACCATGAACCTTGTGGTCCCAAGTGCTTGACCCCAACAGGGGCAGATTTGCTCCCAGAGAGCCTCAGAGGTGGAGAGACATTCAAAATCTTATCTCCTACCCACAGACAGTAAGAGCCTGTTTTGCTCAGATATCTCCATATTTTTAGTTTCCAATATTTTATTGGCATCTACTCCTTGAGAGACGTTTCCCCATCAGACCTGGGACTTCAAAGCCTGTGCAGCAAACATCGCCGGACATCTCACTGCCTAAGGATGACAGTCAGGGCCAGAACTGCATGTGTGTAGCTGCCCCTCTCCAACCTGTTGTAGGCTGCCACCTCACTGAAGCTATATTTAGTGAGGTATCTGCAATGATAGCAATTTTTCCAGTATTTAGGAAATGCTAGCTCTGTCTTCTGGTTGGCTGCCAGGTGCTACTGGGAAACATGTGTTGGGATTATTTTCAGCGCTCCCACCACCAAAGCGCCCATCAATCATGCCTGTGGGGCTGCTTCAAGTCTGCCTGAACCACAGCAGCCTCACAAAGTTGTCCTACCTCCCTGGAGTGAGGGGAGCATGAGCATAGGGAGGCTCAAGGGAGGCATGCAAATAATTTTTAAAGAAATCTGTGTCACGCCAGGCTCGGCTGAGCCCACCCAAGCTTGCTGCAAAGCCTGGGGAAAGGGGTGATGTTTAAAAGGAGCAAACCTGGGCTGGGATCATGCTCTGTCTTCATAAGGAAGGCTTCCTCTGACATGATTCCCAGGAGGAGAAGCTAAGCAAAATGTCCTCCGTCCCTGATGTGCTGGCTCACAGCAAGGGTTTCAGCAATCAGGGTTTCAGCAACCAGCGTATTGCTTCACTTTATACTGGCTTCTTCCAAGATGCAGCTCCAGTTTGCTTTCTGCAGAGGACTTCTTGCTGTTTAGAAAGCAAAATGCATGAAGCAATTGCTTGTAACTAAGTGAGGCATCAGAATTCGGCAGAGAGTGGAGGGTTTTGTTAAGTGTTGTTATTACTGAATTGATACACTCTGTTAAAACCTTTATTTTCTTCTAAATAGGATGGGGTTTTCCAATTTTACGTTGGCCACAGCAACACCAAAGAAGCATGGCTCAAACAAACACTTCTGCCAGGTCTTGATGTGCTTTCTCTCAGACTGTGACAGCCTTTCCTTACTGGTGCTTGCAGGATCTGAACCTGCCTCTGCACCTCAGCTCTGACCACTTCCTACTGGGCCTATTTTTACATGTTCTTCATAATTTTGGATTTTCCTTCTCATACTCTCCACTTCCTCATAGCTATAAGTCCTTCCTTTTCTCCTCTCCCACCCACATCTCCTCACCACAGGCCAACTGCATGTTGAGGTCAGCCTAGGGATGCATCTTCGGCAGGGCTTTTGCTACACTGGCCCCTGAGCAAGGTCTGGCTTGTCCATGGGCTTGGTGCTGCTGCCGACTCCCTGCAGGCTGGAGCAAGGAGTGACTGCTGGACCTCAGACTGAGGCAGCCCATTAGCTGGGGAAGCACTGCAGCGGAGGTGGCTGCCTCACCAGCATCACTCCATGGGCTTACACCTTTGATGCAAACACCTGGGAGAACAGATTGCAGGTACAATTATTTGTTTCAGGAAAATACACTTACCAAGAAAAGGAGAGGGTTTCCCAGTTGTCTGAAAACAGCAAAGCACATTTCCCAACCCAGCATTCTCAGCAGGGACCACAGCCATGGCCCTGAGCCTTTGCTCCAAAGCAGCCATGGTGGTTTCCTCCTCCCAGCAAGATTTTCTTCCTTCCATGTTGTGTCTCAGTAGTCTTAAAATCACATTTTAATCTTCACACTTTAGTCTGTTGCTTAATTAATTTTTCACTGAAAGATAGATAGATAGATAGATAGATAGATAGATAGATAGATAGATAGATATCTGTTGGCAATTGTAAAAAATGTCTTACAAATAATGTCATTAACAATTACAAAGTAATGTCTGTGAATTAAAAAATACTTACAGAGGAAATCTAGGCACTGTTTAGAACAGACAAGAGAAAAAAGTTTTTGAATAGGTGTGTGAGACAGAAAAAGACATAAAACTTCCCAAACATGTTGTTAGTGATGGAGGGATTTGTCACTGTGTTGTATCTCTTATTTCAACTTCTGTCGTATGTGTGATCAGAGAAGCATCTCTTTATGAAATCACTTACAGAAGTGTTCATGTTTCCCTGATGATTTGTTGATCTGCATTACATAGCAGAGCAAAGACAGATAAGGGATGGCTGATTTGGTTGCTGGGGGTGAGGAGGTCCCTTTCTTGTGCCAAGAAAGACATTAGCTGCAAATCCCCTGCAGCTGATGCTTTTACTATTCAAGTGGTTTTGCAGAGGTCTCTTCAGCTATGTATGGTGTAATCTATTGTCACAAGCCAAACACACCGTGCTGCCCCTGGCAAAAACCACTGAACCACCCAGCTGCTCACTTTAGAGCATCTGTGCAAGTGTTGGAGCACTGTACATATCACCTTTCCACACCTAGCACTGGCTCACACATCTGCCTTTCACATTGTTCTTGAGTACAAATGCCACGAACCACCAGCTCTCCTTGACATGCCTCTTTTCTGCCTGGCAGAGATACATTGCACAATCAGGGACAGAAAGATCAGCAAACAAATTATTTTTCTGTTTGCCATGTCAGAACATCACAAATGTCTGTCTTACAGGTCAAAGCAGTGGTTCAAAGTAGAAGACACCACCCAGTGTAGGATGAGAAGGCATTTGAGGCCATTCAGTTCAGCTCCCACAACCGTGTGAGTATCACTCAGCTCTTCAGAGCCACTTCTCTGTGCCCCAGCCATGCAGCGTAGGATCAAGGCTGTCCTCAACACCCACAAATATGCTTCCAATAGAAGACCAGAAACCCCAACATGCCAAAGGAGTGAAGCAAGTGGAAACAAATCATCACCTCTGTCCTGTGCTCAGACAATAGAAGTGCTTTAATAGATACAAATGTCTCTGATGAGACATATCCCACTGCCAAAACTCAGACTGCCCAAGACCCTCCCTAATTATCACTCCCCTTGGATTTTTTTCCTGAACTGGCAAGAAAACAGTTTCTTGTCAGTCTCTTGGTGCCCCTTCCTAAATACAGGTTTGGTGACAGCCAGGTTTCTTTCCAGGATTCCCAAAAATAGGTGTAAAAGGCTGTGCAATTCATGTACACTCTGTCAGGAAGATCCACAGCATGCTGACAGCATCCCCAAGTCCCACAAAGTGGTCTTGGTCACATTCAAGCTGTACATGCAGCATGTGGTAAAATACATTGAGTGCACCCTGGACACCTTAAACCTGCTATGGACAAATGGTGGAGAAAATCTGTATATGGTCAGGAAGCTCTGTGAAGACATCAGTTTTCCTGCATAGTGCTTGCTGCAGGAACCTGATGCATCCAGCACAGCTGTTTCAGTCTCTCTGCCCATACCTACCATGTCTTGCCCAAACTCCTGCATGTCCTCAGCTAGAGCAAACCCACTGCGCTGCCTGAACTGCAGACCACCAACAGACTCGGCTGTGGAACCTTTTAAGTGAACCTTTAAAATCCAGGAGGTTTATCCTATTCTTGCAGTAGCAGTGCTTGCTAACCCAGAAGAGATGTTGAGGGGCTAGTATCTTCAGCAGCATTGTTCATGCCTATTAACCTTATCAGCTTTGTCCGTTGAATACAGTAAAGAGTAAAAGGCCAATGAAGCTACTAACTACTACCTGGGGACTCTGGAGCCTGAGACTTCATCTGACTTACGAAATCCAAGCTGGTGGTTGAGACCCATCAGCACCTGGATTATTTATGAGGCTCCTAGATGGAAATTTTGCCCTGGGAAATCTTGTAGCTCTGCATCGAGAACTCTTGCTTGGTTGAGTTTTACATTTTCTGAGGAGTAAGAGATGGTTCTGGGGTGCTTTCATGGCCCTGGGCACTGATTCTGTGCTCCCACCCAGTACCATGCCACAGCAGATAATCTACCTATGCCTGTCCCCAGTATCTGTTGCAGAAGGCATCCAAAGAAAATCAACTTTATCCAAAAGAAACTGTATCCTGAGCAGGAGGTCCCATGGCTACCAGAAAGGGTTGCCTACAGTTAGGGTGCATTGCCAGTGTGCAATTCTTTCACTGGAAAACTCAGTTCCTGGAAACATTCATGGTGGAATGAATTTCAGAGTATCATTGTTACTTCCCAAAATGGGAAACATTTTTATTTAGCTGGAGCCTTTCCTGAGAGAAATATTTGAAGTTGATATTTAGGAACTGAGTATGATGGGCTTTTTGTTAGAGCAAATGAAACTGAAACACTAAAATCAAAATACTTTGGCTTACAGGCACTGTAACATTGCGAAAGCAAAACAAAGTCTTTAGAGCGTTTTCAGAAGTCCTTTCCCAGCCAGGCATCAAATTTCCTTGTGCAGTCCTAGGATCACAGGAACATGGCAACTTTCAAACCTTCTTCTCTCAGCCATGGGGAGAGAATTGTCCTTTGCATCACATATACAATGCAATATATACATGGGGTTCGTTGGAGCTCATCTTCCAACTGAGAAACTACATCATCAATTTTCCCCTGATTGTATTTTCACATCACTGGCGAATCCCTCAACATAAAGTTTAGTATTTAAATTATACAGCAAAAAATACAGAGTATCAAGGAGGAATTTCTGTGTCTTTCTGCATGTGAACTCATTTGAATTATGGTTGCTCCTTAGAGGCAAAGCTTGCAGAGATGCACAAGTTTGCCTACTCAGTGAAATCTCCCCACAGACTTCAGTGAGATTTTCACGTAAGTTAAAGTCCAGTTCTTGTATTTGGTTGTTCATGTTTCATAAGGAAAAGGGAGAATCAAAACCTGATTTTTTCACTTTTAATTTTTTTAATGTGAGATCTACTGAGCCAATAATGGGAAAAAAAAAAAAACAAACCCCACACCTGTGTGTATGTGTGTGTATGTTGTGTGTAACCCTGGTGACTGAGTGCTCTAGAGCCTATACATACGAAGACTTCAATCAAGATTAGTTAAAATGTAATAAATCTAAGTAGGCAGACTTGGTCTGCCCTGACTATTAATAGTAGGAGTGGGGAACTCAACAACTGCTGGTTGCTCAAAGGGCTTAAATGGATAAAATGAAACAGAAGGTGTATGTTTTATTATAGGATGTCACAGTGTTATCAGATGCATGGAAATCATCCTTGCAATGCTACCGCATCACTAAATCTTGCATGCAGGCTGAATGAAGAGGATTATTTCCAATATCCTTTTGCTCATACTGCTGTCACAGCTTTTCCATATTTGACTTTGAGAAGAGAAGAAAAGAGTTTGAAAAATGCTGCATGCAAGCACCAAATCAAATCAGTTATGTGCTGCTCTCACTGGTACATCAGAAGTTGTTAAACCAACAAAAACGGTCCAAGATCTTTTGCAGAGGTCATTGGTATTTGGGTTTATATCCATTTCAGAGTGAAGAAAACGTGGATAAAGAGCTTTATGCCTGATGTATAGCACTTAAGAATGTATGAAAGTTGGCAACTTGGTCCACTACGCCAGAGGAAAGATGCATTTAGACCTGGATTTTATTGTCTCTTTATACTGTGTAACTCCAGTTCAGACACTGCTTCTTATCCTTGCCCCAGCTTTAGACGCTCCTGGGCACCGGGGTTGCCAGCTGTGTGGCACAAGCACTACTTCTCAACATACACTTCTTCTAGGGCTACTCCAGTGTGCCCAGTCTTAGTGCCTGTAGGCGGTAGCAAAACAGCAATCTAACCTGTGGGTTGCCTCAGAGTAGTTTAACATGTACTTCCGATACGAGTCTCCGCGGGTATGTGGCTGGGATTAACAGGTTTGCTGCAGATCACAGAATGTTAGAATCACGGAATCACAGAACATTAGGGCTTCAAAGGGACCTCAAAAGACCATCTAGTCCAACCCCAGATATTACTAGAACTGCTAGAAAGGAACAATGGAAAAATAAATACTAGTCTCCAGTACTTTCTCTTGTTTCTTACAGAAACATGAAAAAATGTTGAGGGCAAAAGTAAGGACTGGGAGCAGGCAGATCTACCTACTATAGTAGAAGATCACATTCGTGAGCTCCTAAGAAATCTGAATGTGCACAAGTCCATGGGGCCTGATGAGATCCACCCACGGGTCCTGAGGGAACTGGCAGATGAAGTTGCCAAACCACTGTGCATCATATTTGAAAAGTCATGGCAGACTGGTGAAGTTCCTGCTGACTGGAGAAGGGCAAACATAACACCCATCTTCAAGAAGGGTAAAAAGAATGCCCCTGGAAACTACAGACCAGTCAGCCTCACCTCTGTGCCTGGCAAGATCATGGAGCAGATCCTGCTGAAAGTTCTGCTAAGGCAAACGGAAAACAAACCAGAGGTGATTGGTGGGAACCAGCATGGCTTCACCAAGGGCAGATCTTGCCTGACAAATTTAGTGGCTTTTTATGATGAAGTCACAGCGACAGTGGACAAGGGAAAGGCAGCTGATGTCATCTACCTGGACC
>VWZE01003481.1:353813-379155 GCA_013396675.1 Eubucco bourcierii
CAGCACAGGAAGGACATGGAAGTGTTGGAGTGGGTCCAGAGGAGGGCCAAGAAGATGCTCAGAGGGCTGCAGCAACTCTGTGATGAGGACAGGCTGAGAGAGTTAGGGGTCTTCAGCCTGGAGAAGAGTAGGCTTCGAGGAGACCTGATAGTAGCCTTCCAGCATCTGAAGGAGACCTACAGGAAGGCTGGGGAGGGATTATTTACAAGACCTTGTAATGACAGGACAAGGGGCAATGGGTTTAAACTGTCAGAGGGGAGATTTAGACTGGATGTTAGGAGGAAGTTCTTTCCAGTGAGGGTGGTGAGGCACTGGAACGGGTTACCCAGGGACATTGTGGTTACTCCCTCCCTGGAGGTGTTCAAGGCCAGATTGGACGAGGCCTTGAGTGAGCTGTACTAGTGGGAGATGTCCCTGCCTCTGGCAGGGGATTGGAACTAGATGATCCTTGAGGTCCCTTCCAACCTTACCATTCTATGATTCTATGAAAATATATTAGAAGACTGGAAGTGGGACACCATTTGTTTACTGCAACTGTAACAATTGCAGTAATAGCTACCAGTGACTTCCAAAGTTCTCTAATTTTTTTTTCACCTTCCAAATTCATTGTGCTGTGAAGGACAGCAAGTTGTAACACTGATGGGGATTTTCCTTTTTCTTGGCACAACGTGGAATCATCCTGCTCACATTTTTCCATTTTCTACCTAGTCTTCCAGCTAAATCTAGATCTTTAGTTTGAGCTTTGATCCAGTGACTCTTTCAAATGGTGCAAGTTCCTAAAAATCTACCACAACCTTCAGAAAATCAAGCAATGGGAACCAACAAAACACTGGAAAACCCATGAAAGGTACCTTAGGAAATGGAGATTGGTCTTGAAAGGCTATTTGTTCACTTGATGTACTCTACTAGATGTGCTTACTCACATGACAGAGAACTCTTGGACTCCTACTCAAAGAAAGAAAATGCATATGGGTAACTGAGGCTCAGGTGGGATATGGTAAAGAACCTGTTCCTAACGTCCAACCTAAATCTACCTCTCTCTAGTTTGAAGCCATTGACCCCTTGTCCTATCACTACAGGCCTTTGTGAACAGTCTCTCTCCATCCTTCTTGTAGGTCCCCTTCAGATACTGGAAGGTTGCTGTTAGGTCTCCCTGGAGCCTTCTCTTCTCCAAGCTGAATAACCCCAACTCTCCCAGTCTGTCTTCATAGCAGAGGTACCCAATCCACTGATCATTTTTGTGACCCTCCTCTTGACCCACTGCATCAGGTCCATGTCCTTGCTGTATTGAGGGCTCCAGACCTGAATGCAGTACTCCAGGTAAGGTCTCACCAGAGCGAAGTGACAAAATCACCTATCTGCAGAGCCCAGGATGTGATTGACCTTCTGGGCTGCAAGTGGACACTGTCTGCTCATGTCCAGCTTCTCATCCATCAGCACCCCCAAGTCCTTTTCTGCAAGGCTCCTTTCTATTACCTCATCCCCTAGGCTGTATTGGTAGCAAGGATTATTCTGGTCCAGGTGCAGAACCCTGCACTTTCCCTTGTTGAACCTCATGAGGTTCCCTCATTTGTTGGTTTAGAGGGTGTTTTCACATAAAACTTTTGCTTCCCTCCCTCCAGATACAACCACTGTCCAGACTGGCTTGTTATGCAGTCATGCAAAGGTTAGTGTTTCTATTGGGCTAAAAGTGCAGAGGCAGAGGCAGCCACAAGGTGCTTCTTCTCAAGGGGAAGCCTGGGCTGGCCAAAATGTACCAATATCTGAAATAAGAGATGAGACCTTCCTGGGGCACCAATTGACAAAAACTCTGTCCGTGCTCCATAACATTTTGGACTGGATCTACTTTGGGTTCGATGTGGTGACTCTCAAAGAATGATCTATTTTACCTTTTTTTTTTTTTTTTTCAATTTAAAAATTTCTACAGTAGTGCTGCGGCCATGCTGTCATCAGTTAGAGTGGTTGTTAACAGAGATCATATATTCCATGTCCCAGAGGATGAAAGCATATGGGGTCATGCTCCATGCTGCAAGGACAGTGGATGGCAGGAATAACCAGTCACACAGGTTTATCTATATAATCTCTTTTATAAGGGTCAGGACCAGCTGCACCATGCCACTATATACACCACATCAAAAAAAAACAAAAAAACAAAAAACCATATAGCAGGATGATGCCAGAAAGGGAGAAGATTCTCTCTTCTACAGACTCATAGGGATGTCCTGTGGTGCCTGTACTCTGTTGTCTGACTTCACTTTGGCGATCTGGAACCATGAAAAGCAGCACATAGCATGTGTGAAGGCAGATGATAACAGCTGAAACTGGAAAAGAGAAGCAGAAGAAGACAGAGGAAGCTGGTTATGCTGCCAGAATCTATTCTGCGAAACACAGGGGTTTCATTTCTTTAGCAATAAATGTCAGAGGCTGGGAAGGAAGAAAAAAAAAAAAAAAAGGTAAATGAGCTCCATAAAGATAGACCTATCAGAAATATTTAACTTTGTATTGAAAAAAACAAAAAACCAAAAAAAAACCAAAACAATGAAACAACCCTGCCATTTAAAATACTGGTATTGATCAGGATAATAAGGAATTTTCTTTCTTATTTTTCCCCTTTTACTTTTCATTCCAAGTCCTTCTGTTCATCACTTGTCACTAAGTGTCACGTAGATTTTATGATGTCTGAGACTGCATTTTCTTTTCAGCTTTCTTACCATCATCTGTTTGCCTGTGTCTCATTTGTCTCCTGGCCACTCTGGGTGCAAATCATCTGACGCAATTTTAGCCATTTGAGAGTTAGCTACTCACTGAGCTGATCTTCTGGGCTCATTTTACAGTGGGCAGAGAGAGACCCAGCTGGTAGGTTATCCCACGCTCTCTAGGAAGGGGCAAAAGGCTTATCTTGGCTTTCACTAGACATCTAACTCTAAGACAGAGAAGAAAGAGGGTGACAAGTCCTGTCATCTGTGATTCTCCAATAGCTGCATAGTGTTGGACATAAAAGGACAGCAGGAAGAATAAAACAAAGACAAGCTCTAACCTGAAAGGAAAAAAAAAAAAAACAAACCAACCCAAAAACATAAAACTAAAATTCTCCACTTGTTCAGAAAAAATATTTTTTTAAATATTGTATTTAGAAAAATCTGAAATTTCATATAAATTCCAAATTTAGGGCAGAAAAAGCATTTTAAGCAGAAAAAAAAAAACACCAAAAGAAAGTGGAAATCAGATCTAGCATAATTTAGGCATTATTTCTCTAAAGTTGCCCAGGATGTAGTTGTGTAAAGGTAAGAGAATGATGACACAGTGATCTTGGAGATCTTTTCCACCTTTATGATTCTATGAATGTTTTAATCGAGAACAACCTCTCAGCAGTTATGAGCAAATTTGTCACAGACCACAGAGCAAATGTGTTCTGTAATGCAATCACAACCTACCCTGTGACAACAGGGGAACCCAACACAGGGATCAGAAGCACATTTTGTCTGGAAGGCCAATATACTTCCTATGAAAAAAACAATAAAGCTAAACCAGGTATTAAATTATCTAAAACATAAAGACAATTCCAGGTGTTTGGTTGTTAGGTTGTTTTTTTGGGGTTGTTGCTTTGTTTGTTCTCAATGAAAAGCAAATCTGTATAACTACATGTGATGTCTAAGTGCCTCTTTCTTCACTGCCTTGTCATCATCTCTTGACATCTCTTTCATTTTTCCCCTATTAGTCTCAGATAAAAGATCAAATGTAACTTTTCAGCTGATATTCCTTCCTGAAATGTTTCATTCCATTTTTCCAACCTCCTGTTAAATATCGTTCCATGCATCCATAAATTACTTATTAAAGCTGGGGGGAGGTGGAGGGGGAATAAACAGAACAACAGGGGAATTTTAGTAAAACCCCCAAATAATTCAGAAATAATGAACAAACAATTCACAAATAATGTCACGTGCATTTCAAAGCAATGAGATTCTCTGCTACCTAAAATCTGATCAGTCACTTTGCCCTTCTCTTGGCCTCCACCACCTCTCTACATAGGTGACTGCATATGCCACTGAGGGAAGTGAAAACAAGGTTTCATTCAGTGCATTCTATTGCACAGGGTACTGTCCTGGCCATGAGACTTGGACTGTAGGTGGTTTGAGAAGGTTGTTCAAGCCAGGATTTCAGGCCATGCACCTTTCTGCTTTGTCCTGACCAGATATGACCTGAGATAATCACCAAAATGTGAAGAAGTGTCCCTGGGGTGATCATCTGTGTAATGTTGCCTTGCAGATACTGGCTGGCCGGCTGAGCCCCAGAGCTAGTGTGCAATTGCACTGAATGGGGGCAACCTCCTTTCTTCTCATTTCAGTAGTAATTTATTCAACTGGAAATTACCCTGTCTGGAAAATTGGTATGCCTCTGGCTTACAGGGGCATATGAATGCACAGCCCCTTCTGCAGACAGAGGTTTAATTTACTTCCCAATTGCTGTGAACCGCAGTGTTATTAATTGCACCAGTGTCCTGTATAATCATGGCTGAGGTCAGGCTTTAGTGTTTGCAAACTCCTGTCCAACAACCAGGTCTTTTGTCAAAGTATTTATGGGCAAGGCTGTCAAAAGGAAGCACTTTCTTCTTGTAAAAGCATTATCGTCATGATGTACCTGGGTCACTATTACTATCCTTGTGAGTTACCTTGGTCACTATTATTGCCCTTGTGAGCATTGACCAAGATACTCAGACAGAGCCTGTGAAGAATTCTGCAGATAGGGAACCAGGCACAGAATGGTAGCACGGGCCAAGCAAAAGCCCATGGGGAGTTTTCCCCTTGTAGTGTTGCCATGATGTTAGGGTTTGCCAGAACTGGCAATCAAACAGTAATTATGAGTCCTAGGCCATACTTTCATGGTCCTTTCTTCTACAATGAATTTCCCTTGGAGCTGAGGCTGGAGTTCAGGATCACATGCCAGTGACCAGCAGATTCAGGCTACAGCTTGGTGAAACATGTTGGATGCTCTGTGACTTCCTTGGCATTCTCAGCTGCCTCCAACCACTTTCTTGCCACCCCTGCTATCTAACCCCAGGTCTTTTTCCTCACCTCTAAGCTGGTGAATCAATTTCATTCCGTCTCCAAATGCCTTTGTGCTAAATTCTGGTGTCCACAAACATGAGATGCCAACCGTAAAAATGCAAAAGAATGAATATATGTTAATGTATTCTGTGATCGTAAGACCAGGAAAGCAAGAAAATCAAGCAGTGTTTTTATCTCTGTAGAAAGAATAATTTAAGAAACATAACCAAACATAGCAATAGGTTATGGCCAATGACTCTATTTCAGGTCTTAATCTCCATATTGACCTGCTCACAAAACAGGTATTATTCCAACCTTAGGTATTTCCCAAGCTGCAAATAATCTGCAAGATCAGTGATTCCAGACTCATTTATTTGCATCAGTGCAACGTTATTTTTCAAATAAAAAGCACACTGCCAGACATTTTGCCTACAGCTGGAATAACATGCAAGTCGTTAGCTGTTAAATTCACCCAAGGGGAGTAGTTTAAGGTAAAGCTGCATTAGCCTGGAGCACGTGTCACAGCGCGACAGAAGCCCTTGAAAACGAAATGAGCAAATCCTCCCTCTGTGTTGTCTGTTACACCATGTCACTGTGTCACCAGTTGAGCCTCATCTCCAGGCTTTAAACATTAAGGGAACAACCCTATTTGATTTTTAACTCCCAGGTTGGTTATTTAGCTCAGTGAACAGATATTACTCTGTCAAATAACTCCTGTGTAATTTGAGCTATGCTACAAGATTAATCCCTTCTCCTTTTTTTTTTGGAGGCCAACCTGATGGAAAGAGCTACAGTTAGCAGGTGGGCTTGTGGCAAAGAAAAGAGAGCAAGGATCAGTTATACCCTTGAATGTGGCTGCTTAACTATATATCAGATAACCACCAATTCCCTTCAAATCTGTCACTCTGTAGCAGTTGCTATGTAAGGGTGAGTGTGAAGCTGCTTAGTCCATGTTCATAATGAAGCCAGGTGGGCAATCCCTTTTAAGGAGAAGCAACAGGAGGAATGCATCCGGACTCAGGGTGAACAGCCTTGTCCTTTGTGCCAGCATAAAATGTACCTGATGGCTCTGGAGCTCTAGTTTTGTTTACAAAAGTTTTTACAGAGAGATCAGAAGAAAGCAGAGTCCCATCAGTCAGGTTGTGAAGGTACTGAATAACATGGCAGAATTTTCCTCTTTTGAGTTCACCCTTATACACTGGCCTGGGCCAAAGCTGTGATGGATTTTTGGAGTGTAAAGAACGGGTTAGATCCTAGAAGCACTTGCTTTCCCCTGGACTCAATTCCTTCTGAAAATCCCCAGGTTTTTCACCTTATCATATGTATACACATTTCTGAGAAGCAGAACTGACTTTTCTCCTCCTGCCAGCACACTTTTATGGGCATTCTCATTTCAATGGAGCCCTTAGGGGAGGGCAAGAAAGTTGGTGGTTAATTTAATTGGTCAGACAAGATTATCAAAGGGAAATATTTTAGATTGTTCCCTTATCTGTGGAGATACATGCAAAACTCTTTGTTGAGAGAAAGAACATGCTGGTTCCTCATCTCACCTCTTCAAATGATATCCTGAACTTAGCTAGCTGATCCAGCTGCCATGCTAATCTCATCAAACCTTTAGCACAAAAAACACAGAGAATGCCTGTGCATGCATAGTCTTTACAGCACACCCAGGCCTCATTCAACTTCTGGTGATGTACATTTGCCAAGGTCACACAAGATTTTTTTCTTAGGATGCCAAAAAGGTTGATCACAGTCAAAACAGTGCAAAAGTGGGTGGGCTTGGAGGTGAGGAGGCACATTTTTGGCAATATGAGTTCCCTGCATAGGTCAGGAACATCAAACTTCGTGTGACTGCCCCAGCTGCACCTCCTCTGTGGTGCTGCAAAGCCAGATGATCCTGCTGAAGAATAAAGAGAAAGTAGCATGTAGCTGAATGAATAAATAGAGCTGAGCAACAGGTGAAGAAAGGGAAGGGCAAAGGGACATATCCCTTTTGATATCATTACAGATGTATCTATCCCTACAGATCAGTGCTTTTTCAAGTGTACTGCAAACCAAAGCTGATTCACAACTGCACTTCAGCAAACTTTTTGATGAAACAAGACCATAAAGTCCTGCTCAGAGGTCAGTAAAGAACCAAGGCAAAACAAATGTAAGAAAATAAAGACATGTTTTAATATCAAGAGACCAGTAAATTCTTGTGTCAAGAAAAGAAGCTGTGTTTTCAGACTCAGAGCATTGTGATAATGGGAGCTCTAGGACTTGTGATCGCCACTATATAATGGGACAGCTGAAGTCCAGCTGTCCACTCCATGTTCCCTATCTGAGAGGGGTGAACCTGAGCAGAACCTCTGTCTGCCTTAGCCATGGTGCTTTTAACTCCACAAGTTAAGACTTTTCAGTTCCTCCTTTTGAAGATGGATTGTAGGTCCTTACATCTCTTAACTGTGTATAAAAATACTTACCAAGACCAGACACAAAGTTACAGAGCAGTGACTCACAACTGACTGTTATTTACTAAATACTTTTATGGTGTACTAAGCACTTATTATGGCCTTTAGTGCCCTTCAAGGAGAATTGTTGCAAAAGCATGGTGCAAAATGGTGTCTGTCCCAAAGCACTTGTAGTCTGGACAGACAAAATGGACAAAATGTGGAAGAATAAACAGTGGGACCGATAAGAAAGTTGCCCAAGAATATAGCATTGAAACTGGGACTGGCTCTCCTGATGTCACATTCACAGAATTTCAGAGTCTGAAAGAGAGCTCAAAAGATCATCCAGTCCACCCCCCCTGCCAGAGCAGGATCACCTATACCAGATCACACAGGAGTGTACCCCGGTGGGTTTTGAATATCTCCAGAGATGAGCACTCCACAACCACCCTGGGCAGCCTGTTCCAGTGTTCTGTCACCCTCACAGGGAAAAAATTCCTCCTCATGTTTAAATGAAGTTTCCTATGCTTCAGCTTCTACCCCTTGCCCCTAGTCCTGTCATTGAGCATCACCAAGCAGAGCCTAGCTCCATCCTCCTGGCACTCATCTTTATGTATTTATAAACATTGATGAGGTCACCTCTCAGTCTCCTCTTCTCCAAGCTAAAGACTCCCAGCTCCCTCAGTCTCTCCTCATAAGAGAGATGTTCCGTTCCCTTAGTCATCTTTGTGGCTCTGTGCTGGACTCTCTCAAGCAGTTCTATGTCCCTCGAACTGGGGGGCCCAGAAATGGACACTGTACTCCAGATGTAGCCTCACCAGGGGAGAGTAGAGGGGCAGGACAACCTTTCTCAACCTACTAGCCACACTCCTTTTAATACACTCCGGAATGCCATTGGCCCTGCTGGCCACAAGAGCACATTGCTGGCTTATGGTTAACCTCTCATCAATTAGGACCCCCAGATCCTTTTCCCCACTGCCATCATATACTTTGTTGACTCTGTTCTGAAGCTCTCTGATTCCTGGTTGTGGAAAAAGTTAACTGAAAAGTGTAGCAGAACAGAGTATTACCAATGAAAGACAGGGGCTTTTACTTCATGTCTATTTACAGGAGTAGTTATTACAGAGGATAATTCTGTAGGTTCTCTGCTCCATGAAAAGATGTGGTTTGGCTCTGTTACACTGTTATACTCTTTCTTCTGCCTCTGAGAAATGGTTGTTTACCTGAGACGGTCATGGCAACAGTATTTGATGTAGATCCTAGTGCTGCCTTGTAGATGTGAGTGATATATTCATGGCATTCCATCTCCTCTGAGGCAGAGCAGAGGCCCATAACACAGAGATGTCTGCTAACAGCTGAGCAGGGACTGAAGAGAGAGTCCCCAGGCTGTTGTCCCCAGCCGACAGTTTTTGCAATCCTATCCATAGCTTAGCCAGTGGCTGGTTTTGGGGTGGCCAAAAACCTGCTCTCCTGTGGACTGATGGTGCTCTGCACACCTGTCGTGTCTCCATCCCTGCTCTCCAGTTGCAGAAGTGTCATTTGGACATTTCCCATTTTTTCCAGGAGGTGACAGAGATGTCCACTTCCACCACTGAGACCTGTGGGCAGAAAGGGAAGTGGATGGGATTATATCTGATGTCTGAAGCAGTGGCAAAGGAAAGGAAGCAAAGGAAGCAAATCAAAGGAAGCAGTGGCAAAGCCAAAACTGTAAGCTAAATATTCAAACTTGCCTCTGGGAACTCTCTGCTTTATCTGTAACTGGAATATTTGTCCTTGAAGCTATGCCCCTGAGGAGGGAGTGCAGTGACAGTATCTGAGGGCACCATAAGAAGCAACAATCTCCAGGAAACCAAAGTGCCTAAGTCTTAGGCTTTTGTGATTTCTGTGACATCTCGTTAGATGTTGGAAAGACAGTTATGATCCAGATAGAAAATGTGCAAGAATCCAAGCCCTTTGCAAACCACCTGCATTTTAGTAACTTTTTATGCCTATAGGCATGTAGCAAAGAGGGTTCAGAGAGATATTCTAGCTGCATGAATATGCTCCTATGGCATTTAGTCCTGATTTCCTAAACTCATAAATGAGTGTGGATGGGGAAAGGGGAGGAGAGTTCTTGTGGGAAAGATAGGAGAGAAGTACCTTCACCTGGTTGTAATGTGAAAGTCCTTGGGATTACTTGTAGAGTACTTTGTGTGGACACAAGTATTTGTGCATGCAGCAAACTCTGAGTTCAAGTTGGGATGCAGGAGAGTCACTGAACTTCAGAGGAGCTGCTCCTGGCTGTGGAGGCCATGGGTAGGAGCCTTTCCTGCAGGACTGAAGACACAATGTGTAGGGGTAGGGCCCCTGTATGGATGGCAGATGGATTCAGTTGAAGAGAAGAGATGGGGTTTGGGGCTTTTATAAAGCAAGAGGAGATGAACTGAATTCCCCCAGCCAATGTAGCAGTGGGGGCTGGATAAGCACAAAGGTAAATCCCACACCACCACAACAATGCCCTGAACAAGCAATACCAAAAGCTGAGCATCCCTTAGGCAAAGAGGAAAATGACAACAGTGTCTCTTGGTGCAGACCACTGTGGATCTCTCAGATAGGTCTAAGATTGTCTGAGGAAAGACGTATTTACAAAAACGGCTAAATCCATCATAGTTGTTCAGTCAAGCTCTGGGCACATTTGGGACCTGAGGACCAAGCAAATCCTTCTCTGTGCCTGAGAGATAAGCTCCTTCCCAAGACAGTGGGAACAGGGCAACATGAGCAGCAGAGGAGTGGACACCAGCAGGTTTTCCCCAGCTCACACCCCATGGCAGGAAGAATCCAGTCGACCCAATGGCCCCACCACTGCTGCCAGTCGCGTGCCAGTGAGCCTGCCCAGCCTTGCAAATGTTTTATCATTTTAATTAAGCTCTGCAAACCTGGAGCTGTTAGGACAGGATCCATGCCTCCGGTATTCACTCTTGGCTCCCATGGGGACATGCTCTCTACAGTTTTTGGGTGCCAGGGAAAGGCTCTGCACACCACAGTACAGTGCTGGTGGGGCACTGGTGCATGCCCGGCAGCTCCACCAACATCCCAGTGCCTGATTCATGCAGGGTTACTCAGCTGGCTGGAGGACACAGGGCAGGAGGAATGAGGTCCCCCAGGGCATAGGTCTGACTGCTCTGGATGAGGTTCAAACGATGCTTGTAGCAATCCCACAAGTCGGTATGGGTTGATGTGGTGGTCAAGGGAAGGCCACAGGGTCCCTTAGGGAGACAGCTCATTACAAGAGCTGCAAGGCCCAGGCTCTGCCTTGGGTGCATACTGAACCAAGTGAAATTTGGGCTTTTGTAGATAGGCACAGCACTCTGTGAAGCTGCTAGATGTCCCCTTTCCAAGAAGATGTGGGGATTGAATGTGCCGTTGCTTTGGTCCAACCTTGTGTGACATTGTAGCACCTCCCACGGGATTCCCCAACCAGCCTTCATAGCCCTCAGTGAGACCCAGCATAGCAGGGAGGTAGCATGCCCAGGCCTGGTTTACTGAGGCACTTTTCCAGACTCTTTTGCAGGGGCCGTACCTTCCCTCCCGTACCGACCCATGCCGCCTGCCTACGCTGTCTCGAGTGCTTCCGGCAAGCGCCAGCAATGGTGCCAAACATAGGATGCAATCTCCTGGGGGCTGCGCGTGGTACGTCCCCGAAGAGGCTCAGAGGTATGCGCCCAAAGGCAGCCTGTTTGGCAGACATCTCACCAGGCTGCAGCTCCAAGTGTGCTCTCCTTCATCACAGGATGCCATGGAGTCACCTCACAAGTGCCAGGGCAACAACTTAGGCATTGCCTCTGGGTTTGAATGGTCATTGCCCCAGGGTTCAAATGGGGAGGGACCTACTCTGTGTTACACTCTCCAGCAGTTCCTCAGATGCACAATTCTTTCTACAGGTAAAAGAATACAGAATTTGCTTTGTTTCTGCAAGCACTTTAGCTTTAACAACCTTACTAAAATTTGAATTCAAGTGGTCACAAAAAATGATGCCTTGCAAATATCCATAAAAACTTCAGGCATTAATCACATGCCGTTTTTCCCTTCATTAGAAGCAACAGGTGATGTGTTGCAGGCACAGAGTACGTGCTCCCACAAAGAAGGGAAAAGGCATGTCTGTGGGGCAGGCACCAGGGTAGAAGGACTGAATTCTCACCGTCCACATGCATGAGAAAATATGGAGTAGTATTTCCATCTGAAGTTAGTGGAGCTGCTCCAGCTCTGTGCCACTGTATTCGAGACCACACATTAGCCTAACACATCTCTAAGCAGCCCCAACAGCAATGCCACAGCTCACCTTGGCACTGGGAGAGGATCACACATGGCAAGCGTGCTGCCTTCTCTCTGGTGCCATCTTCATTCTCGTCTGTTTAGCTTCTCAGGGCTTTCAAGATATTTTGTTTGATTTCTGTTGCTGGTGAAGGATTTATATCATACTTAATGAGGTGCTTCAGCTTTTAGTGTTTTTTTTTTTTTTTCCTCTTCTAGGAAATGACTAGGAACTTTTATTGCTGTTGTTTTAAAAGTTAAAACAGTTTCTTTCTCATCATGTTTCCTCCCTTCCTCAAAAGAAATGTCATTTATAGGACATGGGTGTCTGCGCCCAAAGTTTTAATTGCTTGTGGAATCTTGTCTTGTCTATGTGTGCGTCAGCTGCCCTAGAACAGAATCAGAAGGGTATTTAAAGGGGAAAAAAAAAAAAGAAAGAAAACTAAGTGTAATAAAAAGTATAGTTGAAGAGTTTTGAGCTGTATCTCCATGTTAAGAAAAGTTACATCACCTGTGGAAACATCAGATGTACTCTTAGATCTCTGCAGTCATTATCCTTATTAGCAGCCTTGTTACTGCTGCTGGAACAAGTGTGAGCTCAGAGCCATGGAAATAATGGGGCACAGGGCCACACCCCACAGAACATGCAATGGAGGCCTGACCTAAACCAAGAGCAGTAAACAAACTTGTACAGAAGAGATAAAGGAGCATTTTTGGTGGCTTCATTTTTGGAAGTGCTTTTTTACCTTTGGAAGGAGCAGTTTAGAACATCCACATGTCGTTTCTGTCACTGTCGTGTGCCGTGCCTGGCTTTTCCTCACTGCCAACAGTGTGGTGCTGGTACCAGGGCTCAACCTCACACTTTTCTACTCTGCCTCTGGGGACATGTGTCAGGAGGGCAAATCCTGCCCATTCACCTCAGAAACCACTACGAACACAGTGGAGCAACAGGCATAAGAAACACTCATGCAGAATGATACAGATTGGAAGGGACCTCTGAAGATCATCTAATCCAACCCCCGTGCTAGAGAAGGAAATTACCAATTCCTAGAGGATATTACCATAAAAATTGGGCAAATTCCTAGAAAACAAAGAAGATTACTTATAAAGCTCTCCCACAGACAGAGCTCCCACAGCTCTACCTGGCAGAGCCCTATCCAACAGCCTCATGGGAGAGGCACATGCTGAGTCCACCTTCACTTTCAGCCAAAAATGCCACAAAATTTTCCCTTTCTTCCAGAGACTGCGACAAACTTAAGTGCTTAGTTTAGATGACTTGCTTTGGTCCCATCTGTGGCAAAGGAGAGGGGTGGACACTTCCAGGAGCTTTTCTCACCCTAAGGGGAATATTGAGAGGAAAGGGATGCTTCTTTTCATAGGTTCATAGCTTGGCAATAAATAAATACCAACCTGACTCAACATGTTCCCTTTTAAATGGATTACTCCAGGCAGGTTGGCAGAATTAAATCTGACCAAAGGTGGATAATTTGGTGAATAAATTATATTTTTTAAAAAAGCCAATCCCCTTTCCTAGGAAGCCACCCACTTTTTGCATGCCAGCTGCTCTTCTGCCTGGAAACTTTCCAGACAAAGTGCAAAAAAGTTTCTGGATGGGCTGCAAATTAATTCAGCAGCAGTTCATTTGTTTCCCTTAGCTGCATGCACCAATGGCAAATAAGGTTAACAGATAATATTTGCTACTTAGAATAGTTTATAAAACACTGCAGGGATTATTTATACCCTGCCTTCTCTGCAGGCATGGAGATCTGATTTGAGGTTCAAGAAATTAAACTCTCTAGCACAAGTTGAATCTCCTCTTGTGAAAGTTTCATAAATTGTTGTCAAGGGAGAACACTGTACAGACTTACACAGTGCCAGCTGGTATCCTGGAAGACAAGTTTGACACTTCATCAGAGAGAGGAATCACACCAGTTTTCACCAGGAAATAAGAAAATAGAGGAATTGCTGCTCATATTGCTCTGCATGGGTTGGGTCCTCTGCTACTCTGTGTTGCTGGAGCTCCATTGTAGTCAGCAGTACCACCACAATCTGCCCTCAACCAGAGGTGCAGATTACAAGATAAGAAGTGCATTTAATTTAAGTGGCAGCATTTCACAAGTAAACCTCCAGATTTTCAGACTGCACTAATATTCCATTTACAGACCAATTATCAGATTAATATCCGTAAGTGTTTATGGATGTGGATACAATGTCATTGCTAAAGTGGATACAATTTTATGTTGACAGAGAAAATTATCATAGGCCCAAATTACGCTTTCTGGTTCCATCAGCTCATTAAATCACAGAATCACAGAATTAACCAGGTTGGAAGAGACCTCTCTAGGATCATCAAGTCCAACCTATCACCTAACCTTTCTAATTAACTAAGCCATGACACTAAATGCCTCATCCAGCCTCCTTTTAAACACCTTCAGGGATGGTGATGCCACCACCTCCCTGGGTAGCCCATTCCAATCACTCTTTCCCTGAAGAAATTCTTCCTAACGTCCAGCCTAAACCTGCCTTGGTACAGCTTGAGACTGTGCCTCTTGTTCTGTCACTGGATGTCTGGGAGAAGAGACAAACCCCCTCCTGGCTACAACCTCGTTTCAGGTAGTTGTAGAGAGCAATAAGGTCTCCCCAGAGCTTTCTCTTCTCCAGGCTCAGCAACCCCAGCTCCCTCAGCTGTTCCTCAAAAATTATTATCAGAAATGTCTCTTCTTCAGATCAATTATCTACTCTTAAAGCATGTTTAATCTTTCAAAATTCATCATTATGGGATAGTGTTGAACTGGATCACTCAAAGTTAGCAGCTGATTACACATGGATCTGGAAAAACCTTTCTGCATGTATGTTTATCTGTTTTGCATTTCAACACTGATGGACCACTTAGGTGTAAAAATGAGCTTGAGCTACATCTACAGCACCACGAGTGGTTAAAAACTTAGCCTTTCTTCCACCTCGGGAAGAAGACAGTTGATGCCTCAAAAGGTTGTTGAACAACCTCCATGCTTTCTTTAGAAAGAAAACAAAACAGAAATGTCTGTTTTAACAAGACTGTGATTTTTCTTCCCTTGTGATACTGATGCTGTGCTCCTATGAGGAAAACTGCAAAGCCCTGGAGCTATCAAAGGTGAATCCAGGTTGCCTTTCTCTATCATGCCTGTGAAAAATGTTGACCCACCTCTCCAGGGAGAGGTTGCACATGACAAGTGAGATGCTCATAAGGTCTTCAGATAACAGATTGGAGATAGTTGCAGATATTTCCAAAGGTATAAGTTTCATGTAGCAGTGAACTGTGCACAGTGAGAATTGAGTACAAGGCATCCAGTGCATGTAAATGTCAGGAAGTGTCTGGCATTTGAAGAATTTCTATACTCATTGTTCACATGAGCATTGAGTCCCAAGGTGCATTGACACCCAGAGACAAAATGGACTCTGTGGATGTTTGAAGACTAGTCCTATCACCACTCTGACTTGTCAGAGTCTGACACTACTTGGTTTGGACTGAGGGTATGCAGAATCATGACTTCTCTTTCCCTTGAGCCTTCTCTAGATTTGAACCAGGCTAAGTAGCTGGAAGGATCAAGTGTGAGTTAAGACACATGGGTCCTGACTTCTTTCAGGGTTAGATGAAACAGTGCTTATTTCATTGCATTCTTTCAGGGAGCTCCCATGCAAAAGGAAAGATCTAATGATCTGGTCCATGTGAAGCCCTTGAGATAGTATCTTTGCTTCAAAGACTGAATGCAAATTTTGTGCTTGTACCTTGTGTGATTGAAGGGTTTGGTGTGAGTACAGAGGTGAGAGGGCACTACTGTCTGTCTGAAGGATCAATAGCAAGTAATGGCAGTGCCTTGACACAAGAGGGCTAAGAGTTAAAATTCTTTCTGGTTGCCATTCAGGACTTGTCATAATGCAGGGACTGCATCAAACACTGCAGGTCCCTCAGTGTGGCCCAGAGGTGAGACCTTGGATTATTTTGAAAAATATTTTCTTTACTACCCCAAATTCAAAGACCCTCAACAGCTTCCAAAGCACCTTCTCACATTCCAAAACTTCTGCCTCTCCCATTACACTGCCACTTAGCCTCCTCAGATGCCATTCTCACCCCTGGAGTCCACAAGACCTAAGCTGAGAGTCCTGCCCTCCTCACAAGCAGGTGATTGTGCCCCACAGTCATCCAGACATGGATCAGTTCACACCACTGAACACTAGCATGGAGGCATGGACAGAGAGAGATGAGTGAGAGGGCAAAGAAACTCTGTGGGCCACATCTGTCCAGTTTAAAATATCATTTCCCTTCCTAACTCTCTCTGCCCAATGCCACTAGTAGCCTCCAGAATTTTTCAAACTCTTGGTCACAGTGGTGGCAGAGATTAGATGAGCTACAACACTCAGTTTGTCTCAGCTTCCTCTCATCAAGGTTGGTTTCTTTTGCTGTGTTTTCTGTGCTTTTTGAGGTGCAACCACCTTTTGTCTTCTCCCATCCCATTCGCTGGTGGTCTGAAGTCACTGGAGCTCTTGCAGAATGTAAAATTGAACCCAGGCCACAGTACTCAGCCCTGAAACAGGATTTAAATCAAACAAGGACCCTGACCAAATACAACATTAGCTGATGGTAGGCAACAGCACATTTCTGAAAGAAACCTTGTTTGACGGCAATCAGTGTTAACGCAACTCCCTGAAAAGCCTCCTTTTGGTCAGAGCTTGCAGAAGTCATGCAGACTGGATGTGATTTCCAGACAAAGGTTGGGTAACACCCAAGTATTGTAGATTGTTGATGGCTTTTAGATGGGGTTGAAAACATCATAATTATTCATAAGACAGGCCAATTTCAATTTTCAGCACAATAGATTCACAGGATCACAGGATCACAGAATGTCAGGGGTTGGAAGGGACCCAAAGAAATCATTGAGTCCAATCCCCCTGCTCAGACCACAGAGAAATGCATCCAGACTGGCCTTGGAAGTCTCCAGAGAATGAAACTCTACAACCTCTCTAGAGAGTATGTTCCAGTGCTCTGTGACCCTTACAGTAGAGAAGTTCCCCTTTGTGTTGAGTTGGAATTTCCTACACTGCAGCTTACATCCATTGCTCCTTTTCCTATCACAGGGAGCAAGTGAGAAGAGCCTGTCCCCTCTCTCCTGACACCCAGCCCTCAGATATTTATAGACATTTGTTAAATCCCCTCCCAGTCTTCTCTTCTCCTGACTAAAAAGCCCCAGGTCCCTCAGCCTCTCCTCATAAGGCAGAGTTCCAGTCCCCTAATCACCCTTGCAGCCCTCTGCTGGACCCTTTCCAGCAGATCTCTGTCCCTCTTAAACTGGGAAGCCCAAAACCGAACGCAGTATTCAAACAATACTTGATGAGAGTCAATTTCCAAGTGTGTTGAGAGGCTGTAACATCCCTGGTTACATTGCTAGTCCCACTGATGTGCTCATTCTCAAGTAATCATATTAGAGGCAGATGTCACAGAGAATATGACTCCACTAACCGTTGAGAGACACTGAGGTCCTTCGTTTTCTGAAGCAAGTTTCCAAGGGATCATGCTGGGTAGAGTAACTCAAGATTTAAAAAAACAAACAAACAAACCAAACAAAACAAAACAAAACAAAACAAAACAACCCATCAACAATAACAATCTGAAATAATTTAATCTCCTATTTCTTTAATTTTCCTTGTACAGAAGAATCCAAGCTAATCAGGGGTAAAGGGACACCTCTCCCTAGGGCTAAGCGGCCACAAAATGCTATCTCACATCCAGTCTTTGTGAGTCCAGGACACTTGGTGATTGTTGGTGTCTTTACAAATCTCCCTTTTAGGTGGAATTGCATTCTTCTGTTCTGCCAAAAAGCAGTAGTCATTTTTGGGTGTCAGGAGAGGCTTTCTTCTCTAGATGAGAATATACAGATATTCTCATCACTTTAGAAAGGCTTTCAAAACCCAGGTGCAGAGCTTTGGCATCAGCAACCTCCCCAGAGCACTTTATAGCACATAAATCTTGCTCCTGCTTAATCAAACAGTGCTGGAGTGAGCCAAAGAACCATGAGAATATAAACTGTTCTCTTTCTCCCTTCTCACTAGAGTTTGCTGCTGCTTCTTCAGAGGCAGAGGGAGGGGGCTTATTGTTTTAAACTTGGCTTTAACACTGGCAAGGAGGGTGGCTATGTTGGGCACAGGCATTTTCTGTGCAAAGAAACTTTTGGTTTTTCCAGAACTGCCATTGATGAGTCAGCTGCTCCTATTTCACTCTGCTCTGGAAGAGACCCTTTGATGCTTACCTTTGCTTTAACCCCAGTCTGAGCCCTCAGCAAGGCTGGAACTGTTTTTGCAGTTGTGGTCAGATACAAACACACCATTTCTTCCAGACCTAGTTGGGCAAGCACCTCCCTTCTTCACATTGAAGCAATGCAAAATGCAAAGTGTGGTAACTGGGAATAACATGACAACCTTTCTGCTGTGGGTCTTTTGTCCTGCTCTGCTCCCAGGGTTGTGTGCTACAGAACAACTCAGAAAGTACTGCTTTTTGTTAGAGTCATAGACTCAACCAGATTGGAAGAGACCATCCAGTCCAACCTATCACCCAACCCTATCCAATCAACTAGACCATGGCACTAAGTGCCTCATCCACTGTGTTTTCTTGAACACCTCCAGGGATAGTGACTCCACTGCCTCCCTGGGCAGCCCATGCCAATGCCAATCACTCTCCCTGTGAAGAACTTCCTCCTAATATCCAACCTATACCTCCCCTGGTACAACTTGAGACTGTGTCCCCTCATTCTGTTGCTGCTTGCCTGGGAAAAGAGACAGACATCTACCTGGCTACAACCTCCTTTCAGGTAGTTGTAGACAGCAATGAGGTCTCCCCTCCCCCTCCTATTCTCCAGGCTAAACAACCTCAGCTCCCTCAACCTCTCCTCATAGGGCTGTGCTCATCACCTTTGTCGCCCTTCTCTGGAGACGTTCCAGTACCTCAACATCTCTCTTGAATTGAGGGGCCCAGAACTGGACAGAGTACTCAAGGTGTGGCCTGACCAGTGCTGAGTACAGGTGAAGAATAACCTCCCTTGTCCTGCTGGCCACACTATTCCTGGTACAGGTCAGGATGCCATTTGCTCTCCTGGCCATCTGGGAACACTGTAGATGAAGTAAGGGTGGGAGAGGAGGTAACACCACTGAGACCATTCCTTTTGCAGAAAAGGCATCTTGGAGCAACATTCACTTCTTGCCCAAAGTTAACACTGCAAATACCAGGCTGGTTTATGTCCAGTGATGCACAGGCTCAAGATGACCTGTGTAGAGCCAGAGGAGAAGACTGCACTTCCAATCTGTCAGGAAATTAGGGTTAGCATACAAAAAAGGAACTGTGTTCAGAGGTTGATTCAATCTTCTGCTTAACTAAAGTTTTTACTTTAATCTACAACATCATCTTCATCTTAAGGAAGTTATGCAAAAAGTTCTTCACTGGAAAGGCCAGTCCATGATTTTCTTTCTTCCCTTTAAGCCGAGATGAAAAGGACTGCCTGCAGCCTGAAAATTTGTTTCCTTGAGGAAATGGGAAGCAAAGAACTTGCTTTATATTTATGCTTTGCATCATGCACCTTTAAATTTTAAGGAGTAAAAATTAGCTTTTACCCTGTTGCTGTGTCTAGGTTTCCATGACCTTTTTCCCATTCTGCTGGCTCTGGTCAGCCTGTTGCATTTCTACTTCAGTCTGTTTTAATTCTGGTCTCTTAGCACTGATTTCTGTGTGCAAGACATGGAAGCCACACCCCAGTGTATGCTACTCCCAGGCATTAACAATCTTGTGCTAAATAAACATACAAAGATACTTCTGCATCTGGTTTTATTGGCAGCAGAAAGAGACATTACATGTCTCTGGAAATCTGATAAAGCACTGACATAAAAATCCTGGATCACAAATATTACTAATTTAGCTCCACTACACTGAATTTGCTGCAGTTCTTAGGGCTGAGAATAAGATTTCTCACTTTTTCTAAGAACTGCAAAGCAGACAATTTAAAAATTAGCACTTGGCAATATCTACAACTTTCCACTAGCAGATAGTAACCCTTTAAATTCACTTTCTGCAACCTGCCACACTGCTATAAGGTGATGACTTTTCATTTCCTTTGCCTTACTTGCGGATCATTGTTCAATCCTGTCTTTCTTCCATTAGTATTTTAAAAAGCTGGACAGTTGCTTGGGAAAGGCCTGGGCTCGTGCCTGAGTATTGTTCTCTATACCATAATTTGCCACAAACTTCCTGCATGACCTCGGTAAGTGCCTGCATTTCTCAGTTTTCAGTATGTTTTTCCTTTCTTCTATACTTAGTTTCTAAATTCCTTCAACTAGGAAATACCAGCTAGCAACAAATATGGAGAAAACAGCCATTGCTATGAACTAGTGATTGGATGCAGGCTGGAGAGGCAGTCGACATGAGGGAACAAGAGCAACACCCTTGAATCACTTGCAAATTAGATTTAATACTTGGAACAGGAGAATGTTGCTAAAGAAGAGGACTGCCAGACCTTGTCTCTGCTATGAACTCTGTGTCCATTCCCAGCAATGGATGTCTCCAGTGCCGTATTCGGGAGTCCTGAAACATGTTGATCCTCCACTCTGGCAGCAGTGCAAACATGCTCCATCACACTCCCATCAAATCCTGTGAGCGATGCTCCTGTCCTCCTTCCTCCCTTTCCAATCCACCAACTGTCACCCTTTGAAAGAAGGTGGCCAAAAGGGCATTAGAGAGGAAGCAATCACAGATGAGGAAAGTGAGCATAGTTTGGGAAGACCTGGAGCAGAGATGTGCTTGAAGGATGAATTTACAGAAGTGGTAGATTTTGTACGGTACAATAGAAGTGGAAGGAAATAGAAGAGCATTGAAGACAGATTGGTGAGAGAGTCTGCCAGGAATGGTGGAGAAAGATTGAAAAACAGTGGACTGGAAGTCCACATAAAGAAAAATCTGAGAAACCAAGACATGAGAATTTCCCTCAGATCCCAGGACTTTCCTGGTCTGGCTGTTTTTAACAGGGAAACAGAGTCTGTGTCCATTTAAAAATTAATCTTTCCTCCTCTAATTGCTGTCAATACTTAAGAATTACAAGTGTGAAACTTATGCAAGAAACTTCCCTCCTTGCTACCAAAACAGAGCCACCACCTTTCTTAGCGAACAGGGCAGTCTACTGCAGCAGTGATGGAAGAAGCACTGCTGAAATGCTCAATTCAACATGCTTAAAGAGACTTTATCAAACAAAATCAGAAACAAGGATTCTGCAGGGAATGATGCTTTTATGTGGGTGACAGAATCTGCATTACTAGTGGTATAGTCACTCCGAGTGCATGTATATGGACTACAGTAAAGAATGTGTTATCTATATGCTAAAAAGTCACTTGAGTGTTATGGGGGGGGGAAAAATCTGCAGATAATATTGACAGAAGCAAAGCTGTAGGTACTTAACTGCTTATCTTTGCTTAAGTGTCCTCTTAGAAGCACACATTTTCATCTGCAACTTAATTAACAGAGCCCAGGTATGAATGAAATTTACCTCCCAGTTCTTCCATTTAATTATTTCAGATACAGATGGGTTTTTTTCTCAGCTTGTTAGTTGAAGTGGATACATCTGTCTGGTGAATCTGGACCTCTTCTGAAGAAATGTTGCTAGTGCTCTTGCCCATGTTTTGCTCTAATTAAGTAGTTTCTGTGTTTTGCCTTGATGAAAGTGAAGAATTTGTCCTTTGGGGTCTATGCTGCATTTATTGCTTCCAAATGGCCCTTTGTAGTTCAGTCCTAGAGAAGTAATTCGTTGTGGAGCAACAGTATACAGTTAAGCTTTGTTAAGTAAGAAAATACCTGCTACGTGTGTGTACAACAAGGATTTGAGGGCAAAATTCCTGTCTGAGCCACTCAATGAGGGCAGAAGACACGCTGGATATGTACCATGGCCAGCTGCTTGGGTGCAATTATGTGATATGCTCACTTTGATGGTAAAGTTACCTTCAGGTGTTCCAGAGGAACAGAAACATTCCAAACACTGTGTTTAATAACTTAATTTTCCACTAAAATATTTGTGTCCTTCAAAGTATTCTTGGTGAAACAGCTTAACCTGTGGGAGATAATACGACAAGGTATAAGGTAGATCTTTCATGAGTTCTGCGGCTCAGAGGAGAGTTTTGCCAAGCTGGATCAGAGAAGGGGTGCAGCATGTTTGCAAAAGAAGGATGAAAATAGCTGCAACTTGTAATTGTCATCCCAGAGTTTGGTGGATTTGACACTTTACAACAGTAAAGTGAGAATCAGGGAGGGTTACTGGAGCTGAGTGTTAAGTGCATGAGCCTGAGCAGTGTAAATGTCACAGGAATAAGGCCGGTTTGGGATCCGGTGTTTTCTCATAAACAAGTCTCTTGCCTTTGTTTATAGACATGACTAAAGCCCACGTACCGGTAACTTTGAGCCATATCTTTTTCCCCTCTCTCTTTCCCTTTTCTTCAGATAAGAACACAGCACAGGTTATTCTAAGTTTACAGGAAATGACAGCAATATTAATCAGTGATTAATCAGGATCTCTAACAAAGGCCCCGCTATTTTGAATATTCATATTGCCATGGCATTAAGAATGTCAGAATTGTCATTGTTCTGCTGATAGTGACACATCCCTGATCTTCCCACTCCACATCTCTGGAATTCAGCTCTGATGAGAATGAACCACGCTGTTTCTTCTTCTGGACTGCCCCTGTTCTCCAGATAGGAGACAAAAGCACAGAGACATGAAATGACTTGGCCAGATCACATGGGATCCCACAGAGAGCCAGGAAAGGAACGCAGTTCTCCTTAATCCTGGCACAGGGAGGGAACTTTGCTTCTTATAAACAAAATAATTCGCATACCTGACACGAAAGGATGTATTGAGGCGATGAATGTATGTGTGGGTACAGGCGCATGTAGGTAGTACACATATAATGTGTCTGAGGTATATAATATTAGATGTGTAACTCGTTCAGACTTGGCCAAAAAGAGCTAATGTAGTGCTGACTGAACAAATTTATGCAAATCAGTCACTGATGAAATGTATAAGATTTACAATATTCTTCAGGCACATCAAATGCTTGTGGACCTATCAGTCTCAGAGGTTCAGCCTAGGTTACGATTAAAAAAATTAGTCTTAATGGAAGGTGAAGCTGTGTGAAGAGGGAGTATTCGTTGCCCACAACCACCTAATGGCATTCTTGGATTTGACCCCCAAGGCCTTTGAGCCACAGTCCTTGAACCTTTGACTTGCAGAAGTTTGTTGCTTTAGGAGGCAGTGGAGGCAAAGAGTGCCAGCAGGGCCAAGAGGAGTTAGATACATTCATAAACAAAAGGAACAAGCAGGGATGTGCCCTCTAATGTCACAAGTTGCAACATGGAAAATTCCAATTAGATACAAACCCAAAAAGCTTTTTACCATGACAGCGGTCAAATATACCACGAGTCACTCAGAGAGTCTGTGGGGTTTCCCATTCTGGGAGGTGTTCAAGGCTGGACTGGGCAAGTGTATGAGCAAAATGACCTGATTAGCCCTACTTTGACTTGAACTGAGTGGTTTTCAGATGTGTCTCTCAACCTAAACTATTCCTCGGTTCTCTGAGTTACAAGGTCTTCCTCTCTTTCCTCTCCTCCCTACATGTTGCTTGCTTTTTCCCTGATGCAGCTAGTCTCGCAGAAGGATGGGTTTACTCTTCCCTCTTGCCCTGTCACCTTCATTCTGTGGCCTTTAATAAGCAGGTCCACAGTGCTCTCACTCTAATGGGAGTCCATGGGGTTTAACTGGCCCTACTTTGCCATCATACAGTGGTTTCCATGGTGCTGGTACATGGATTTCCTAACTTTCAACACCCTCTTGCATATTTCCTGGCCTGTGTCCCCAAACTGCTGACCCTAGCATGGGAAGCCTGGAAAGATCTGGTAGAAATTTTGGACAGACCTCAAGTTCACTCAAAAACCATCAAACAAACTTGTCCCGTGGTCTAACACTTAAAAGAGTGGAGGATGTACACAACCTGGAGGGCTTTGTTCCAGTTGGCCTGTCGATCCTCACTCATGTTGATATGAAGAGGCAGTGACAACATCAGATATATTAACAGGAAAGAAGACACTGAATTTCAAGTGTCCAGGCTAGAACTGGGAGACTGCCCTAATGTTCTGTGATCCTTCCTGCCCTGAAGTATTTCAAACACTCACATCTTGTTTGCTGAACACTCTGAACAATACACGTGTAGTTACAGACTGATGTCATAAATCACCTAAAGAACAAGATGATCTTTCAGAACAGAGAGCACAATTTTGAGGAAGTATATTTTTTAAACTACAATATTTATCCACTTAGTACATTAGAAAGGAAAAAAAAATCTAAAAATGTATCTTAGCTACTGAGTCTGAAAACCACCTGGAAAATATGAGAAAAGGTCTCTATCCAGCCTCTGACATTGTGTGTTCCTGAGTGTGTGCATATGTATGTATATAAAAATCAAACAAAATAAGAGTGAGCAGGACCTAATTTCAGAAGCCAAGTGAACTCCAAAGCTCAAATTTTACTTTAGATGAATGCACATTTTTGAGTCAAGGTAGAGATGTGAAGCTAAGCAGGAACAGACTGGGTAAGCAGTGGCTGAGGGTGGGTTTCTCCTTCAGAGGCTGTGCTGGAATGGCTGCATTGACAGAAACCCCAGACATAGATGTGTAACTCTAATGACAGGAGCTCCGTATCTGATACAGTTATGCTCTGGTCCTCCGGTAATGTAAGCTGGGTCAGCAAAAGAAATCATGGAAGGTCCTATTGAAAGACCTCAGAAAGGTTTCCAGGGTTTGATTTTCTTCTGAGCAGGGTTGAAAACCTAAAATTTCAAAATTACTTTACTGAAAATTTTTGAGAATCATCTGTAGCTGCTTCATTTGAACTCAGTCTATTCATAGAATCATAGAATCATAGAATGGTAAGGTTGGAAGGGACCTCAAGGATCATCTACTTCCAACCCCCTGACAGAGGCAGGGACACCTCCCACTAGTACAGGTTACTCAAGGTCTCATCCAACCTGACCTTGAACACCTCCAGGGACGGAGCAGCCACAACCTCCCTGGGCAACCTGTTCCAGTGCCTCACCACCCTCACTGCAAACAACTTCCTCCTAACATCTAGTCTAAATCTCCAGTTTAAACCCATTGCCCCTTGTCCTGTCATTGCAAGACCTTGTCAATAGTCCCTCCCCAGCCTTCCTGTAGGCCCCCTTCAGATACTGGAAGGCTACTGTCAGGTCTCCTTGAAGCATTCTCTTCTCCAGGCTGAAGAGCCCCAACTCTCTCAATCTGTCCTCACAGGATAGCTGCTCCAGCCCTCTGATCATCTTCGTGGCCCTCCTCTGGACCTACTCCAACACTTCCATGTTCTTCCTGTGCTGAAGGCTCCAGAACTGCACACAGTACTCCAGGTGGGGCCTGACAAGAGCAGAGTAAAAGGGCAGAATCACCTCCCCTGCCCTGATGGCCACGCTTCTCTTGATGCAGCCTAGGACTCAGTTGCTGTCTGAGCT
>VWZE01003481.1:379338-396377 GCA_013396675.1 Eubucco bourcierii
TCCAGGTGGACATTGTGCCGTTGATCACCACTCTCTGGGTTCGACCATCCAGCCAATTCCTTATCCAGCAGTGCTCCACCCATCAAGTCCATGTTTTTCCAGTTTGGTGACCAGGATGTCATATGGGACAGAGTCAAATGCCTTACTCAGGTCCAGGTAGATGACATCAGCTGCCCTTCCCTTGTCCACTGTTGCTGTGACTTCATCATAGAAAGCCACTAAATTTGTCAGGCAAGATCTGCCCTTGGTGAAGCCATGCTGGTTCCCACCAATCACCTCTGGTTTGTTTTCCATTTGCCTTAGCAGGACTTTCAGCAGGATCTGCTCCATGATCTTGCCAGGCACAGAGGTGAGGCTGACTGGTCTGTAGTTTCCAGGGTCATCCTTTTTTCCCTTCTTAAAGATGGGTGTTAATTTACCTGATTAATTTTCACTTTCCAGTGTTTCAGTTTAATAGCATGTTTTATTAAGATTTTCTTACAGTATGATCCATGCTAGAATAGAGTATCAAAATGGGAAGCTGTTCTGTGGTGAAGAATGCAAATTCCTTTACTCTCAGAAAGATAGTATAGGTTGTTTCCGCAACTTTTCTGCTTCGTTTTACCGAGTTTAATAGAACAAATTCATCTTATTTCCATTGATCTTTCTCTGTCTAGATCAGTTTTTAAATGGTAAATAATTAGAGAATAAAACACATGCCTGAGAGCCAGCAGCTCCATGTAGACAGACCCTCCTTGCAGTTTAGGTGCAGTTTTTCTCTTGATCAGAGAAGGCAATGTGCCATTGCAGGAGATTTCCAAGGGATGCGACAGACCTCCTAACACTATAATTCTGTAACTGAAGATCAGACAGTTTTTGAAAGGCATACTTTACACCAGATAGAAATCATGAGAGCCACAACAGGAACTGTAAAGTGAAATTTCATAACCAGTGTAAATGCTCAGAAAGATTCTTTTTGGCCCTGTGATTTTCTGATTCAGTTCCAAGTTCTGTAAAAAGGGGAGGTATGCAGAAATGTGCTGTCTATACATAGAAGGTGGAAGTGCTGGAGCGGGTCCAGAAGAGTGCCACAAAGATAATCAGAAGGTTGGAGCAGCTCTCCTATGAGGACAGATTGAGAGAGGAGAGAGTTGGGGCTCTTCAGCCTGGAGAAGAGAAGCCTTCAAGGAGACTTGACAGTAGCCTTCCAGTATCTGAATGGGGCCTACGAGAAGGCTAAGGAGGGACTATTTACAAGGTCTTGCACTGACAGGACAAGGGGCAATGGGTTTAAACTGGAAGAGGGGAGATTTAGACTAGATGTCAGGAGGAAGTTCTTTCCAGTGAGGGTGGTAAGACACTGGAACAGGTTGCCCAGGGAGGTTGTGGCTGCTCCGTCCCTGGAGGGGTTCAAGGTCAGGTTGGATGAGACCTTGAGTAACCTGTACTAGTGGGAGGGGTCCCTGCCTATGGCAGGGGGTTGGAAGTAGATGATCCTTGAGGTCCCTTCCAACCTTGCCATTCTATGATTCTATACCCTGTGTGACAAACACCTTTCTGTTTCAGAAGTCTGTGTTAACACACACAACACAACCTGCCTTCCTACTACATCTTTCATTTACTCAGGTGTACTATTTATTTATATTTCTATGGGATCAACTTCATTACTGAAGGAATGATGACTTCCAAGTTTTGCAAGTGGGGCTAACAAACATAGCAAGGGGCCAGCAGCTGGAATACGAAGTTGCTTCAACTCAAAGAGGTGTGTGGCAGCTCATGCTGTTCCCATAGGCTGTCCAGGGAAATGTGGTGTCCTCTCGCTTCATGTAGGCCTCTATTTCTGTAAAAGTGATACATCTGTACTATAAATTTGTCATGAAGTTAACAGAGGAAACAGTTATCATCGTTACTTTCTTCCAAATAATAATGAAAGCATCCCCTCCATTTTCATGGATTCTTCAGTGTTTGATCACCTGCCTCTCTTGAGCAAAATGTTCTCTTCCCAGGGGCATATCACACAATCTACCAGGCCTACCGAGGCTTGGCTCCAGCTCTTCTGTGCATGTGGACAAGTCTCTCCTTTGCACGAAGTCCTTATTTGTGATGTCTCTGCTCTGAAAAAGTTTTTTGCAAAGCAGTCCTTTAGCAGTTCCTCAGGCAGAGAGGAGAAATGATGCTCAGTATTCCCTGTGTTCCACTGTGGATAACCACAATTCAGATCAGGAGAAAACAAACAAACTCCTCAAAACTAACTAAGGTGGCTGGCTTTCCTAACAAAAAGAATGAAAGAAGTCAGATGCCTGTGATTTTAGACAGTCACATCCATCTTCATCTCTTCCCAGCCATTGTTAGTAGTCAGTGATGTTCTGAGCTTTAAACTATGCAGCTGTGGTTCTCCTTCAGGATGCTCAAGTTTAGTACACAAAGCTATGCATGGTTCAGACAGGATTTCTGAACTGGTACTTTATAAGAGTGTCAAGTGATGTACTTGGTGTTTTCCTTAATGGTTTTTATACCTCCTTCACAACAGCTGATCACAGCAGGGGAAAAAAAAAAAGAAAAAAAAAAAGTCTGAAACTGAGGATGGTGGACAACAGAGGCAATTCCACATATCTTCCCCTGAAATAACAGACCCCTGAAAATCAGTTTCCTTCCCATTTTTTGTACCAAGGATGTACAGCACTACACTTTAGAGTTCACTTCTGTGAAGATTTAAAGCACTTCTCTTGTTTTTGTCTTCACTGTAATCCTGCCTTTTGGTCTCTTTTCAGGTACTACATCTCATGACCCAGGTGCAGCAAAACCCTTCCTCAACCTGCACTTTGGATGAAGAGTTTTCAGAGCAATTTTGGAGAAAACGTTTTCCAGCGCAAGACCTGTGTCTCTATTCTGACCTTCACAGCACGCAGAGCTCAAGGTCCACAGTTCACTTTGCTCCAGCAGATCTCCCAGAGCTGTAGCCTGTCTCTGAGTCACTGCCTGATGGTGGTTCACACCAAGCAATATCCCTGCTTCCTTTATTGCTCCTGTCATAATTTACAAGGGAGCAATGCCAGGAGCAAATTGTCATCTGTCACCAACTTAGCTGCACTGCCAGGTGGGGTGCTGGGTGGCAGAGGAGTGCAGCTCTGCATCCATTCCTTTCTCCTCTGCGTCAGGAGAGTACTCCTTGCCCTCTTCAAAACATCATTTTCTGCTCCTGGGAATTTCTCCAGCCTTTCAAAGGAGAAGGGGGCTCCTATTGCAATCTTGGTAGTGATTTTAGAGAAGGGTAGATGTGCAATGAACATTAGAAAGTTCCTTTACTATGAGGGTAGCAGATCGCTGGGACAGGATGCCCAGGAAAGTGGTGTGGGCTTCATCTCTGGAGACATTCAAGCTCAGGCTTGATGGGGCTCTGACTAACCTAATCTATTTGTTGTGTCCATGCTCACTGCAGGTGGGGTTGAAGAAGATGGCCTTTATAGGTGCCTTCCAACCCAATGCATCCTATGATTTCATGAAACTATGAGAACGACTAGAGAGGAAAGCTCAGAGACTGAACAAACAGACCAAACAGACCCATGGCATCCAGGTGTCCACTTGTGCAATTTCAATTTCGTGGCCAAATACCCCTGGATCAGGCATCAGCCAGGCATCAGCCATAGTGGCATCAGCGGAGAGAGGGAGGGGACAGAGGTAATAGTTTCACAAGGACATACTGTTCTTGAGCAATTTCTCTGCAGGTATAAACATGATTTCCTGCAGCACTGATTGGTACATAAGTCTCCTCACTCAAACAGAGCTAAATGCATTTGTTTACTGTATCTGATGCGAGGAAAACTTCTGGCATATGTTTGATTAATGAGATGTCTTAACATAGTGATACTTTTTGTGTGCATGAGGTAGAGAGGGAATTGGTTGCCTTTCTATGGTTTCTAGTTTGAATAGCTGAGGGCTGATTTTATAGATATGTCTGAGGGGTAATTTAAAAGCTATACAGACCTCAGATGTGTAAAATGGTCAATAAAAGTGAAATGCCTACTAATGGGTACATTCACAGACCCTGCAGCTTTTCACAGGGTGCAGTTGCTTATTTACACTTTCTAAAAGACAGAAAAGGTGCTTCTGAAATCGACAGGAGCAAATCCAGAAGAACTCGGTCTTTCTGAGCTCTTCTGCAAGAATTTGCAGCAGATATAAAGAACAGCAGGAAGGGGAAAGCCAGTAACCTCCAAAACCAGGAGACCACAAGGACAGGAACAGCAGTATGGATAGGACAAGTCCTACGCCTACACTGGTGCTTGGGTCAGCAGAAGAAGCCCATCAAGGAGAGGTCTAGGCAAGCTAATGTCAAACTGATGACCAGACTTATGGCAGACTCAATGTTTCCAAGTGGTTGAACTTGTTCAGTTTGTTTCCTCCATTTTCAGGTGGACATGGATGACATAAAGGAGGCAGAGTACTGACTTGAGTGCTGGGGGTTGAGAGTATGATCTGGAAGAGGAGACATGGAAGAGAAGTCCATCAGAACTTAAAGGTTTTGCCAATTTAGTCACCATCTTGCTCAGAAACCACTCTTGATCTTGATCTATTGACCATGGTACTTACAAAAAGATAAAAATATGGCAGATGTGTATGTTACTGAAATACTGCTAGCCTCTGGGACTATATGGCATTCTTACTTTCCAGGCCAGGATCTGCACCCATCTTCTGTTGCTATCTGGCATTGATTTCAGGCAGATATGTTTGGACCAAAGCATAGGCAAGAACAGGAGACAATGGGGTAAGCTTTTAAAAAAGAAACATACACTGAGCAAAGCATAGCTCAAAAGTGAGTCATTTAAAGGCAATTTGGTTGCCTCTGCCCTGAAGTAACTTCTGTGACTGCAGTAAATTATTAGATTTGTTGGCATGGCCATTCTGCACCGGGCAGGTTACTATAGCAGTGTTTACTTTCATGGCAAACAAATGTATCCAGTGTGAGTTACCTTGGGGACAAACCTCTCCACTGAGCAATAGCCATGTTACAGCTCAGCTCATATTTGAGCCTTTCCTTAGGCTCTAATGCCAAGAGAATCTGATCGAAAAAGGCTTTGATAATCACCTTAGGAAAGAAAAAAGTATATATAGATTCCTCCTGACTTAAGTGTTAGAGCTGGATGGGGGCTTCTGTGCAAACCAGTCCACTCAACAAACCCACAGAGTTTTGGAGAAGTGGATGCTATTCATGAAGACAGGTGGAATTTACCGAGAGTTTTGGCACAGTCAGTTACAAATACATGCTGTGTAGGAACACAGTCTAGAGGAAGGATGTGAAGGTTTCAAGAAGATAATGAAAAGGTCAAACAAGATTTCAAAATTTTGAATTTTCTTTGTTTCATCCTTTTATCTGGAAATACCATCTCTACATTAGTTTTCATCCTCTTTTCACAGTTCTCTCCGTCTAAGTTTTTCTTAAGAGCTTAGGTAACTTGCAAAGAAATTAAACACTTTATTTTTTCTGAACCTCTAAGTGGTTCTGGGATTTTTAAAGTGAATTTCTCTTCTGCCTCTCAAGAACTACTAACAAGACATATTCTACATAATGTGGCTGGTGGAATTTAAGCCTGGTACATAATAGTCAGCCTGAAGCTGAGCCCTTGGAGAGTGCTGCTTGGATTTAGAAATGGCCGTGATGTTTATGACTGAAAAGCAACGATATATGTGCATGCCACTACTGGAGCAGGGTGGGGAATGGAAGCATCTGAGGATCTAGTCCCTCCCTTGGTCACACTAAGGACCACACCAAGTTGTAACTCTTACCTCTTTTACTGTGATTCATAGAATGATTTGGGTTGGATCTGTGAATTACAGCATTAGCTGCCCTGATCTGGCCATGCATGTAAATCGTGAGGCACTGCTGGTCTACATATACTTGCCTGTAGAAAACATGAAAATCACTTCTCCTGCAGCATTTCTGCACCAACTTAAGTGCAGAAATGTCTGTGATGATGTGGTGAGGAGGAGAAATGTCTAACTGCCACTGCAGCCAAGCACAGACTAGTCATGCTCCCTAACAGCAAGGGCTAATTGTATCAGCTTCCTTATTGCGAAGACCTTCCTTCTCCCAGCAAGCACACAGACCACTTTTTTTTTTTCCCTCTGAAATATCCTAGTCTCTGAGTCATCCTATCCATGGTATTCATGGCAAAATTCAGCTTATTATAACCTGCTTTATATGTGAAGAAAACAGTAAGCAACTACTCTGCCAATAGGGGACTACTGTGGGCCCTCAAATGAAGTCCAAGTGCAGTGACTATTATCTGTCCAGGAATCAAGATGGCTTCTTTGGTCAACGTACCTGGATATACTAGAAGACACAGAGGTGCCAAAGAGTTTCCAGACAGACCTCATGCTTGTAGCAGGTAGTGCTAGTGGTGGGAGTAGTTTTAAAGACCGTTGCAATTGTCTTAATGCATGATGATTCCTCTGGACATCAGTGGGACCCACTGCAGCTTGATTTTAGTATGCACCTCATGAACTGTGGCTTCCAAGTCACTTTTGACTTCTGGGCTTAATTTATTTGGAAAATTATATTCATCCCTCAGTTTTCTTCTGCAGCGTTAAATAGCTCATTGACTGATACAAAATCACCGTTCCCTTCATTGTTTTTAGGCTAGCTCTAGCAGGAGCAGTGTGGCAGATGATAGGTAACATGAAGCTCACAGGAAAAAGAATGATTGTCCAAAATATTCCTGTCACTGAAGTCACTTGAATCTTAGGAGATATTTTAGGGTTCAGGTATAACTGTGACATGATCTGAATTGGACGCAGCACTTTGCTCCAGTCACAGGAGTAAAACCATAATTTGCTTTCCATCAGTATCAAACTTGTAGAGGAATACCTTGCATTAAATGGACATGTGAGCGATTCAACCTGTGTTAACTGGTGATTGTGAACTGAAAAGTTTCACAGTCTGCATGAAGGTTCACCTGAAGGGCAAGGACACCAACTACAGTAACTCTGCAGAAGAAGATCAACAACAGGATGATTAAAGCAGAAAAAAAGATTCATGTGCAGAGTGCTTGAACAGATAACACTAACCAATTACTTAATGCCACAGAGCTTGTGCCTTAATGATTTGGACCAATTGCTTAACAATGAACTAACACACATAGTCTGTTAGAAAATATATAAGTTCTGGAGCCCTCAGCACAGGAAGGACATGGAAGTGTTGGAGTAGGTCCAGAGGAGGGCCAAGAAGATGATCAGAGGGTTGGAGCAGCTCTCCTATGAGGACAGACTGAGAGAGTTGGGGTTCTTCAGCCTGGAGAAGAGAAGGCTTCGAGGAGACCTTATAGTAATCTTCCAGTATCTGAAGGGGACCTACAGGAAGGCTGGGGAGGGACTATTGACAAGGTCTTGCAATGACAAGACAAGGGGCAATGGGTTTAAACTGTCAGAGGGGAGATTTAGACTGGATATTAGGAGGAAGTTCTTTCCAGTGAGGGTGGTGAGGCACTGGAACAGGTTGCCCAGGGAGGTTGTGGCTGCTCCCTCCCTTGTGGTGTTCAAGGTCAGGTTGGATGAGGCCTTGAGTAGCCTGTACTAGTGTGAGGTGTCCCTGCCTCTGGCAGGGGGTTGGAACTAGATGATCCTTGAGGTCCCTTCCAACCTTACCATTCTATGATTCTATGCTCATATTCAATAAATGGGCATTGCTTAGATCATACTGGTCTGCATATAGCTTTGTCCAGGATCTGCCACACAAAATGTTCTGCAGATTCTGTCACCACCCCATGTCAATAAAAAAAATCATAAATGTCTCGTCTTTAGAATGAGCCACAAGAAAATCACTTTGGAGTTATAATCCAAATCAACTCTCTTTTGACAGGTTAACTGCCCAAGTCACATGCAGAAAGCACAAGACCCTTTTCTTGTGGGTTTGAGGAGCATTTTTTCCAAAGCCCAGTTTAACTCTCTAGAGGGTTTGTGAGTCATAGCTAAAATCTGTTTGAATTGGATAGTGGAGACCACGGCTCCAATAGCAGCTCCAGGATTTTGCAGCTGTCCTCCATTAGAGCTGTGCGATAACTGTGCGCGGTAACATAGGCGTATTTTCTTTCATAGTGAATGCTAATTTACGAGCTCGCCTAGAACTTTAACACTTGGTTGGTTTACGTTGCACCTTTTTTTGTTACACAGAGACAGCATTTCCTGAATCAGGACAGCAACTGGATACAGAGCTGCCTCAAATCCTCGGCAAGGTCTGCCACTCAGAAATTCCACCCTAAACCCAGCCACGTCTTTTGTCACAGATTATTAATAGTTCCCTCTAATAGGCCCTGAGAGAAATTAAATACTTTTGTGGGCTTTTTTAAACAGTCAAACTTACCTCAAATGGGATAAAGAAAAGGTGATAGAAGGCTTATTTCTGGTGAGAAGATGAAGACTAAGTATAGGAGGCCTTTCTTTAGTGCTCATGTAGTATGTCAATCATCTGCTAGTCAGAAAAGGAACCCTACTTCCATTGCATCTATCTCAGCATTACTAGCATAAGAAACCACTGGTTTTCTTCATGGCTTTTATTTTCACATAGATCTCTGACAGTCCCTCTGCAAGCTATCACCTTCTGAGAGAGACCCTACAAAACCAGGTTTCATGCAACCAGTGTTCTGCAAATATGTGCTTGGGGCACTCACCCAGAGGGAAGGAAGGAAAAGCTAAAGCACTCCCAGTGCAGCAAAAGGCGACATCCTACTTACTGGGTTGTGCCATACAGGTGAGAGGTAAAAGGTAACATCCAGTTTCTGTGTCTCTGTCCTATAGACACTTCCAAAACCCTCTGCAACTCTGACCTCTTTCCCTTCAAATTATGGTTTTGCTTTCCAGCAAGAGAAGTCTTCAAGCAGTCTCAGATGAACAAATTATCAGGGTGGGAAATAAAGAGTCATATTTGATCTGTTTTTTTTAAAGCTCTATCAGCTTTCTGAAATTCCCAGCAAAAAACAACAACCAAAAAAAAAAAAAATCTACCTATTTCAAGTGTGGTTTAAGCATGCAGTTAGTTTCTCCTGGTTTCTGAAAGAATTTTCTATAATACATGGAGGTAAACTCATGCCCAAGAATTTCCTTGAATTATTTCCCCCTGATCTTTGAATGTAAGGAACAGAGAAGCACAGTAACAGTGCTGCAGAGATGCGTGAAAAGGAACTGTTCTTGTGCTTCAGTTTAGAGTAGCCTTTCAGAGTTTCATTTCTAAACCCAGACAAGTCTCTGGAAGTTGTTCTGACATGTATTAGAACAATAAATAAATAATCACATGGCATTTTATTACACCATCAGAACTCTCTTTGCACAGGATACCAATGGGTCTGGCTGAAGCCAATTCTAATTACAGATAAAAGGTTTGATGCATGAAAAGAAGCTGTTATTTACACCCAATTATCTGAGGGAGGAGAGACAGGGATGTGCTCCCTTTTATCATTTTCATTAAATTTCTTTTGAAATCAAAAGACTCCTTGATTTTCTGAAGGTGCAACAGTCTTTTCAACTTGCTATTAGTGAGATACAGTGAGATTGTTTTCCATTAAGTGTTTCTGAAGTTCAGGCCCTGGGATCTCCCCACATCCCTCGACTTCTGTAGAGCATTGAATGGTGCTTGTTCACCCAGCTGCTTCTTTAACATCATTTTCCTGAAGGTTAAAATCCTGGATTTGCATTTCATGTATTTCAGATCTGAAGCCAGGCAGACTGCATTTGTAAGCTGCCTCTGCTCTTTCGCCACCTAAAGTAAACCACTTTGAATGAATGAAATCTCCATGCATCTGGGCCCAGCCACAATGACTTGAGCAGCCTGGGGATTGTTTAGGAAGGGTTAACACTAGCATATGGCATGCTAGCAGAAGGTGGCTAGACCTGCAAATTCCATTTTAACCCAAAGAACATTCTGAGGGAACAGAGACAGGGGATAGGAAGTCACCAGGTGGGTGTGTTATCGGAAAGAAAGCAGCTCTCAAGGGTGGGGGACACCAGGATCTTACCGGCTTCATGTGTTGCATGCAGTCCAGAAGACCTAGTCTTCTCCTCCCTGCCTTCTACATTCTCTAAGCACAGCCTGTTTTCTTGATCTCGGAATATGTTGTTAACTTCTTCATTTCTCCATCTGCAAATTGAGGATGATGTGCATAAAGCTGCCTGAAATCCTCTGCAGGGAGGTGCCACAGAAGTGGAAAGTATTAGCTATCAGTATCCTTGTTAATATTCTGCTTGACTCTGAGTGAAGTCACATAATCCTGTGTTTGGGTCATCACTGTTTGTTGCTATGGAAATGTGTGTTATCAGATATTAAAAATTCAGTGTCTGGGGACATCTGAGGAGAGACAAAATCCTTTGTTTGAAGAGACACTTGTGTCAGTGACAGGAAACTTTGCCAGAAGGAAGAGAATTCACCTATTTGCCTTTCTCTGAAATTTGCTGGAATGAGTCCATACAAGCTCCCCACATTCACCTCCCAAAAGCCAGTATCTCTTACTTGATGCACTATTCCAAAATGACTGCACATGCTGGGTGAATTTCCTGCAGTCATATGTGAATGCATCTGGTAGGATCATTAACACTAGAGCAGAAGACAAATGCAAAGTATGTGCTTGACCATATGGATGAACGTGAGCTGCTTAAGAGTGTGCACCGTAATGGAGATGGAAAGTCTTACAAGAGAAGATCAGTATTCCTCCCTTCTCTTTGGTAAGGGATTAAGGCAGTTGGTCTTGCAGGAGTATTCATAGAGTGTAAGGCCAAAGGAGACAGTTAGGTCAGCTAGGCTGACCTCCTGCATATTACAGGTATTTCATCCAGCAACCCCTGAGCTGGGCCTTATAAACTTGTATTGAGGCTACAGCAAAGCTTCTAGCCAGACCAAAGGCACAGATGTTAACAACTCCTTGCCCAGTTTGTTCCAGTGAATAAGCATTCTTACAAGTAAGGCAGAACAGGTAAGGGTGGGTGCAGCTTAAACCAAACTAGTTGCAGTGGCGCCATACTCAGAAATGGGTGTGCTGGCCCAGCACCTCTTCCATATCTGAACTGGTGAGGTTACATCACTCTGCACCTCAGTTTCTCCTGGCTCCAAATCTCTGCATGAATTTGCCTTTTCCCTGGGAATATTATTATTATTCAGCAAGTGACCAGACTCTTCACTGAATGAAACCAAAGAGGCTCTTTGGGTAGCTTACTGCTCATTTCTACGGCTCTCCTACTGCACCTGTGCAAAATCTGACAATGTTTTAAAAATTTGTAGATGCCCAAAACATGTAGGTGCTCACTCTTGATCCTGTGGATCAGCTCTACAGATATAAAAATCCCATTCTGGTTTATATTCAGCATCACTCTGATTTCTAGACCTTACTCCAAGGCTCCTTGAACAAAGACCACTGTAAGAGAAAGCATAGATTGAGTCTTGATGTCTCCATTTGAGGTGTTTCATAGCTATGATGTTATTTTGTGCTTAAAGACGAAGCCCAAACCACACCTTTATTACCCTCATCTTTACCAGTTTCTCATTGGGATTTTCCTCCCTTCTCATAGAAAGATGATTTCAGACTGAAAGCAGGAAGAAAAGTGCCTAAGACCAAGCTGGCTAGCTTCAGGTTTTTTAATGCAGGTCTTTATTTTCAGCTATTCAGGAAGGCTGTGAAACTGTGTTGCCTGAACATCATGCATATACTATTTTTAGCAGGCAACATCTGTACCCAGTACTAAGAGAAGGCTCTTGAAGTGAGAAATGGGCAACTCATGAAAACATGTATGTGTATACATGTGTGCATGTGTATATATACTGCTGTGTGTGTACATATAGATTCATGCATACACATTTGCCAAGATTTTTCGCTGACAAATATTTAATCTATTTTAACTAACTATTTCCATATCTAACGGAAAGTTCTAACGAAAGACTTTATTGTTCCTAAAGGAACTGTATATTGTGCTCTATATACTTCTAGTCCGATGAGAAAGATGATGCAGCTTTTATTTTGTGCAAGTTTTGAGTTTGCAACTCAGTATAGATCAGAATGGAAACCCATCTGAACAGTAGCTTACTATTCCTGCATCTCTCCTACCATGGTAATTTCTGACATTGGAAATTAAACCAGTAATTATGGGTCTCAGTTGTGAAACAAGACAGGATATACTTTGCTTTTCCATTCAATTAACAGAACCTGCAAAGCTATTGGTACTCATAATTAATAGTAACATTCTCTAAGTCATGCTTAAAAATCAAGAAGACATCCAAAACTGCCTATAGTGCTGCTCATCAGAAGAAGTAACGGTGAGTTTAGATCTTGTTTGTAAGAAGCCATTTTTTGGCACTTTCTGTTGACACCTTCATGCTATTACAAATTACTCCAGTGCCTGGAACATTTTCATCTCCTCTCACAGACTGGTAGCATCCCAAACATGCATGCAGACACTCAGGCAAAGTACTAGTGTGAAAAAACATCACATGTGTGATGGGAGAATGCAAGTGATACACATTTTCTAGCTGGACAAGAAGTTTTTCATGAATTTCAGTTCTTCTCTGGGTTCAATGGTTTAGCAAGAATTACAGAGTCTTAATTGTTAGGTCTGTTGCATGTAACCCCCCCAAATAAACACACAACAAGGCACAATAGAGTTCCATATAATTTTAGAAATATCTAATACATCCAAATCCTGTACAAGGTAGCTACCATACACATTACTCCTTATTAAAACTCTATGCAATTAAAAAAAATTTAAAATACAATTTTGTAGCTCTGTTTCATGTAGTTTCCTTAGTTAGAATTTGCAAGTGTGTTTGTATCATTCTTTTTCCCTTCAGGTCAACTTTGGATCATTTTGGTCGCTTTGCAACAAACATTCAGCAGAATAGGAGGCCCCTCAGATATTCTACACACCTAATATTTTTGTGAATACTTCTCTCTGCTTTAAGAAGACAGAAGTTTCATTAGTTTGCAGGGAAAAGTTGTGAAATTATCTCAACCACAGCAGGTACAATGTCTACCAAAGATGTTGTAATGGCCCATCCACAGCTATAACTCATGTTTTGTTAGATACTGCAGGCTCCAGTCACAAGACTTGCAGCCCTGGGCAGTTCAGCTCTCCCTCTTTAGAACTACATGTTTTAAAATCTCTGGGTACACATCTGATGCCAACAGGAGAAGCTCAACCTGCAGCCCACAATGTATGAACCACATCAGCAAGACATGCTTCTTCATTTACATATCTCTGCTGAACTCCATCCAGTTTGAGCCAAATGCATTTCTGCAGACATATCATGACACTTAGGAGCTTTATCATCAGTTGTGTCCCATCTTGACTTCTACAAACCCCTTTATGGTAGAGAATCCAGGAACCAAGCAGAATAAAGCAAGGTGTTGTCATGCACTGAAAAGCTAAGACCCTGGGTGCTGCCTGCAGCACTGTAGGCTGTTGCTAAATGTCGTGCTGCCCATGGGCAAGGAATTTACTCAATCACTAGTTGATTAGGACATCTCTAGGGTATAGTAAAAGTGATATAGGTGTTCAGGCACATAACAGACACAGTTTTTAGTCCTGGGCTGGGTTGGGCAGGGCAGGAAACACTTGGAACTGGTTTAGCAAAACTGACTGGTGAAAATATACCTAGAAAGCACCATTATCTGACCTCATTTTGGGAAGCCGTTGTGTGTGGCTGTGACATAGCAGACCTCTTCTCCTGCCCCAGTTCCCTAGAAATCCTGCCTTGGTATTGTCCCATGGCTAGTTGTCACTGGTCTTGGGGTTGCCTACCCTAATATTTGCTGGCTTGGTATCTTCATGCAGCGGAGGACATGTCTGCAATGTGTGCTGGTGACAAGCCTCACATATTGCTGGATGTTTCAAACCTGCTCCTGATGGCATGACTTTAGTCTGTTCTCTGCTCTTGTACAGGTACATGGAGGTTTTCCACCAAAATGTATATGCTCCTTCCTTGCTCTTGTGCTCCCTTTCATCAGATTTAAATGGTGCCAGGTAAAACTTAATGGTTTTAGCTGAGCAAAACAAAAGCGATGGTGAAAGAAAGCCATGGGTGTAACGAGGTAAGACCAACTGCATGTTTGCTACACATACCTGAGGGCAAAGTTTTGTTTTTTATTCACCTTGGTTGCTTCAGGATGCTTCTCAGCTCACAGGCATCTCAGCCCAGGCCCTTATGGCAGCACTGAATGATGACTTTTTGTTACTAGTAACATTTTCTGCCATTGCTACTCTGCTCAATTTTTACCCTCCAGGTCTGGTCACCACCTTCTGGCTTATTTTCCACTTGGAAGCAATTCTCCACCTCCCCAGCCGTGTCTACGTAACGTGTCTCTGCTCTTTTCACTCACTCCAGCTTCAGACTTTAGTTGTTTCTCTCATGTTTCACGAATGCTGCACCCTCCTCATTGCAGGAACAAGCTCCTTTCCCAGCTCTCTCCTTCATGTCTGCTCCAGCAGTGCACTTTCCAAGCCTCTTCCTTCCGTGCTCTTTTATTAGGCTGGGTTCCCTTCTCCAGCTCCCACCCAACACCTCCCCTCCTCACCATGAAAAACCAGCACTCATCCTGCTTCCAGCCCTGGACACCGACTTCCTCCTCCACCAGCAGCTTCCTCTAACTGTAGCAGTCCCAGACACTCTGGCTCCACGGCACACCCTCCACATGCACAAAAACACTGCACCAGGGCTTTGCTTTCTCATTCAAATATTCAGTTCATCCCGAACAGCTGTGCTGTTGAGGAAACACCTGTAACTCATGTCACCCTCTGTACCTCTGCCAGCATGGACACCCTAACCAGCTCCGCTAGTCATTGTGACCCACTTCAAGGGTGCCACTGGAGACTGCATTATTAGCTAATGTTCTTATTGCATTTATGTGTCACAGAATCACAGAAGTGATCAGGTTGGAAAAGACCTTTGAGATCACCGAGTCCAACCTATCACCCAACATCATCTAATCAACTAAATCATGGCACCAAGTGCCACATCCAGTCTCTTTTTAAACAATTCCAGGGACAGTGACTCCACCACCTCCCTGGGCAGCCCATTCCAATGGGCAATCACTCTTTCTGCGAAGTACTTCTTCCTAATATCCAGCCTAAAGTTCCCTTGGTGCAGTTTGAGGTTGTGTCCCCTCATTCTATCACTGGTGGCCTGGGAGAAGAGACCACCCCTCACCTGGCTACAATGTCCCAACAGTCCAAAAGAGGATGATTATTTGCAGACTATGTCTGCTGGTTTGTTACTACAAAAATGCCTTGTGGCTTGCAGAGGCTGTCAAAATGTCAAGCGGGTCTGCAGAAAAGCATCCTTCTTAGGTGGAACTTTGTATATATGATGGAGAATGTTCAGCTGGAGTTAGTGTCCATGGACAAGTTCGGCCCAAAGAGTCAAATCTCTCCCAGGGGAGTCCTGTTTGTTCAGCTGTCCTCCCAGGTGCCATGACTCATCCTCCAGCACCATCAGCTTGTGTAACAGAAGATGAATTCCTCCCTGTGAGCAGCTCCTGTTGGAGCTTGCTTGAAAGTAGGTTGATCTGTGTGTGCTGCCACCCTCAGCATAGCTCTTAGGGCTGGAGATGGGACTTTGCCATCTCTGTGCACTCTCGCTGTTGCCACACAGTAGTGGGGCTACTAATGAGAGTGAAGTCTGGACCATTCCCACCTGGTCTGTGCAGATGATAGCTGGGAAATAGAAAACCCCACTCTTAGCACAGTTCTTGCCTTTGATGCTGCCAGCTCTCAGACAGCTGTCTATTTTCAGGTCTCATGAACTCAGCAGGCTTGGAACAAGTTGCAGCTTGGCAGACACATCCAAAGAAAATCCAGATGTTGCAGGAAATGCTGTCAGGCTGGGTCAACCTAGGACTAATTCAATGCTGCTGGAACCCATGGTGCCACTGGCTTCCTGCACCCCAAATAGAAAGCTACTTCTAATCTCCTGGTGGCTTGTGGCCAGTAGAACCACTACAATCTCCCATTCCCAAATGTTGTTGTATTTGTCATTGGTCAAGTCCGGGTTTTTGTTACTTGATTTTCATCTGTGATTTAAACCAAAGAAGTTTTGCTGATTTCCTCCTTTCTAGGCAATGGTTATGTAACACTCCTGGCTTGGGATAGCTGCTGTGTTCCAGTCCAAAGCAGCTGTGTAGCAGCAGCAGATTTGGTGATCCATACTACTTAGATAAAGTGTTTGTCATCTGTCTGGACACCTTTCAGTCTGGGAGGAACTCTATGATGATAATGAGTTAAATGCTTTGACTTCAATTGGGAATTGTACTTGAGAACACGTGCAGAATTTGGCTAGTGATGGGTAGGGATGCTCAGCCTGTTCTTTGCTTTTCATTTAAACTACATATGCTCTGAGAAATGCTACCTGGAAAGCCTGGCACATCTGCAAGTTCTCCATCTCAGGCAAACCCTTAGTCTGCTTACAGGATAGCAGACTGCTTCGGTAAGTGGTGCCAGTGATGTCAAGACCCTACGCAACAGGGTGACAAGGAATTCTAGTTTTGCACAGAGGGATGGAAGGGGACTGATATGGAGTGATGTATGTTACAAGAATGGCTTGTGCTAGGATAGCAAGAGGACATGAACACACCCAAAGCTGTAAAGGTGATTCTGCCCCTTTACTCTGCCCTTGTCAGACCCCACCTGGAGTACTGTGTGCAGTTCTGGAGCCCTCAGCACAGGAAGGACATGGAAGTGTTGGAACGGGTCCAGAGGAGGCCACAAAGATGATCAGAGGGCTGGAGCAGCTCTCCTATGAGGACAGGCTGAGAGAGTTGGGGCTCTTCAGCCCGAAGAAGAGAAGGCTTCGAGGAGACCTTAGAGTAGCCTTCCAGTATCTGAAGGGGGTCTACAGGAAAGCTGGGGAGGGACTATTGACAAGGTCTTGCAATGACAGGACAAGGGGAAATGGGTTTAAACTGGAAGAGGAGAGATTTAGACTGGATGTTAGGAGGAAGTTCTTTCCAGTGAGGGTGGTGAGGAACTGGAACAGGTTGCCCAGGGAGGTTGTGCCTGCTCCCTCCCTGGAGGTGTTCAAGGCCAGGTTGGATGAG
>VWZE01003483.1:0-18135 GCA_013396675.1 Eubucco bourcierii
CACAGCAGAGCTGCTGCAGCCCTCTGAGCATCTTCCCTGCAGACATTCAAGCTCAGATTTGATGTAGCCCTGGGCAGCCTCCTCTAGTTGGAGGTGTCCCTGCTGCCTGCAGGAGGGTTGGACAAGATGACCTTTGAGGGTCCCTTCCAACCCAATGCCATCTGTGAATCTTCAAACCACAAACAAGGTAGGAGCAGCTTTAAGAAACAGGTGAAAGAACAATTAACAATCATTCAGATGATGGCAAAAGCAGCATCAGAAAAAAGGACTGGAGCTGCTCAGCCACCCAGAACAAACTGGCAATGACAGAAATATTAAAAATAGAGTTTCTGCCCTACCTTATATTTACAGCAAAAGAGGACAGACATTCCACCCCCACCCATTTAGAAGGACCTTTGGTTTATTCCTTGTGAAGAAAAAGCTCTGGACACAAAGCACTTCCATAAATTAGTAATAACCACTTGGAAATGTATTGAGGATAACAGTGAGGGGGGAGGGAGAGCAGGGAGGACTTGTAGATGTTCATTTAACTGTGAAGGCAGCAATCACCTTCCCCCCAAAGTACAGAAACATGTAGGAAGCAAAAGTTCAAGAGAGAAATGAGGAATCCTCACCAGCCTGTGGGCTCTGTCAAGAGGCTGCCAGGCTCTCAGTGCTGTCACCAGCCTCAGCATTTGCTCACCTGGCAGAACATGAACTTCATTTCAAGTTGACAAAGGCTTGCACCCAACTGTCTACCCTGGAGAGAAGAGAACAACCCAGAGAGCAGAGGACAACCCAGATATGTCCACCTTGTCCAAGCCCCTGCAGCCTCCAGCCCCAGAGGCTGGAACAGCAAGCACACAACACCTGAACTCTGCAACTTGGATGAGGCCTTGAGTGCCCTGTGCTAGTGGGAGGTGTCCCTGCCTATGGCAGGGAGTTGGAACTGGATGCTCCTTGAGGTCCCTTCCAACCTTACCATTCTATGACTCTATGGGGTCTGAAGCACAGCCCTGGGCAGCCTGTACCAGTGTCTCCTCACTGTGCAGACCTTCCTCCTGATGTCCAACCTAAATCTGCTCTACTCCAGTTTCAAACCATTGCTCCTCACACTGTCACTCCAAGCTCTTGTCAAAAGTCCCTCCCAAGTTCTCCTGTAGCCCCTTCAGGCACCAGAAGGCTGCTCTAAGGTCTCCCTGGAGCCTTCTCTTCTACAGGCTGAACAGCCCCAACTCTCCCAGCCTGTCCCCATGGGAGAGCTACTCCCAGCCCTCTGACCATCATTGTGGCTTCCAGCAGGTCCATGCCTCTCCTGTGTTGGAACCCCATAGCTGGACACAGCATTCCAGGTGAGATTTAGCAGAAGGAGAAGTGCTTTTCTGTGGAAGCCCTGGGATGGTTCTGGAGACTGCACAGGAAGGAAAACCTGTGCTGTAGGTTGGGAGAGGCAGGCTGGCTGAGATGCAGCTCTAGGTGGACAGACTTCACAGGAGCAGCCCTCAAGGACTGCCTGTATTTTGTATTCCCCTCCCAGCTCCTCTTCTCTATTTTTAGAGGTTGATCATATTAGGCAGGATGCTTTTCTTGCTGCCCCAACCTCCTATTCCCACCAGGCTGCTGGCCTGCTGGGTAACCTTCACACACACCACTTTTTTCCTTCCTCTGCTCCAGTTTGGCAAAAGCAGTTAGGGTATTGACTTCTGTACAGCACTTCTGGGTTCCAGGGGGATGAAAAACTGCTTTTTGAGCCAAGCAATATTATGGTGCATGGATTTTCTAGCTTGTCTCTGGGGGTAGCAGTGTTGTTGCAAAGGGAAAGGAGCATCTTCAGCTTGTAAGGTCCTGAAGAACCCTCCATTTCTGTGTAAGAAGAAATAAAGTGGTCAGAAAGATCTTTTCTGTGGGGGTTTGGGGGTGTCAGTTGCTGTCAAAGTCCCCAGGAGCCAGCACTGGTTGCTGGCAACCCAAGGGCAGCTGTGTGTTGGTTGCATCCCAAGCAACAGCAGAGGGAGGGGATTCTGCCCCTCTGCTCTGCTGACACCTCCCCTGCAGCACTGCTTCCAATTCTGGTGCCCCCAGCATGAGAAGGACCTGGAACTGTTGGAGCAGGTCCAGGGAAGGCCACAAAGATGATCAGAGGGCTGAAGAACCTCCCCTATGGGGACAGGCTGGGACAGTTGGGGTTGTGCAGCCTGGAGAAGAGAAGGCTCCAGGGAGACCTTAGAGCAGCCTTCCAGTACCTGAAAGGGGCTACAGGAGAGCTGGGAGTGATGAGATGAGAGGGAATGGATTGAGACTTGAGGAGGGCAAATTTAGACTGGAGATTAGAAAGTGAGGGTGGTGAGACACTGGCACAGGTTGCCCAGGGAGGCTGTGGATGCCTCCTCCCAGGAGGTGTTCAAGGCCAGGTTGGATGAGGCCTTGAGCAACCTGAGCTGGTGGGAGGGGTCCCTACCCATGTCAGGGGAGTTGGAACTGGATGGTTTTGAAGGTCCTTTCCAACCCTTTCCATTCTCTGAATCTGTGAGTAGGTCATGGGTGGATATGACCAAGAGCTCTGGGAGGAAATCAGCTCTTACTGTAGCTGCTGGGGTCTGGCAGTGTGATTGTCCATCATGAGATAGTTGAGATGGTAGCTGTGGTGTCCCCAGGTTTGTTAGTAGGATGCCTGCAGAAGCTGTGGTGCTTGAACCTCTGAATTGCTGGTGGGGGAGAGCAGGATGAGCTCTTGGTTTGGCACAGGCAGAAGTGCCAAGAAGGCAGGTAGGTGGCACTAGGTACACATCATCCTTTTGCAACTGGAAAAGTACAATCCTGGGAGTGTCTGGGGAAGACAGAAAGTTGGAACTTGTCCTGTGCAGTCCCTTGGAATGATCTGGGACCAATGGCATCCTGGCCTGCATCAGCAAGAGTGTGGCCAGCAGGAGCAGGGAGCTCATTCTCCCCCTGGACTCCGCGCTGCTTAGGCCACACCTTGAGTCCTGTGTCCAGTTCTGGGCCCCTCCATTGAAGAAGGACATTGAGGTGCTTGAGTGTGTCCAGAGAAGGGCAACGAGGCTGGGGAGAGGCCTGGAGCACAGCCCTATGGAGAGAGGCTGAGGGAGCTGGGATTGGTTAGCCTGGAGAAGAGGAGGCTCAGGGGAGACCTTCTTGCTGTCTCCAGCTACCTGAAGGGTGCTTGTAGCCAGGAGGAGGTTGCCTTCTTCTCTCAGGCAAGCAGCAGCAGAACAAGAGGACACAGTCTCAAGCTGTGCCAGGGGAAGTTTAGGCTGGAGGTGAGGAGAAAGTTGTTGCCTGAGAGAGTCACTGACTGCTGGAATGGGCTGCCCAGGGAGGTGGTGGAGTCANTTAAATCTGGGACATGAGCAAGGAGAGAACTATTTTTAAATGCAATTTATAAAAGTGTGGAGAGCTTAGTGCATTGTAAAGGTTTGAAGGAGGATCTCACTCTCCTTAGCACAGGGTTTGCTTCTTATTCTTTGTGCAGCACTTAGCCCAATGCTTGATTGTGGCTTCTGGAAGAGTAGATGCAGGGAAAAAAAACTAAAATAGGGATTTGGGTTTTTTTATTCCTCTGACTTACCCACACAAAACACAAAGAGCTGTAACAGCTGAGCTGTGAGCTCTTAAGTAACTGCACAGACAATCTGCTTGTGCTGATCCTGGTTTTAGGTGAGCTGTGCTGGAGATTTCTTTGGGGAAAAAAAAGAGTGCTTTGGAATTTGGGATGCTTACAGAGTCCCAGCATGGTGGGGTTGGAAGGGACCTCTGGAGATCATCCAGACCCACACCCCTCCTAAAGCAAGGTCACCCACAGCAGCTTGCCCAGGGTCACAGTGTCCAGGTGGGTTTGGAATATCTCCAGAGGAGACTCCACAATGTCTGTGGGCAGCCTGGGACCTGGGGATGTGGTTTAATGGCCCTGATGGTGCTGGGTTGGTGGTTGGATTGGGTTGGTCTTAGTAGCCTTTTCCAGCTGAAGCAATTCTGTGTTGCTGCTGGTGTTAGAAAGAGGCCTTCTTCAGCTTCCCAGTTTTGCTGGCTGGTAGCATGGAGCATCCTTTCTGCAGCTCCTGTGCAGAGGCAGTGCCCTGCTCTACCCTCACCTGAGTGCCATCAGCTCCTTTCTGCAGAGCAGCGTCCCTGGGGGCTTCATAGAATGGGAAGGTTGGAAGGGAGCTCAAGGATCAGCCAGTTCCAACCCCCTGCCATAGGCAGGGACACCTCCCACTAGCACAGGTCACTCAAGGCCTCCTCCAACCTGCCCTTGAACACCTCCAGGGAGGTTGTGGAGCACAGAAGACCTCCAGGGAGGTTGTGGAGCACAGAAGACCTCCAGGGAGGTTGTGGAGCACAGAATCACCCAACGTGATCAAAGATCACGTTGGGTGATTCTGTGCTCCACAACCTCCCTGGGCAACCTGTGCCAGTGTCTCACCACCCTCACTGTAAACAACTTCCTCCTAACATCCACTTTCAATCTCCCCTCTGCTACTTCAAACCCATTCCCCTTGTCCTGGCATTCCCAGGCCTTGTCAATAGTCCCTCCCCAGCCTCCCTGTAACCCCCTTCAGATCCTGGAAAGCTACTCTTAAGGTCTCCTGGAAGCCTTCTCTTCTCCAGGCTGCAGAGCACCTCTCATCTTCCCTGCTCCTGAGAACTGCCTGGCTGAGACTGAGCAGGCTCTGGAACAGCTGCTCAGGAAGGCAGCTCCAAGGAATTCTGCCCAGTTCTCCTTGCCCCACAGCTGGAGGCTACCCCAGCCAGAGCAGGATGTGTGATCAGAGGCCAAGGTTTTCCAGACATTAATGAACTGCCTCTTTTGTTCTTTTGTTGAGGCATTTCTGGACAACTGATGACAGAAATTGCCTGTCCCAAGCAGACACAGTCCTCATGATGCTGTTGTTCTAAGGATTTGGAAAATGAGTGGATCCTGGCTGTGGGGTTTGTGCCATTGGACACAGAGAAGTGAGTCCAGCTTGGCTTTAGATGCAGAAATACAAATTCCTGTCAGCTCCACTGACTCAGATGTTGGAGTTAAATGTCAGGCTGTTGGTTTTTCCATCTTCCCAGCCTTCTTTCTTCTGCACCAGGAAAATTCTTAGTTTCTAAGCTGATTTATACCTCCAGCATAACGCTGCCATTTGCCTAGTCACTGAGCACAGCCAAGGGACATGGAATCATGGAATGGTGGAGGTTGGAATGGACCTGTGCACATCATCCAGTCCAGCCCCACTCCTAAAGCAGGGCACCCACAGCTGCTTGCTCAGGATCACAATGCCCAGGTGGGGTTGGAAACTCTCCAGAGAAGAAGACTCCACAACCCCTGTGGGCAACCTGCTCCAGGGCTCAGCACCCTCGCACCAAAGAGTTTTCTCCTCCTGCTCAGGTGGAACCTCCTGGTTTCAGCTGTGCCCATTGTGCCTTGTGCTGCCACTGGGCACCACTAAAAGGAGTCCCTCCCTGGATGTGTTCAAGGCCAGGTTGGATGAGGCCTTGAGTAACCTGTACTAGTGGGAGGTGTCCCTGCCTATGGCAGGGGGTTGGAACTGGCTGATCCTTGAGGTCCCTTCTGGTTAACCTTACCATTCTATGATTCTATGAGTCTGCCCCTTCCTTTTGCCTCCCACACTTTTAACTATTGCTCAGTATTGAGAAGATCCCCCTCTCACCTTAACCTTCCTCAGCCTGCCAACCACACTCTTCTTCATGCCCCCCAGGAGACCACTTGGCCATGAGGGCACATCTCATGGGCACCTTCTTGGCCACCAGCACTCCTGGGCCCTTCTCTGTGGAGCTGCTCCCTCACCTCTGCTGCTGCAGGAGGTTGTTCCTCCCCAGGGGCAGGACCTTACACTTGCCCTGGCTGAGCTTCATGAGGTTCTTCTCCCAAGTTCTCCTACCTGCCCAGGTCTTGCTGGATGCCACCACAGCCTGGGGATGTGTTTCCACTCCTCCTCTTTTGGCACCATCAGCAAATACTGGAGTGGTGTTTGGTGCTTTCAGGCTGAATATATCTCTCTGGCTTTTCTGCCTGGAGAGAATTGCTTTCTGCCATCCCAACTCAAGGCTCCACTTGTCCTTTTATAACTAAACCACCATTAGGATCCCTTCTCCCTTCCATCAAACAAGGCATCTGTAGAAACTGCTTCAAACAGGGGCTGGGATTTGGGTGGTTTGGTTTTCTTTTGGGAGGAGGAGATCTCTTTCTTATGGCCAAGAGTGAACTGGAAGCAAAGTGTTGTACTCCTTGGAGGATTTTTTTTTTCCCCCCTCTGTGGCTTCCCCATTCCCCTCACCCCCCAACATTGGTTTTGTAGGCTGGACAGGAGCAGGACTCTAACCCTGGCTGCTTTTCCCACGCATATTTATGTGGGATTTTTGTTCCTAAAGAAAGTGGATTCCTCGGGCACTGAGCTATTGTGTGAGGCTGTGTACTGTACCCACAGCTCCTGGGCTGAATGGGAATCTGAATGGGAATCTGAATGGGAATAAGGGGAGAGCTCTCTGCTGCCTCACTACAGCAGTGGCAGCCCCAAACTTCAAGCTGTCAGGTGGTTGTCATGCTAATGCTGTCCTTAGCAGCTAACCGTTCAGCTCTGCTTGCTGCATCTGGGTCTGTCTCTACAACAAGTGATTGCTGTGAAAGGAAATACAAGTCTAGGGCTGTTTTGGGGGGAAATAATCATCAAGCTTTCAGGGAGCTACTGGAGAGAGTCCAGTGCAGGCTTACAAAGATGCTGAGAGGCTGGGAGCATCTCTGTGAGGAGGAAAGGCTGAGAGCCCTGGGGCTGTTGAGCCTGGAGAAGAGCAGCCCCAGAGGGCATCTGATCAGTGCTGAGCAAGAACTGAAGGGTGGGGGACAAGGGGATGGGGCCAGACTCTTCTCAGTGCTGCCCAGCAACAAGCACCCAGGGACCCAGGGGGGTTCCATCTGAACAGGAGGAGAAACTTGGTTACTGTGAGGGTGCTGAGCCCTGCAGCAGGCTGCCCAGGGAGGTTGTGGAGTCTCCTGCTCTGGAGATATTCCAGCCCCACCTGGACACTGTCATAGAATGGTAAGGTTGGAAGGGAGCTCAAGGATCAACCAGTTCCAACCCCCTGCCATAGGCAGGGACACCTCCCACTAGCACAGGGCACTCAAGGCCTCCTCCAACCTGCCCTTGAACACCTCCAGGGAGGTTGTGGAGCACAGAAGACCTCCAGGGAGGTTGTGGAGCACAGAATCACCCAACGTGATCAAAGATCACGTTGGGTGATTCTGTGCTCCACAACCTCCCTGGGCAACCTGTGCCAGTGTCTCACCACCCTCACTGCAAACAGCTTCCTCCTAACAGCCACTTTCAATCTGACCTCTGACACTTCAAACCCATTGCCTCCTGGGCAAGCTGCTGTGGATGCCCTGCTTTAGGAGTGGGGCTGGACTGGTTGACCTCCACAGATCACTTCCAACCTCACCATGCTGGGACTCTGTGGTCCTCTGGGTGCACTCAATCCACCTGCAGAGAATCAGTTTGAGCTCCTGCAGCTCTGCAAGCTTAGGAAATCTCGTCAAGGCATAAACCAAACCTGCTTCGAGGTGATGAGTTTTGGTCCCAGTGCCAGTAGGGCTGCAGTAGGTCCATGGAGCTGTGCCTCAGATTCCAGCACCAGGTGAGCTCTTGTACATGTGAGGTGGTGATGAGTTTTGGTCCCAGTGCCAGTAGGGCTGCAGTAGGTCCATGGAGCTGTGCCTCAGATTCCAGCACCAGGTGAGCTCTTGTACATGTGAGGGAGTGATGAGTTTTGGTCCCAGTGCCAGTAGGGCTGCAGTAGGTCCATGGAGCTGTGCCTCAGATTCCAGCACCAGGTGAGCTCTTGTACATNTCTCGTCAAGTCAGCTAGTGTACCTGTGAGGGGGTGATGAGTTTTGGTCCCAGTGCCAGTAGGGCTGCAGTAGGTCCATGGAGCTGTGCCTCAGATTCCAGCACCAGGTGAGCTCTTGTACATGTGAGGGGGTGATGAGTTTTGGTCCCAGTGCCAGTAGGGCTGCAGTAGGTCCATGGAGCTGTGCCTCGGATTCCAGCACCAGGTGAGCTGTTGTACATGTGAGGAGGTGATGAGTTTTGGTTCCAGTGCCAGTAGGGCTGCAGTAGGTCCATGGAGCTGTGCCTCAGATTCCAGCACCAGGTGAGCTGTTGTGCCTGTGAGGTGGTTTTACTCAGGTATCTGTGACCTAAGGAACTTTAGTCTCAAACTCAGGCAGATAAATAGTTAAGAATTTGTTCTTTGTTCATTCCAGGCTGATCCTTTAAACTGTGGTAAGTGGATGCCTTGGACCAACTCCTCTATCATGCTAAGTCTCAGGAATGAGAGGTTTCTCTTAATTTGCCAGCTCATGGCAATGCTTAATAGAATCAGAGAATTATAGAATCATAGAATGGGAAGGTTGGAAGGGACCTCAAAGCTCAGCCAGTTCCAACCCCCTGCCATAGGCAGGGACACCTCCCACTAGTACAGGGCACTCAAGGCATAGTTGGGGTTTGGTTTGTTTTGTTGGTTTTTTTTTCCCTTACTTCTTTTTCTCTCCCCTTTGGAAGGGAGAAACTGAGAACAGGCACAAACCCCACGTCCTGTGTGGTCTTTTGCAAGGGAAGAATTCCCTGCTAACCATGCCACTCAAGGAGTGTTGGCTGGGACAGTTCAGCATTGACAGGGAACGTGGAAAATGGGATTAAAAGGCCTCCACTCCAAAAGTGATACACATGGAAGATCTCCTTTATTGAATGCAGATTCCTTGGAGCTGGAATTCAGGCTGTGCAGAGGCAGCATTCAGAGGGTCCCTGCTGGAAGCACTGTCTGATGTTTTCACTGCCTTCCCTCTGTCACAGTTCTGTTTACCAAGAGATTCTAAAGGCATCTCTTCTGGGTGAACATTTCCCCTCATGTCCTGGCCTCCAGACTGAGAGCTAAATTACAACAGCTACCTCTAATGACTCCAGCACCTCTAATGACTCCAGCACCTCTAATGACTCCAGCACCTCTAATGACTCCAGCCCTGGTGGCCCTGAGCTGTGCCTGCCTGTAACCCTACAGCTCAGATCAGGAGGGATGCTGCTCCTGGCTGTGCAGCAGGAGATTTATACTAGGGGAGGAGCTAAGTGATGACTTCAGTCAAAAATAAAATGGCTTTAATGAAGTTTCTTGTTCAGAAAGCCACCTTTGTGCAGTTCTCTTGGGTCTTGAAGCTGGTTTTTTTTGCCCACTGGCAAAACCTGCTGTGACCTGGGTTGCTCACAGTGCCCACTGGGACCTGGATTGCTGTTATCAGAGGGCACTAGAGCCTTGCACTCCCAAAGGCAAAATGTGTCTGAAGCTTTGCTCCTGGAAAGATCCACTGAGGGTGGCGAGATCCTCACCCAGGTTGCCCAGGAGCTGGGAGCTGCCCCATCCCGGGACCCCCTCCCCACCCCAGGTCAGGCTGTTTGGAGCCCTGAACAACCTGCTCTGGTTGCAGGTGTCCCTGCTGCCCGCGGAGGGGTTGGACTAGATGACCTTTAAAGGTCTTTCCAGCCCAGGCCAGGCTGATTCTGTGAGCACACTGTCCCCTCCCGTCTGAGGAGAGCTCATCCTTGGCGTGGGCTCTGCAGAGCTCTCTTCAGTGTGGCAGTGCTGCGCTCTGCTGCTCACAGCACGGATAGCACTCAAATTCCTCCTGAAGGAGGGAGTCAGGAGGGAAGTCCAGAGCTGGAGAGCAGCTTTGCTTTTCCTGTGCTCCCTAAGCAACAGCAGCACAACGAGCAGATATTCTGTTTAACCTGAGATGCTCAGAGCTGGGCAACCAAAGCAGATGCAATCACTTCTTCATTCGAAGTCTGTGCAGATGTCTGAAGCAGCTCTGCAAAACCTGTTGAAGTGACACAAGCATCCTGTGTGCAGGTGCTTGGAACCTCCTTAGCCTCCACTAAAAGAATCAGTGGGAAGTGATAATGTGAAGAAGTTGGCAAATAGCTTCAACTTCCATCGTGCTGCCACCGCACCTCTGGCAGGTTTAGATGGAGGTTGTGTCTCCATCAGTCACCACAGAGTTCTTCCACTCAGAAGAGCCCCAGTTAAGGCTGAATCATTCTTCTGTGCCCAGGTACAACTGAATCATTTTAGGGTTAGTGCTTGGACAGCTAAAGGCTGCAGAATTGGGACTTTCATTTATAGTATCTTGGACATAGAATCATAGACCTCCAAAGCTCATCCAGTCCAACCCCTCTGCAGTCAGCAGGGACATTCTCCACTAGATCAGGTTGCTCAGAGCCTTGCTGGGCTTCAAGAGGGATGTGGAGATGCTGGAGCATGTCCAGAGAAAGGACCACGAGGATTGTCAGAGGGCTGGAGCTGCTCTGCTGTGAGGACAGACTGAAAGAGTTGGGGCTGTGCAGGCTGGAGAGGAGAAGGCTCCCAGGTGACCTTAGTGTGGCCTTCCAGTATCTGAAGTGGGCTACAAAAAAGCTGGGGAGGCTCTCAGGTAGTGACAGGAGTAGGGGCAATGGAGCAAAGCTGGAGGTGGGGAGATTCAGACTGGAGGTGAGGAGGAAATTCTTCAGCATGAGAGTGGTGAGAACCTGGCAGGGGTTGCCCAGGGAGGCGGTTGAGGCCCCATCCCTGGAGGTGTTTAAGGCCAGACTGGATGAGGTTGTCGATAGCCTGATCTAGTGTGAGGTGTCCCTGGGCATGGCAGGGGTTTGGAACTGACTGATCCTTGTGGTCCCTTCCAACCCTACCTGATTCTATGATTCCCCTTGAGTATCTCCAGGGCTGAGAACTCAGCTACCTTCTTGGCCAACCTGTTACAGTGCTCCACCACCCTCATGGTGCAGAACTTGTTCTTAACATCCAACCTAAATCTGCTCATCTCTCATTTCAAACCATTGCTGCTCATCCTGTCCCTGCAAGCCTTTGCAAACAGTCTCTCTGCAACCTTCTTGCAGCCCCCTTTAGGTACTGGCAGGCTGCTATTAGGTCTCCCCAGAGCCTTCACTTCTCCAGGTTGCCCAACCCCAGCTCCCTCAGCCTGTCCTCGTAGCAGAGCTCCTGCAGACCCCTGAACATTTCAGTGCAAGCATTTAGTGAGAACTTGCTTGATTGATTTATTGTGAAGAACCAGGAGAGTTGAGTAAGAGTAGTAAGAGCTTTCCTTCCCTGGAGTAGGTTGCTGTGGTGAGTAGGAAGCTGAGGTGAACCATGTTTGTGCTTTCCTTGTGCTGCAGGCTGACTCTTGAGCAGTGGTTGGTAAAAGCAGGACAGTGCTAATGGAGCCATCAGCTTCTACAGGGGAGTTTTGTAGGACAGATTATTTTTAATGTTGCCAAGCTAACTCTGCCAGGAAGCTGATGCTGAGCCAGCTTTGTGTAGCTGCTTGGTACCCAGGGTTGGGAGTAGCTCTGATGTCCTTGTGCATAAACACTTCAGTGCTCCGCAGCTGTTTGAGGGGAGGTAGGAGTGAGGTGGGGGTTGGTCTGTCCTTTCCTAGGAGCCATTGGACAAGAGGAAATGACCTCAAGTTGTGCCAGGGGAGGTTTAGGATTAGAAACAATTTCTTTGCTGCAAAGGTCAGGATTTGGAGCAGGCTGCCCAGGGAGGTGGTGGAGTCCCCAGCCCTGGAGATGTGGCCATGGCACTTTGGGATGTGGTTTGATGTCCCTGCTGGTGTTGTGTTGGTGGACTCACAGGGAGCTGGAGACAGAGTAAGGGGGAATGGCCTCGAGCAGAGACTGGGGAGGTTTAGATTGGACATTAAGAGAAAAGTTTTTCCTGGAGAGAGTGGTCAGGGACTGGCATGAGCTGCCCAGGGAGGTGGTGGAGTCCCCCAGCCTGGCTGTGTTTAAGGGTGGTTTGGGGCTATGGTTTAATGTGAATGTTGCAGAGCAGGGTTCTAGGTTGGGCTTGGTGCTCCTGAGGGGCTTTGCCAACCTGCATGTGGCTGTGACTCTGTGATTTGATTTCAGAGGTCTTTTCCAACCAAGACAGTTGCTGTGGTTCAGCTTCTTCACTTCATCCTCTTGCTTAATCTCAGCAGACTCATACCCCACAGGGTAATGACTTCTATTGAAACAACATTTCTGTTTCCTGCTGTTCTCCAGTGAAGAATTAAAATTCCAACAAAGCTTTGGGGGTTTGGAAAGCTGTGGGGGGGTCTGTGATGTTTGGGGATTTTTTACCCTCCTCTTTTTTTTTTTTTTTTTTTTTTCTCCCTGTCCTCCAAAAAAACTGAGGGGAAATGAAGATGATGTAAAGGATAAGACTGTCATGGAAACCAACCAGCATTTGAATCAGCTCTGCCACTTTTAGAAACAAGGGCATGTGTTGAAAGAAACCAGAGCAATCTGCTCCCTGCAAACTGGATTTGGTGAGAGACTGATGGAAGGAAGGTGCCTAAACGTTCCTGATGGTCCAATAGTTCTCCTTGCTCTGTGTGCATCTTGCATTAAGGATGGATTTCTGCTTTCTGCATCCTCTGTGAACTCAGTAGCCTGGGGGCAAGGGGCAATGGGTGGAAGCTGAGGCATAGGAAGCTTCATGTGAACACCAAGAGGAATTTTTTTCCCTGTGAAGGTGACAGAAGCCTGGAACAGGCTGCCCAGGGGGGTTGTGGAGTCTTCCTGTCTGGAGATATTCAAGACCTGCCTGGATGCATTCCTGTGTGATCTGTTCTGGGTGATGCTGCTCTGCAGGGGGTTGGACTGGCTGAGCTTTGGAGGTCCCTTCCAACCCCTGGCATTCTGTGAGTCTGTGACATGCAGAACAGTCAAGCCTTGTGTTGTAACCATTCCTGCTATCTGCTCAGGAAGTTTTATAGTAGTATTGTGGAAAACCATTTTACCAGTCATGGAGTGACTGGAGTTTGGTGGCATTCCATGATTTCTTCTCCTCTTGTACGTTATGGCAGCCTTCAAGTACCTTAGGGTGGCCTTCTAGTACTTAAAGGGGGTGCAAGAAAGCCAGGAAGGGATTTTTTTACAAGGGTTTATGGTGGTAGGATGAGAGGGCATGGACTGAAGCTTGAGGAGGGCAGATTTAGACTGGAGATTAGGAAGAAATTCTTTGCAGTGAGGGTGGTGAGACACTGGCACAGGCTGCCCAGGGAGGTTGTGGGGCACAGAATGAGATCTTTGCTCACGTTCTGTGATCCTGTGCTCCACAGCCTCCTTGGAGGTGTTCAAGACCAGGTTGGATGTGACCTTCAGCAACCTGGGCTGGTGGGAGGTGTCCCTGCCCATGCCAGAGGAGTTTGGAACTGGCTGATCCTTGAGATCCCTTCCAAGCCAACCCATTCTGTGAGCCTTTGAACCCCAGTGTAAGCCTGTGGCAGCAGGGGGAGGGCTGCGAGTTGGGCATGGGTTCAGTGTCCTCCCCTGGCGAGGGTGCCAAGGTGGCAACTGTATCACACCATGCTCACTGGGCTGTTTTCTTCCAGTTTGGGGGTGTTTTCAGGTTGTGTTAGGTTCCTGGGTGTGAGGCAGCCAGGTTGACATCCTTCCTGATAAATGCAATGAGACTTTGCAGGAGCAAATCCTTTGGTGCCATGCGCTGGAATCGCTACACAGAAATTATTTATGACTCAGGTTTTCTGTGCTGGAGAGCACAAAGCTGAAGTTTTCCAAATCATGTCTGTAAATACAAGGACCAACATTTTCAAACTTGGATGTTTAAAGCTAGACGCTGATCTGTGTGAGCTCTCTGATTCCCAGGGAGTTCAGCAGCAACACTTGAGAACTGCAGAAGTGATGGAGATGCCTCAGGTGTCCTGCCCTGGCACAACTTGAGGCTGTGTCCTGTTGTTCTGTCCCTGGTTGCCTGGCAGCAGAGCCCAACCCCAGCTGGCTACAACCTCCCTTCAGGGAGCTGCAGAGAGCAATGAGCTCTGCCCTGAGCCTCCTCTTGTGCAGGCTGCACACCCCCAGCTCCCTCAGCCTCTCCTCACAGGGCTGTGCTCCAGGCCCCTCCCCAGCCTTGCTGCCCTTCTCTGGACACCTTTCAGCACTTCAACATCTTTCTTAAACTGAGGGGCCCAGAACTGGACACAGTACTCAAGGTGTGGCCTAACCAGTGCTAAGTACAGGGGCAGAAGAACTGCCCTGGTTATGCTGGCCACACTGCTCCTGATCCAGTCCAGGATGCTCCTGTTAGGGCTGTGCTCCAGACCCCTCACCAGCCAATCATAGAATCAGGCAGGGTTGGAAGGGACCACAAGGATCAGCCATTACCAACCCCCTGCCATGCCCAGGGACACCTCACACTAGATCAGGCTGGCCACAACCTCATCCAGCCTGGCCTTAAACACCTCCAGGGATGAGGCTTCCACCACCTCCCTGGGCAACCCCCTCGAGGCTCTCACCATCCTCATGCTGAACAACTTCTTCCTAAGCTCCAGCCTGAATATCCCAATTTCCAGCTTTGTTCCGTTCTCCCCAGTTCTATCCCTACCTAACATCCTAAAAAGTCCCTTCCCAGCTTTCTTGTAGCCCCTTTCAGATACTCAAAGGCTACAAGAAGGTCACCTGGGAGCCTTCTCCTCTCCAGACTGAACCATCCCCGAACAGCCTCAGTCTCTCCTCGTAGGAGAGATAATTCTGTAATGAAGTGCAAGAGGAGAGAGGATCCTGATAAACTCAATCAAACTGCCTTCTGGATTGGGTCCTAATTTGTTTACCAAGTTCTGGACCGAAGCAGATTGATGCAGCAGTGACATGAAGCTGTGAAAATTGGACAGAGTCATTTGCATAAGGAGATTTGCTCTGCAATTAGGAAGCTTCCAGCGAGCGGCGACGCAGAGACGGTGAGAGTGGGGAAGGGAGAAGCCACTGCCCATGTTGGCCAGCTAATGCTCAGCTGTAAATCACCCAACTGTTCCAAAAGGATCCTTAAAATTCAATTACTGTGACACACACAGCACAAAAGATGACAAACCTCATTTGGGCTTTGAGGTGGGGGGTGAGGAGCTAGGGTGGCATTTTGCTTGCCAGGTTTTGGGTCAAACCAGGTACAGATTGGTGGTGAATAAGGTTTGCTTTTGTGTCGCTGTGGCCTTTTGGTTTAAGTGGAAAGCAGCTGCTGCTTATTTTCCTGAGTCCTGTGTGCAATTCTGGAGCTCCCAGCACAGGGAGGACATGGAAGTGTTGGAGCCAGTCCAGAGGAGGCCACCAAGATGCTGAGAGGGCTGCAGCAGCTCTGCTGTGAGGACAGGCTGAGAGAGTTGGGGCTCTGCAGCCTGGAGAAGAGAAGGCTTCCAGGAGACCTTGGAGTAACCTTGCAGGATCTGAAGGGGGCTCCAGGAAGGCTGGGGAGGGATCATTGACAAGGTCTTGGAATGCCAGGACAAGGGGAATGGGTTTGAAGTGTCAGAGGGGAGATTGAAAGTGGATGTCAGGAGGAAGTTGTTTGCAGTGAGGGTGGTGAGACACTGGCACAGGTTGCCCAGGGAGGTTGTGGCTGCTCCCTCCCTGGAGGTGTTCAAGACCAGGTTGGAGGAGGCCTTGAGTGAGCTGTGCTAGTAGGAGGTGTCCCTGCCTATGGCAGGGGCTTGGAACTGGCTGAGCTTTGAAGTCCCTTCCAACCTTCCCATTCTATGATTCATGGAATCATAGGATTTTTTTTGGTTGGAAAGACCTTTAAGACCATCAAGTCCCAGCATCAACCCAACATCATCATGGCCATTAAACCACTTTCAGAGTGCTGTGGCCACAGGTTTCTTGAACCCTTCCAGGGATGAGGATTCCACAACTTCCTTGCTTTACATTTTGGTGTAATATGGGTTCTGAAATGGAAACTCAGGAGACAGAGCACTGAAACAAGCTGCCCAGAGAGGCTGTGGAGTCTCCTCTGGAGACTTTCCAAACCCACCTGGATGCATTCTTGTGTGAACTACCTTAGGTGATGCTACCTTGGCAGGGGGGTTGGACTCAGTGATCTCTGGAGGTCCCTTCCAACCTCTCAAGTTCTGTGATTCTGTAATTAGGTGGGTTTTTTGGTTTTCTTTTTTGGCTTGCTCATCTTTTCACTAAGTGTTACCTGCCGTTAGTTGCTCATACTAAAGATTTTCACTTGCCCCAGGTCACCATCCTGCCCTTTTCCCTCAACTGTGATGCTCATGCGAGGTTCCTCTTCTGCAGCCAAAGAGCTCAGATCTGACTGAACAAAGCAACCCAAGTTCATGGCTCCATCGTGGTCCAGGGGGCAGGCAGCTAGCTCCTTCCAGCAGGCTTTGGCCAGAACTCAACCAGGAAGGAATGCATAATGCAACTTTCTTTCTTTCCTTCCAAGAGAGATGCTGGCATTTAAGTCTCCTGGAGGTGTGAGTTTTGCCTACGCTGCTTTGAGTCAGACCTAGGGTAGTCTCCACCCACTGCTGCAAGCTGGCTTGAGGCCCACATTTTTCTGTCTGATTTCTTTAGCCATTTTTATAGCCCACTGCTGATGGAGAAGAACAATTTCTCTTTCTTCCTGCTGAAACTCAGCTCCTGAGAAAGCCAAGGTGAGCACATCCAGCTTTGCCTAATAGCAGCTTCCATTTATGACTGCAGTTAGTTATGTTCTGGTGTAGAAGACCTGCAGGGTTGATTAAATTGTGATCCTCTCCATGCTAAAATGCACAGGAGGAGCTTCTCAAGTGTCCTGTTACATCCTAAAGTGATTGTGTACTTGGGGAACAGGCAGGCAGCCAAGGATGGGTTTATTTGAGGGTGTAAATATTGTCCTTGTTTGTCTCCAGCCAGTGGGCATGTGTGTGCTGTTGGGCTGTGGGACAGTGGAGTCCACAGCTGGGAGAGTGAGTGTCCTGCCTTGGAATTTCTGGAGGAGCTGGGTCCTAACAGCTGCAGCATCACTTTTCCATGGGCAGTGCTGGAAATAGGGATTTGGGTGCAGGGAAGCATCACTCAGGGTGGAGAGGTGGGCTGAGGAGGTCTTCATTGAGGCCAACTACAAGGTCTTGTGCCTGGGTTGGGGCAAAGCTTGGTGCCAGTGCAGGCTGGGGGATGATGAGGTTGAGAGCAACCCTGCAGGAGGGACTTGGGGGATGATGGTGGATGACAAGCTGGAGAGACTGAGAGAATTTGGGCTCTGCAGCCTGGAGAAGAGAAGGCTTTCAGGAGAGCTTGGAGTAGCCTTCCAGGATCTGAAGGGGGCTCCAGGAAGGCTTGGGAGGGACTATTGACAAGGTCTGGGAATGCCAGGACAAGGGGAATGGGTTTGAAGTGGCAGAGGGGAGATTGCAAGTGGATGTTAGGAGGAAGTTGTTTGCAGTGAGGGTGGTGAGACACTGGCACAGGTTGCCCAGGGAGGTTGTGGAGCACAGAATCACCCAACCTGATTGACTGAAGATCACATTCTGTGCCCCACAACCTCCCTGGAGGTGTTCAAGGCCAGGTTGGAGGAGGCCTTGAGTGCCCTGTGCTAGTGGGAGGTGTCCTTGCCTATGGCAGGGGGTTGGAACTGGCTGATCTTTGAGGTCCCTTCCAGCCTACCCCACTCTGTGATTCTGTGACTCAGCAATGGGCACTTGTGGCCAAGGAGGCCCATGGCAGCCTGGGGTGCATCAGGAAGAGTGCAGGCAGCATTGGTACTACTGGGGCCAGGGAAGTCATCTCCTGACTCCTGTCACTAGGTGAAGGATTTGATGTGGTACTTTTTTGTTCCAGACCTGTAAGAGGAGGAGTTCTGAGGTGCTTTTGTCCTCTTGCTGGAAGCATTCACTCTCTTGGCCATTAGTCATGTTTGGTGATGCAGAACAAAGCTCCTTCAGCTGCTCTCACCCACAGCACTAATGAACCATCTCTGGCCACCATCAGGGGCTATGTTTTTCTCCTCCTTCTCTGGGAGATCTGTGCTGATCTTCCTGTTTGATCACTGCTGTCTTCATGAAAGCCTCACCTAAAAGCCATCATTCCCTTGGAGCTCAGGGTCTGCTACAACCCAGCAAGAGAAAAACGTGGTGCAGAGTGTCCCAGAGTGCCTTGTGGTGGTGACAACTCACAGCTCATGAAGAAGCAGCTGCAGGAAGGAAAGGATGGGAAAAGAGGGAGTTGGGAGCTTTGGCTTCACTACCCTAAATGAATTTTAGTGATTATGGAATTTTAATGTGTTCATGCACTTAGCCCAATAACTTCAAACATCTTTTTTTTT
>VWZE01003483.1:20227-36975 GCA_013396675.1 Eubucco bourcierii
CCCCTGCCATAGGCAGGGACACCTCCCACTAGCACAGGGCACTCAAGGCCTCCTCCAACCTGGCCTTGAACACCTCCAGGGAGGGAGCAGCCACAACCTCCCTGGGCAACCTGTGCCAGTGTCTCACCACCCTCACTGCAAACAACTTCCTCCTAACATCCACTTTCAATCTCCCCTCTGACACTTCAAACCCATTGCTCCTTGTCCTGGCATTGCAAGCCCTTGTCAATAGTCCCTCCCCAGCCATGGCAATAATAATCACAGGGGTTGGAGGGCACCTCTGGAGGTGATCAAGTCTAACTCCCTTGCCTGAGCAGGATCACCTAAAGCAGGTCACACAGGAACACATCCAGGTGAGCATTGCAAGTCTCCAGAGACAGAGACTCCACCAGCTCTCTGAGCAACCTGTTCCAGTGTCTCACCACCCTGAAAGTTAGGAACTTCAGATACTGGAAGGCTGCTCTAAGGTCTCCTGGAAACCTTCTCTTCTGCAGGCTGCAGAGCCCCTACTCTCTCAGCCTGTCCTCACAGCAGAGCTGCTGCAGCCCTCTCAGCATCTTGGTGGCCTCCTCTGGACTGGCTCCAACACTTCCATGTCCTCCCTGTGCTGGGGCCTCCAGAACTGCACACAGGACTGCAGGTGGGCTCTGAGGAGAGCAGAGCCAAGGGGCAGAATCCCCTCCCTTGCCCTGCTACCCACACTGCTCTTGATGCAACCCAGGATGTCCATCCTCAAAGACCTTCAAAGCTCAGACTGACCAAGCCCAGAGCAAACTGATTTCATCTTTGCTCCCTCCCTGGAGGTGTTCAAGTCCAGGTTGGACGAGGCCTTGAGTAACCTGTACTAGTGGGAGGTGTCCCTGCCTATGGCAGGGGGTTGGAACTAGATGATCCTTGAGGTCCCTTCCAACCTTCCCATTCTATGATTCTATGAACTTCCATCTCCCTGTTTACCTGGAACTTCCTGTGCTCGAGTCGATGCCCAGCACATCTTAGATCATGATCCTGAGGGTCAGTTTTCCTTGTTGAAAGGGCAAGAGACACTTCCAGCACACAGGAGACTTCAGCTGTGTTGCACAAACATGTTTCAGGAGTTCTTTACCCTTCCTTCTCTTTCCTGCAGGCAAGAGGTGCAGATATCCCTGACATCCCAGGGGAGCTGCCTCTCCGGACCTGTGGCAGCACAGCAAGCATGAAAGTCAAGAATGTGAAAAAGTAAGAACCTCTCTGTTCCTTGATTTCTTTCTTCCCCCTTTCTTTGCTGACCTTCTGGTTTTGATACCCTGGGCTTTAGCTGTTGAGCTGTAAGAAAGCTGGGGAAATTCAGCAGCAATTTTGGATGGGATCTTCAGTAGAGCCACCAAAATCCCTGCGAGAGAAGTGAATTGCAGCTGATGTCGTCGTCGGGAGGTTTTGTGGCTGTGTCTGGCTGTAGAAGCAGAGCTTGTTAGAGTTTTGAACTTGACTGTTGCTGTATTTTGACATTTTTTGGTCAGTTTCTTCCTGAAAATGGTCAATTAAAGAAAGGAAAAGGTTCAAATCTCTATAAAACAACCCTAAATAAAAGCCCATGCAGTGTCTAAACGAGGTCATTTTCCCTCTCTTCCTATGCTCTGGGAAGCTAAACCAGGACAAGTGGGTGGCCTAGATATATATATATATATTTATCTGATTTTTTTTTCTTTTCCTTGTTTATTTTGCATTCTACCCTGTACCTCTTCACTTGAATGGAGGTTTTGCCTTATTTTTCTTTCTTAGTGGTGTTTTTTTTTTTCTTCCCTGCTCTCCCAGTTTTTTGTTTTTCCTTCAGCTCGCTTTATCTTTCTTTCTCCCTCATTCTCTCCCAGAGAATGTAAACCAACTTATTATGCTTGCAGCTAAGGTTTCAAACCTCTGACTTGCAGAGGGCATCAAAAGTAATCAATATGACTTGACTTATCTCAGCTGAGAGTGCTGACTGGGAGCCCAGGACGCCCCAATATCGATCGAACTGAGCCTTCAGATCACCTCTCCTTAGCGCTGGGCTGCTGGAAGGGAAACGACTCTTTGTTCTAATGCTGAGCAGCCAGATGCTGCATCTCACTTCCCACTTCTATTCCCGTGGGAAGAGAGAGTTAGATAATGACAATCTCATTGGCTCACCACCAGAAATATCTATAGGAGTCTATAATAGCTTCAACAGAAGCAAGAGCATGTTGCGGAGCCAGAGGATCTCCCCATCAACCATCGCCGGAGCCGGAGCCACTTTGGGGGGAGGTGGGATAATGATGCCTCACTTTTGACTTTGCAAAAGGCAAAAAAAAAGGGATAAATAGCATTTGTTCTGCACCCTCAGATACCTCAACCCAGGACTGATGGGCTGTGATGCCTTTCACAGGTAAAGTTCTGCTTTCCTACGTGTCTCGTGTAAGGCTGCTGGTTTGCGCTGCGGAAACGTGCTTGTCCCCGCACCCTCGCGTAAAGCTGTGGGCTTGGTGTTGGTGGAATGCCACTCAGCTCGGAGGATGTGATGAGAAAAAAAAAGCCACTGGGTGCTTCTTGTGTTTTCCTTTCTCACTTCCTTTCTCCTCTGTTCTTTGTTGGGGTTTTTTTTGGGTTTTTTTTTATACTTTTTGGGTGCATCACATCGACAAACCCTTCCGTTGCCTTGGCTTTAGGACTGGTCTCAGCGGCGGTGCCCGGCGCCGGGCGCTGTGGCGGTGAGGAACCTTCCCCTCACGCTGTGTTTTTGATGTGCCTCAGGTTATCCTTTACCAAGGGGCATTTCCCGAAGATGGCTGAGTGTGCACATTTCCATTATGAAAACGTGGACTTTGGCAACATCCAGGTGAGTTGCAGATGGCTTTTCTGTCGTCCTGTCTGGCTGCCAACTGAGCGGGCGTGGAGTGTGGGGAGAGGGGGAAGGTGCGGAGGGACCCTCCACGGAGGTTTGCTCAGTGATGAGAAGTTAAAGCAACAGGGTCCTGTTGGAATTACTTCCACGTCCTCAACTGTGTGGCCAACAGCTCTGAGGCTGGAGATGATTTCATTTGCACTGAGTTTGTTGGTGCCACTGTTGTAAGGCTGCGTCAGGCGCTCATCATTGAGCCGGTGTAGTTTGGATGTGTGTGTGCCTTTGAAGAATAGTGTGGGTTTGTTTGCTTCCATATGAATAATTCTAATTTATCTGTTCCCTTCACGTTGTCTGCCTGATGTTCTGTGTCACCAGTTGCTAGTCAGCCTGAGTTGCATTTCCACAAGTGTTCAAGCTTCTTTCTTTTGTGATCCACCAGAAGCACGGCGACGTTTTCCGTCGAGCAGCAACAGGGAGGGCTGAGAGCTGAGAGTTGCTGCTGGTTCCTGCTAAGCAGAGCACATCATGTTCTGTGCTTAGAGAGGCAGGAATGCTTCCAGCATTTGCCACCAGCCTTCTAACCCCCCCAAAAAGAGAGGTTACAACCTTTTCATTTGTAAAACATTTCCTGTAATGCAGATTGAACTGTTTGCAGCCTTTCCACCGTTTTGCAAAGCAGGAGGGTGCAGCCTTTTGGTTTGGTTTTTTTCTTTTCTTTTCCCCTTGTTCCTGTAAAACTCAGGCTGGGGAGGAGCTTGGATCCTTTCAACAGGATTTTCAAGGCTCATACTCCACTTAGTGCCTCCAGGTAGGTGCATTCTGCTGAGCACAGGATGTGTGTGCCTTGGCTGGCACGGGGCACACAAAAGCAAAGCAGATTGGAGCAAGGTTTAGGAGGACACCAGGGCAGGGAGCTCACCTCTTGCAGCAGCTAAGAGCAAGCAAGAGCAGTCCCCAAGCCTTTGGAAGCAAAAGTGTGCTGCTTGCTTTTCACTTTCTGTGCACAGGAACCTGTGACTGTGTCTCTGTCCCCATTTTTTTGCCTCCTAGTTTGGCAGTGATAATTTTTTAGCCTTCTTGGAGAGGAATTTTTTCCACCAAGTGGGTGTTTGAACAGGTTCCTGTACTCAGAGGTGGTTTTTTGCATCCTGTGGTCCCTCTTTGAGTTTTGCTTTCCACCATTCAGAGGCATTCAGCACAGTGTGCAAGCAGAGAGAGATTCCAACCTTTGCATTGAGAGCACTTTGATGGCAAATACTTTGCTTATTCAGTGGGTTTATTCCTTGGAATGTTTTAAGGGTGGCAGGGCACACTTGTGGGCTTGACATCCTGGGATTTTTTTTGTGTCCCTCAGAGGGAGAAGTTAAATCAGATCATCTGTTCTTTGCAGATTTCTGCAGGGTGTTCTGCAGACAAAGCTGAAGCCTGTTCTGATGGGGAAGGTTTCCCCAGACAGGAGCTGCTGCTGTCTAGCACTTGGGTTTGTACTGTCATGACTGCACCTACAAAGCAGCTTTCCCTGCTCCTTCTTGGTTGTCCTCTGTGTTGTGGTCTCCATCACTAGCAGACCACCAACTGCTGTCACCAGAGGGGTGGCCTGTCTGAAAAGTGACAATGGGGAAAGGATCTAGCCCAGGAATAGAAAGCAGCATTGGCTGTTCAGCCCCTGAGTTGTTTTCTCTCACAGTGTCTGTGTGCTGATGGCAGGAGGAGAGCTGTGGAGGATGAAGCATGAGAGGGTCTGTGACTAAACTGTCATTCTGTGTGTGTTGGGGGTGTGTGTGTGTGAATTCTATGTGGCAATTCTACCTCTGGAGAACCTTGAGTGCTTAGCTGAAGTAAAGCCTGTGGGTTAAGGGTCTGGAGAATAGATCTGGTGAGGAGCAGCTGAGGGATCTGGAGAAAGGGAGGCTGAAGGGAGACCTCCACAACTCCTTCAAATGAGGTTGGAGCCAGGTGGGGGTTGGGCTCTTCTCCCAAGAAAGAAGTGATGGGACAAGAAGAAATGGCCTCAGGTTGCACCAGGGGAAGTGTAGGTTGAACATTAGGAAAAACTTCTTCCTCAGAGAGTTCTTAAAGACTGGCACAGGCTGCCCTGTTCAATCCCCACCCCTGGAGGTGTTTCAAAGAGGCAGAGATGTGGTCATTGGACATGAAAGTGTTGGATCCAGTGCAGAGGAGGACACCAAGATGCTGAGAGGGCTGCAGCAGCTCTNGCTGGGGAGGGACTATTGACAAGGTCTGGGAATGCCAGGACAAGGGGAATGGGTTTGAAGTGTCAGAGGGGAGATTGAAAGTGGCTGTTAGGAGGAAGTTGTTTGCAGTGAGGGTGGTGAGACACTGGCACAGGTTGCCCAGGGAGGTTGTGAAGCACAGAACCACCAAATGTGATCAAAGATCCCATTCTGTGCTTCTGTGCTCCACAACCTCCTTGGAGGTGTTCAGCACCAGGTTGGATGAGGCCTTGAGTGGCCTGTGCTAGTGGGAGGTGTCCTTGCCTATGGCAGGGGGTTGGAACTGGCTGAGCTTTGAGGTCCCTTCCAACCTTCCCATTCTATGACTCTATGGTGCTGAGGGACATGGTTTGGCACTAGCCTTGAGAGAGTCAGAGAATGATTGGACTGGATGATCTCGAAGGTCTTTTCCAACCCAAATGATTCTTTCTGCTTAAATAAGATGAGCACCAACTTGGTGCCTCTCATCCCCTCCTTTTCCTTAGCAAGGCTGCTGTAGGTGTGGTGCTGAGGGACATGGTTTGGTGGTGACCTGGCAGTGCTGGGCTGCCAGTTGGACTTGCTGATCTGAAGGGTCTCTTCCAACCCAACTGGTTCTACAACAGATCCCATCCCCAGGTGCAAACAGCTGAGGAGCAGAGGTGCATAGAGCAGGGCAGGGCAGGATTTCCTTAGCAGAAGGGCAGCGTTAATGGGGAGAGAAATGGAAAAATTAATAACAGCAGCAGTATTACAGACTTAAAAATAGGTTCCTCTAGGGCTGATGCATTTCAGTCAAGCAGCATTCATTGGTGGCTCCTTTGTGCTAAGAGGGTAGACAAGAGAATAGCAGGAGGCAGAAGTGACTTGTAAATGACAGCTTGGCACTTAATAGCGGATTCCCACCTTGCAGCTGAGGGCTGGGTGGGTGGAAGCTCCTTTCAAAATCAAATCCACTGTTGCAAATGTGCCTGGTTAGGCATGCAGCATTACCCTGCTGTGTCAGGAATTGTGTAACACTGTCTATTAACAGCCTGGCCAAGTTTCAGATTGTTTTGTAACGTTGATGTCACTTAGAATATGCTCTTGTGGCGCAACTGGTATTAATATCTTGGCATTTCACCTCCTGAGAGCCTGTTAAATTAACTTCCTGAGATGGAGCAAAAAGGATTGGTTCTCTTCTTAGCCCAGCACTCTGCTAAAGTGTCCAGGTGCATTTCTGCCTTCTCTCTTCAGAAATCACAGAGCCATCCATCCAGGTTGGCAAAGCCTCTCAGCGTCACCGAGCCCAACCCAGATCCCTGCTCTGCAAGGGGCACCCTAAACCATATCCCCAAGCACCACATCCAAAGGACTTTTAAACACCTCCAGTGTTGGTGACTCCACCACCTCCCTGGGCAGCTCATTCCAGTGCCTGACCACTCTTGCTTTGACAAATGTTTCCTCATGTGCAGTCTAAGCCTGCCCAGCAGCAGCTTGAGGCCATTCCCTCTTGTCCTATCACTGATTACCCATGAGGAGAAACCAGCAGCAACCTCTCCACAACCTCCTTTCAGATAGCTGTAGACAGCAGTGAGGTCTGCCCTCAGCCTCCTCTGTTTCACACTAACCATCCCCAACTCCCTCTGTTGCTCCTCATCTCCAGGCCCTTCCCCAGCTCTGTTGCCCTCTCTCTGCACTCACACCTGCACCTTTGGGTGTTCTGCTGTACAAACACAAAACCACTAAGGATGGGAAAGACCTCTAAGATCATCAAGTCCAACCATCAACCCAACACCACCATGCCCACTAAACCATGTCCCACAGTGCCATGTCTGCAGAGGGAGAAAGATCATAGAATGGGAAGGTTGGAAGGGACCTCAAGGATCAGCCAGTTCCAACCCCCTGCCATAGGCAGGGACACCTCCCACCAGCACAACTCACTCAAGGCCTCCTCCAACCTTGAACACCTCCAGGGAGGGAGCAGCCACAACCTCCCTGGGCAACCTGTGCCAGTGTCTCACCACCCTCACTGCAAACAACTTCCTCCTAACAGCCACTTTCAATCTCCCCTCTGCCACTTCAAACCCATTGCCCCTTGTCCTGGCATTCCCAGACCTTGTCAATAGTCCCTCCCCAGCCTTCCTGGAGCCCCCTTCAGATCCTGGAAGGCCACTCCAAGGTCTCCTGGAAACCTTCTCTTCTCCAGGCTGCAGAGCCCAAACTCTCTCAGCCTGTCCTCAGAGCAGAGCTACTGCAACCCTCTCAGCATCCTCATGGCCTCCTCTGGACCTGCTCAAACACTTCCATGTCCTTCCTGTGCTGGGGGCTCCACCACTTCCCTGGACAGCTATCCCAATGCCTGACTGTTGTCCACTCAGGAGGAAATTGCTGTTTCACCAGGCAGAGGTGGTTGATGTCCAAGCTGTAGTTAAAGGCTGAGCTTTAGAGGTTGCATCATTGTGATCCTGGGAAGCCTGCTGTGGGCTAACTCTGCTCCAGCAGAAGACTTGGACTGGATGGCCTCCAGAGATCCCTTCCAACCCCCACACTGCTGGGATTCTGTGAGAAGAAGAGGAGAAGCAGAATGAAGAAATGATCTCTGGTTGGGTAGCTTTTAGGAATGGAATATAAAGAGCTTCACCATTCCCAGCTAATGTTTTTTGCTCCCTGGAAAAAAAAAAACCAAAACCAAAATAAAACAAGGCATGTCTGAAGGAGAGAAAAGGCTGTCAGGAACATTCAGATCACTCCAAGAATCTTACATCTGACCCAGCTTCACCCTTTCCAACAGCCCCATCTCTGTGGTACTGCCTGCTAAAAATAACCCCCTGTTGGAGCAGGATTGGATTATGGTGCATGGAAGATCCTCTCCTTATCTCTTAAGCTTTGGCATTGCCAGTGGCTGGAGCCTGTTATCAGGGGGAAAGGAAGTATTTGAACCAGAATGGTTTCCTCCTCTGGAATTCCAGCTACCAGGAATTCCTGAGGAGCTCAGCAGTATTGTTTGCTGTTGGAATGCTTTTGACAAGCTGCAGCCATCCAGCCAAGATGATGTTGGCTGTGGTTTGCCCCTGGAATTGTGTTTTCCTGATGGGCCTTCAGAGTTAGAGGCACTGCAAAGAGCAGGTCAGTTCTTGTGCCTCTTGTCAGCACAGCCTCCTCAGAAGATATTTTTTGGGTCATCTTCTTTTTGGTTGCCTTTCTTCACCCTCTGCAATTTAATAATATTGTAGGGAAGGGACTGGAGATGGAAAAGTGTCTCTGTTAATTACGCAGCAGAATTTGTCCTGAGATGAATTGCAAAGGAATACAAATTCACAGAGAGAATGGCTTGGGTTGGAAAGGACCTTAGAGATCATCTGCACAATGCCAGGCACAGCTCCAGGCTGGGTGGGGAATGGCTGAGAGCAGTTCTGAGGAACAGGCCCTGGGGGTGTGGGGTGAGGAAAAGCTCAACCTGAGGCTGCAGTGTGAGTGCAGCCCAGACAGCAACTGTGTGCTGGGCTGCAGCAAGAGCAGTGTGGGCAGCAGGGCAAGGGAGGGGATTGTGCCCCTTGGCTCTGCTCTCCTCAGACCCCACCTGCAGTCCTGGGTGCAGTTCTGGAGCCCTCAGCACAGGAAGGCCATGGAAGTGTTGGAGCCAGTGCAGAGGAGGCCACCAAGATGCTGAGAGGGCTGCAGCAGCTCTGCTGTGAGGACAGGCTGAGAGAGTTGGGGCTGTGCAGCCTGCAGAAGAGAAGGCTTCCAGGAGAGCTTGGAGTAGCCTTGCAGGATCTGAAGGGGGCTTCAGGAAGGCTTGGGGGGGATTGTTGACAAGGTCTNGGAGGTGTCCTTGCCTATGGCTGGGAGTTGGCACTGGCTGAGCTTTGAGGTCCCTTCCAGCCTACCCCACTCTATGATTCTGTGAACCAGCAATGGGCACTTGTGACCAAGGAGGCCCATGGCAGCCTGGGGTGCATCAGGAAGAGTGCAGGCAGCATTGGTACTACTGGGGCCAGGGAAGTCATCTCCTGACTCCTGTCACTAGGTGAAGGATTTGATGTGGTACTTTTTTGTTCCAGACCTGTAAGAGGAGGAGTTCTGAGGTTGGAACTGGATGAACTTTGAGATCCTTTCTAATCTAACCCATTCTACTCCAACCCCCAGCCATGGGCAAAGACATCTCCCACTCAACCAGTTTGCTCAAGGCCCCATCCAGTCCAGCCTGGAACACCTCCAGGAAGGTGTTCCTCCTGGGCAACCTGTTCCAGTGTCTCCCCAGCCTCACTGGAGAGAATTTCTTTCTAAATGTGAAAGTCTGGCCACATGCCCTCTGCTGGAGTGCTCTGGGACACTCTGAAGTGCTTTCTGCCTCAGCTCAAAGCAGTCCTGGGCACAGATCACCTGGAGGAAGGGCTGGAGGACTGCTCCCTGCTCTTTGTCCACATGCAGCTGGTTAGCTGAGCTCCAGTTACCTCCCAGCAGTGCCTTGAAGCCAAACCTGCTTGCTGCATGGTGTGGGAGGGCAGGTTTGTCCCTCCAGCTCTCCTGTGGCCATGGTGATGTTCAGTGTCTTGGCAGTCATGAGCAGCTACAGGCTGCAATGTCTTCATTTATCCCACTCATTTGCAAAGTGCTTCAAGAGGAAGGAAGTCTTGCTCCTAAAAAGATAATCAAAGAGCCTCAGGCCCTTTCAGGTGATGGAAGCACAGAGCAGAGATCACCAAAGCTGGCCAGAGTGGTGCTGGGTGGTGGTGGTGCTATGAAGACAGCTCTGCTGGGTGTTGCTTTGCCTTCATGTTAGGATGGATGTGTTGCATGTCAAGTGGTGCTGCTTCATTGCCTTCCAGCTCTGGGTGATGTTAATCTCCCCCCAGAATGACTTCCCAGGTTCTTAGATGCTCTATTCCCCTCCTCCTGTTGCTCTTCTTTCCACCCAACCCCAGCATGGTGGTGGCTGGAAGGGACCTCTGAACACCATCCAGTACAACCCCTCTGCTACATCAAAGTCACCCACAGGTGACCCTGGATTACAGTGTCCAGGTGGCTTTGGAATCTCTCCAGAGAGGGAGACTTCAAAACCTCTCTGGGCAGCCTGCTCCAGGACTTCAGCACCCTTACATCAGAGAATTTTCTCATCCTCTTCAGGTGGGACCTCCTGGTTCCAGTTTGTGCCTATTGCCCCTTGTCCTGTCACTGGGCACCACTGAATAGAGCCCAGCTGCATCTTCTTGTCCCCAGCTGAGCCTTGGTCAGATGCCCTCTGGGGCTGCTTTTCTGGAAAGTCAGCAGCCCCAGGGCTCTCAGCCTTTCTCCTCACAGAGCTGCTCCAGGCCCCTCAGCATCTTCATGGTGCTCCATGGGACTCTCCCCAGTAGTTCTCTGTCTCTCTTGAACTGAGGAGCCCAGGCCCAGACCCAGTACTCCAGAAGTGTCCTCATTAGGTCAGAGTAGAGGGGGGAGGTGAAGAACCTCCCTTAACCTGCTGGCCACACTCCTCTTGATGCCCCCAGGAGACACTTTGCTGGCTCATGGGCATCTTCTTGTCCTCCAGCACTCCCAGGTCCTGCTCTGTGCAGCTGCTTCCCAGCAGGTCAGCCCTCAGCTGTGCTGGTGCAGGAGGTTGTCCCTCTCCAGGGGCACAACCCTACACTTGCCCTGGATGAACTTGAGAAGGTTCCTCTCTGCCCAGCTCTCCTGCCTGTCCAGCTCTTGCTGTCTGGCTTCTTGACCAGGGGGAGATGTTTCAGAGGCTTCTTGAGAGACCTGAGTCTACCAAAATGATGATGGTCATAGTGTAGGTGGAAACTGCTTCTCTTAACTTAATAATTCCAGCCACAACTCCCTGAAACTTGGCAGAGTCTCCTGCCAAGAGCAACAACTTTGAAAATCTGGAGTCTCCAGGCCAAGCTTCTCCATGCCAGGATGTTAGGAAAATATTTGACTCTGTCCACTTCAGATTTTGGATTCTTCCCTTTCCCTGCTTTGCATCCAACTTGCCACTAACTCCTCAGAAAAAACCAAACCCAACTTCCCTGCATCAAGGTCACACCTGTGAAATCCCAGCTTCCTTGGTGTGCTTCCAGTGAAAGGAGGAGAAATCCAGGAGTGGGTTTGGTAGTGGAAGGATGAGTTCAAGGCTGCAGAGTATCTCTCCATGAACTCTACCCTTGCTGCTCACAACTTTGCTACTTGTTGTACGGTTGGTGCTGTAGAGAAAGTTGAGACTTGTGAGTAATGAGGTCCCACAGGGGTCAGTGCTGGGACCAGGTCTGTTCAGTCTGTTCATCAATCACCTGGGGGAGGGCACAGAGTGCACTGTCAGCAAGTTTGCTGCTGGCACCAAGCTGGGTGGAGTGGCTGTGCTACCAGGAGTGGCAGTGTGCCAGTGGCTGTGGCACAGCAGGAGGCTGTGCTGCCATCCAACCAGGCTGGGACAGGCTGAGGGGTGGGCAGGGAGAAATAGAATGGAATTCAACAAGGACAAGTGCAGAGTCTTGCATCTGGGAAAGAGCAACCCCAGGTGTGGGCTGGGGACTGAGCTGGTGGAAGGCAGCAAAGGGGAAAAGGATCTGGGATGGATCCCAGTGGATAGGATGCTGACCATCAGGCAGCAATGTGCTCTGGTGGGCAGGAGGGGCAATGCCAATCAGGAGTGGGTTAGAAGGGCTGTGGTGAGTAGGTCCAAAGAGGTTCTCCTGCCCCTCTACTCTGCCCTGCTGAGGCCACATCTGGAGTCCTGTGTTCAGTTCTGCACCACAGTTCAAGAGGAACATAGAACTGCTGGAGAGAGTCCAGCACAGAACCACAAAGGTGCTGAAGGCAATGGAACAGCTCTGGTAGGAGGAGAGCCTGAGGGAGCTGGGGCTGGGAGCTTGGAGCAGAGGAGCCTGAGAGGTGACCTCAGCAATGGTTCTAAAGATGTGCAGGTGAGTGGCAGGAGGCTGGAGCCAGGCTCTGCTGGGTGGTGCCCAATGTCAGCACAAGGGGCACTGGGTGCAAACTGAGGCAGAGGAAGTTTCATTTAAACATGAGGAGGAATTTTTCCCTGTGAGGGTTCCAGAACCCTGGAACAGGCTGCCCAGGGGGGTGGTGGAGTCTCCCTCTCTGGAGATAATTCAAACCCTGCCTGGAGGCATTCCTGTGTGATCTGTTCTGGGTGATGCTGCTCTGGCAGGGGTTTGGACTGGCTGAGCTTTGGAGGTCTCTTCCAGCCCCTGCCATTCTGTGACTTACAGGACTCCAGCTTTGGTGGGCAGCACTCAGGCAAACTGCTGGCAGCTGACTGGCAGGGTGGAATTTGGAAGGCTAAGCAGATCCTTGTGCAGTCCTCATGGCCATCACTTGGTAGAATGTGTCTGTGATGGTGTGAAGTGGAGGGGACATGCTCAGAGCACCCTTGTGTGCAGTTGGAGGTGTAGCACTGAAATGGATGGGAACAGCTTCAGGCAGCTTTGGGTTATGATTGATTCACAGATTGTTTTGGGCTGGAAGTGGCCTTAAATTGAAGAAGGACATTGAGGTGCTTGAGTGTGTCCAGAGAAGGGCATCGAGGCTGGGGAGAGGCCTGGAGCACAGCCCTATGGAGAGAGGCTGAGGGAGCTGGGATTGGTTAGCCTGGAGAAGAGGAGGCTCAGGGGAGACCTTCTTGCTGTCTCCAGCTACCTGAAGGGTGCTTGTAGCCAGGAGGAGGTTGCTTTCTTCTCTCAGGCAAGCAGCAGCAGAACAAGAGGACACAGTCTGAAGCTGTGCCAGGGGAAGTTTAGGCTGGAGGTGAGGAGAAAGTTGTTGCCTGAGAGAGTCATTGCCTGCTGGAATGGGCTGCCCAGGGAGGTGGTGGAGTCAGCGTCCCTGGAGGTGTTCAAGGCAGGTTTGGACGTGGCTCTTGGTGCCATGGTCTGGTCTTGAGGGCTGTGGTATCAGGTTGGACTTGATGAGCTTTGAGGTCTCTTCCAACCCTGGTGATACTGTGAGACTGTGATACTGTGATGCTCATCCAGTTCCAAGCCCCCTGCCATGGGCAGGGACACCTCCCACCAGCCCAGGCTGCTCAAGCCTCATCCAGCCTGGCTCTGAACACCTCCAGGGAGGGAACATCCACAACCTCCCTGGGCAACCTGTGCCAGTGTCTCACCACCCTCACTGAAAAGAATTTCTTCCTAATCTCCATCCCAGATCTACCCTCCTGAACCTTCAATCCATTCCCTCTTGTCCTGTCAGCCCTTGTTAGAGACAAAGATCCTTCTGCAAGTGTGGATGAGCATCTGCTCAGACTGCAATGGCTTGAGATGGATTTCTTCTGTTACTCAAGAGCTGAGGACTTGGGAGCCAAAATGGTTTTGAGGAAATCTGGGCACACTTGGCTCTGCTTTGTGACTGGGCAAAGAGCATTCACCTCCTGCAGGCATCCTGCTTCGTTTTGCTTGTCTGAAAGCAGAGCAAACTCCTTTGTGGCTTTTGACTCTGGCTTGCTGCGTGGTGGCTGGTTGATGGCCTGAGTAAATCTTGGAAGTGACTTTCCTAAGCCCAGCTGTTAGCTTTGGCATTGACCTCCTGCTGTGTGCCACCCCCATAAATCACCTTTAGCAGCATGTCACAGGAAAGCATAAAAAATTGCTTTAATTAGTAACTGGAACAGGCTTGTGTTGGAATTTTTTTTTTTCTTCCTGCAGGTTTAATGACCTGAAAAAGGAGGGGGAAAAAAAAAAAAAAAGACCTACAAAATGTATTCTAGGGATAATTAAAAGATATTAAAAATGAGAAAGGAATCTGTGGGCTGCAGGAAAATAATCCCAGTTTCAGTGGTGTGAGAGAGGATTAAACCTCTCATGTTTTTGTCTGTATCAAGTGGGGCTGTTAACAGGAACAGTGCTAAAACACACCCCAGTAGTGCACTCAGGTCTCCAAGCCTGCCAGGCTGGTGTGAGTTTAACAAGCAGCAAACTCCAGGTTGATCCCAGCACTGAGGTTTACAAGAGCAGGGATGTGTTTGCCTTCTCCAGTGGAGGTTTGTCATGGCAGGGGATGTATGAGCTGCTAAAGCAAACATCCCTGGGAACATTGACATTTTGTGCTGCCTGCAGAAAGGGAGTTTGTTAGGTTGCTGCTCATGTGCCAGGGTTCAGGGCTTGCTGACAGTTGGCAGCTCAAGGGTAGCAGAGTTTTTAAACTGTTCATTCATTAGCTTGGCTTCCCAGTGGGCTGTGGGGAGTCCTGGGCTTAGAAATGTTCTCATTTTGTTTCCTGGTGGAGAAGTGCAGGTAGGGTAGAACCTGAGGGTGCAAAATGGATGTCAGTGCCAGGGACAGAGGAATCAGTGCAGCCTCAGCAAGTGTGCAGCTGGCACCAAGCTGTGTGGCACAGTCACTTGCTAGAGGGCAGGGATCCATCCAGAGGGACCTGCACAGGCTGCAGAGCTGTGCCCAGGCCAACGTCAGGACATTCAACAAGGCCAAGTGCAAGGTCCTGCAGCTGGGTAGGCACAATGCCAAGCACAGCTCCAGGCTGGGTGGGGAATGGCTGAGAGCAGCCCTGAGGAACAGGCCCTGGGGGTGTGGGGTGAGGAAAAGCTCAAGCTGAGGCTGCAGTGTGAGTGCAGCCCAGACAGCAACTGTGTGCTGGGCTGCAGCAAGAGCAGTGTGGGCAGCAGGGCAAGGGAGGGGATTGTGCCCCTTGGCTCTGCTCTCCTCAGACCTCAGCTGCAGTCCTGTGTGCAGTTCTGGAGCCCCCAGCACAGGAAAGACATGGAAGTGTTGGAGCCAGTGCAGAGGAGGCCACCAAGATGCTGAGAGGGCTGCAGCAGCTCTGCTGTGAGGACAGGCTGAGAGAGTTGGGGCTCTGCAGCCTGGAGAGGAGAAGGCTTCCAGGAGAGCTTGGAGTGGCCTTGCAGGATCTGAAGGGGGCTGCAGGAAGGCTGGGGAGGGACTATTGACAAGGGCTGGGAATGGCAGGACAAGGGGAATGGGTTTGAAGTGTCAGAGGGGAGATTGAAAGTGGATGTTAGGAGGAAGTTGTTTGCAGTGAGGGTGGTGAGACACTGGCACAGGTTGCCCAGGGAGGTTGTGGCTGCTCCCTCCCTGGAGGTGTTCAAGGCCAGGTTGGAGGAGGCCTTGAGTGAGCTGTGCTAGTGGGAGGTGTCCCTGCCTATGGCAGGGGGTTGGAACTGGCTGATCCTTGAGGTCCCTTCCAACCTTCCCATTCTATGATTGTATGATTAATAGATACCCACAAAGCCAGCAGCACAGCAAGCTGGAGATAAAAGTATATGGTGCCATATATTTAATGTGTGTTCAGGCTCCATCAACCTGCCCTAGAATTAATTCTGCTGTACCAGAAGACTGCTGAAGCTTCTAAATATGGTTATATAAACCAAATTGCCTACTAGAAAATCTCATCTTTGGGTAGATGATGTTGGCTGCTCTTGTCAAATGATGTTTAGATACCCACAGCAATCCTGAGGTGTGAATCTGGAAATTCAGTGCAGCTTTGGAATCCATCTTTATGCTGTTTGGGTGTTAACCTTATTTGTTGCAGGTGTGAGGTGTCCAAACATAGAATCATAGAATTGTTTAGGTTGGAAGAGGCCTTTTATGATCATCAAATCCACCACTAGACCATAAAGTACCCAACCTTGGATCAAACTCCCATTTACCAGCTTGAAGCAGTTGAAAAGAAATCAAACCAACTCCTATTATTTTTGCAGTGTGAATCCAGAAATTGACTTTGAAATGCTACTGAATTATTTAATAGTCCATTATCTGCCAAGCTCTGCAATAATTACAGGTTTAGCAATCCTGGAATGGACTGGGAACCAACTGGGAGCTGGAGCCTTGGAGTAGAAGGGATTTGCATGAAGGAAAGGGCAGTGTCATGTCAGGATGAGGGTGTTCAGGTGAGGGAAACTGAGGATTGTGAGGAGGAGGGAGCAGAGGAGCATCAGAGCCTGAGCAGGAGGCTCCATCCTTGCACCTCCTCTTAAGGCTGAAGGTCTGGTTTAGAGTCATGCCCTGCCTTTTGTTTTAAAGCTGAGGGAAAGCTGGATGGAGCCTGGAAGCTCTCTGTTGGCAAGCTCTGAGGATGGGCCATGCAGTTTGAATTATTGATGGATTTTAGCAGTAACTCTAGAGCTGTGATGTGCACTTTGAATCCACCCCAGAAGAGCTGTGCTGGGTTTTTATTTCCCCTGCTGCATGGTCCCTGCACTTCTTTGAACTCCTTTAAGCCTCCTTGTATCCCTCAGTTTCTTGCTGCTTTAAACAAAGTGCAGTTCAAAGCCAGGAGAAGATCTTGGCAGAGCTGCTTGGTGTGGGTGCTGGATCAGAGGGCACAGTCCTGGAGCAGTGCTGCAGCTGGATCAAAGTTTTCATGCCTGTCTCTAAGGGTATAAAAATGCAGGATTTGGGTCATGTATCAGCTCTTGGAGACAGTCTGGGGAATAATGTACACCATGACATCCTGGGCACCAAACTGGAAAACCATGGACTGGATGTGTGGAGCACTGCTGGGTAAGGAACTGACTGGATGGTGGCACTCAGAGTGGTGATCAATGCACAATGTCCACCTGGAGACCAGGGCCAAGTGGCTCCCTCAAGAGTCAGTGCTGGCACCAGTGCTGTTTGACATCTTTGTCAGTGCCATGCACAGAGGAATCAGTGCAGCCTCAGCAAGTGTGCAGCTGGCACCAAGCTGTGTGGCACTTGCTAGAGGGCAGGGATCCATCCAGAGGGACCTGCACAGGCTGC
>VWZE01003483.1:89622-103045 GCA_013396675.1 Eubucco bourcierii
CTTGAGGTCCCTTCCAACCTTCCCATTCTGTGATTCTGTGGTCAGAGTTGGAAGGGACCTCTGGAGATCATCCAGTCCAAGCCCTCTGCTCAAGCAGGACACCCACAGCAGTTTGCCCAGGATCACAATGCCCAGGTGGGGTTGGAAGCTCTTCAGAGAAGGAGACTCTACAACATCTCTGGGCAGCCTGCTCCAGGGCTCCAGCAAAGAAGTTTCTCCTCAGGTTTAGATGGAACCTCCTGGGTTTGAGTTGCCAGCCACTTGTTTTGCCACTAGGCACAAAAAAGTCCAACTCCATCCTCATGACCCTTTAGGTCTTAGTCAGCACTGATCAGATCCTCTCTGTGCCTGCTCTTCTGCAGGCTCAACAGCCCCAGGGCTCAGAGCCTCCCCTCATAAGACATTAATGTGATGGATTAGTTTCTCCTCTGACTTGGACAGAACATTGCCTGAGTAATGAGGCTGGGGGAAGGAGAAATTCTCTGCTCTTACTGCAGGCTGTGGCTTCCCTTAGGGAGCTTGGGTTGGTTTCAAAGTCTGGAGTGGTTACCTGGACACACCACCCTCGTTGCCAAATCGCCTGGAGGTTTGTGGGTGAAAATCAAATTGGATTAGGAGTAGGACAGAGATGATTTGGGGTATTTTTTTTTTTGCTCCTTGGAGACAAAAGGGAGTTGTGTAAGATGAATAAATAGAGCAGGGGCTGTCTGCCAGGCTCGTGGTGGCTCCAAGGAATGTCACAGATGTGCTAACAGGACTGGCAGCAGTCCTGGCCCCGTTCTGCTGCTGAGATGAGCTCGGGGCCGTGTGCTGGCTCCTTGCCATGCATTGTTGCAGCACTTGCCCAAGCCCTGGCTGCCTGCAGTGACTTGATGCTTTCAGCTGTCCACATCACATGCCTGACACGGGGCAGGAAATCCTGCTCCTGGCTTAGGCTGGGGTGTCCCAGGAGGTTGGTGGTGCTTGAATTACATGGCACAATACCGCAGCTCTCTGGGCTAGGGGACTGGGCTAGGTGACCTTTGCAGGTCCCAACCCAAACCATGCTGTGATTCTGTGAGGGACAAAGGAGTCTGGAAGTGAGGGACTGCTGAAGGCTCTGGTCTGCCACTGGGACATCAGTAAGGAGGAGGACACTGAAGTTGGGATGGGGGAAAACTCCTGCCTGGTCACACCTTGGCCTGAATCCTTTAATGGTGCAAGGGAAAGAATTTTGCTGCTCCCCAGACATGGAGACTTTGGTTCAGGTTTTTGACCCACATTGATTTCACTTTTCTTGACCCACATTGATTTCACTTTTCTTGACCCACATTGATTTCACTTTTCTTGACCCACATTGATTTCAGTTGAGATGCTGAGAGCTGAAGCATCCCTTCTTTAACCTTCATGTTACACACTTGCAGCCAGCTGCAGGAAAAAGTCTTTCTCTCTCTCAAGTTCCACTTGAGGTTTAGGGGTGTGTAGCACACTTGTGCTCTCCTCCTCCTTCTGCAAGTTGAGTGTCTCTGTCCTGTGCACCAAGCCTGGCAAGCAGCCTCACAACTGTGTTTTACAGAACTAATTCTTTGGTTTGCAGCATTTCTGGCTGCATCATTTTGCGAAGGGACTGCTCTTAGGCTGCTGCTTTTATGCTGAATGATGATAGGGAGCAGCAGGCAAGAGGGGTTCATGGGAAGTGTTCAACAGGGCTGGAGACAGACTGAGAGTTGGGACTGTTCATTCTGGAGAAGAGAAGGCTCCAAGGAGACCTTATTGTGGCCTTCCAGTATCTGGAGGGGGCTACAAGAAAGCTGGGGAGGGACTTTTTGGGATGTTGAGTAGTGATAGGGCTGGGGGAAATGGAGCAAAGCTAGGAGTGGGTAGATTCATATTGGATATTAGGAAGAAGTTCTTCAGCATGAGAGTGGTGAGAGCTTGGAACAGGTTACCCAGGGTAACAGGTGGTCGAAGCCTCATCCCTGGAAATCTTTAAATCCAGGCTGGATGTGGCTCTGAGCAACCTGATCTAGTGGGAGGTGTCCCTGCCCATGGCAGGAGGGTTGGGACTGGATGATCTTTGAGGTCCTAGGAAGGACATGGAAGTGTTGGAGTGGGTCCAGAGGAGGCCACCAAGATGCTGAGAGGGCTGCAGAAGCTCTGCTGTGAGGACAGGCTGAGAGAGTTGGGGCTGTGCAGCCTGGAGAGGAGAAGGCTTCCAGGAGACCTTAGAGTGGCCTTGCAGTATCTGAAGGGGGCTCCAGGAAGGCTGGAGAGGGACTATTGACAAGGGCTGGGAATGGCAGGACAAGGAGAATGTGTTTGAAGTGTCAGAGGGGAGATTGAAAGTGGCTGTTAGGAGGAAGTTGTTTGCAGTGAGGGTGGTGAGACACTGGCACAGGTTGCCCAGGGAGGTTGTGGCTGCTCCCTCCCTGGAGGTGTTCAAGGCCAGGTTGGAGGAGGCCTTGAGTGACCTGTGCTGGTGGGAGGTTTCCCTGCTTATGGCAGGGGATTGGAACTGGCTGATCCTTGAGGTCCCTTCCAACCTTCCCATTCTATGATTCTATGTCCCTTCCAGCCCTGACCATTCTGTGACTCCACGAAGAGTTGCTGGGTGAAGAGCCCAGACCTCAAAGCCAGGACATTCAACATTCTGCCTGTTTGTGTTTTTACTGCAGGTTGGATTTTTCCCCAGTGAGTGTGTGGAGCTGATTAACGACAAAGTCCCTCAGTCCGTGACCCATTCTGTGCCCAAACCAGGTATGTGTGCCAAGGCTGAGGAGTTCTGCTCTTGCTGTTCCATTTTGAATCCCCCCTTCAAACACACCTTGTGTCCATCACCTTTCACACCACATCATTCCATGTGTTGCTCATCCCCACCCTCCCTCTCTGACTAGTTGCCAGCGTTGAATTGTCTTCCATCTGTGGTGTTCTGTAAGCTCAGGGCAATGTCCACCTCCTGCCTCACTTGAAAGGTTTTAAGCCTGTAAGAAGTTCAGATGCCTTCAGCAGTTCTGTAACTGGTGAGTCCAGGCAGTGTCCCAGTGCCTGGTGTCCTGAGAGTGTTGTGTGGTTTTCATACAGGTGACCCAAAAATCTTTCCCTTGACTTCAGTGGAATAAGTTAATTAGGTATTGGAAGCTTCTTGGAAGGATTGATGGATAGAGCAGAACTTGGACTGCTCATGGCTCTTGCTCTGGGTGTATGACTCCACCTCCTCCCTGCTGCTTTCTGGACAGCTTTGGATTGTATGAAATTGAGGTAAATCAATACCAAAGCCTGCTGAGGAAAGGAAGTGTAAGCAGAGAATTAGACCTTGGGTGTCACTCTGCTGTCATCCCAGTATAAAGTGGAAGTGATTACAGTTGGCTGTGGTGGCCTGGCTGAGGGCTGGGCAGAACTTCCTGGTGCTGAAGCTTTTGTTTAGTCATGGTACATAGGAAGAGTTCTCTGTGTCTCTTCTGGGTCAAGAGAAGCAGTTTGAAATTGCTGATCTTCCCTAAAGCATCATGCAGCTGGCCAGCAGGGTAACTGCTCTTGTTTTCATCAGTTTTCCCTGGCCTAATGATGTGTTCCTTATCTTGGAGGCTGCTGGCTTGATGCCCTAGGAGGAGTTGATGTGCTTCAGCCATCTGACTCGACTAAGGGAGATGCATTTTATCAGCTCCTGTGTTACAGCTTTGGGTTCAGTGGTGGAAGGTCACAACCAGCCCCTGCTCTCACTGCCCCACATTAATCTGCATGCTTCAGAGAGCTGCCAGCTCAGGGGAATTTCTCAGCCCTTGGTGTCTCCAGGCTTTGGTGGTGCAGGGAAGGTGCAGATGCTGTGCCAGAAGCCGAGTCAGGGCTCTGTGGCCGTTCCAGGCGCGGCGGCAGGTGGTCAGCTCATAAATCCAGGATCTGCCTTTTGTTGTTTGGAGCTGATCTGGCAATGCCCTGCTGGGGCACTCCTCTCTTCTCCACCAGCTAAAGCATGTGGACAAGGGCAGCTTGAAACCTAAACACAGGCCAGGCTGAGAGATGCAATCCTAAGCAAGTGTTTATTATTAAACAGGGCTCAGGCAATTAGCTGCCATGAGCTGCTGCTGAGTGCTTTCTTGCTCTGCTTTAATGAGAGATAAGGAAGCCAGGGAGATGAATAGGATCTGCTTGGCTTTAACAACACACCAGGGGGTGGATTTCCTCTTTCAGTCCTGGGAAATGTTTGTTATGAAGTTGATAGCATAAGCCCAGGTCCTATTAAAAGGGCTAACTTGAAAGATATTGCCAAGTCATGAGGCTCTCCCTGCTGACCTTCCCTGAAAGTTGTTCTGTGCCTGCAATTACAGGCAAAAGACCACTCCAGAAGAGCACTAATGAGCTTTCAGATGTGAGGATTGCTCCAATGAACCTTGCAGCTGTCTCTGTAATCCTCTCCTGCTTTTCCTTTGCACACAGACTTGAAGCTGCCATCCCTCTGTAGCGTTGTGCTTTTCCATTTTCCCAACATGGGAAGTACTTGCATGGTGGAGGTCTGGAATACTCTTCCTTGCTTGCTGCAGGAGTTGTGAGTTGGTGGGAGCTGGAAGGAGTTCAGGGAGGAGGTTTTTTGTAGCTGAATGTGATGTTGGAGAACTCGAGGAACCTGTCTGCCTGGAGGGAAAAAGGATGGGTGAAATCCAGAAGAGGTGAGAAGATGAAGGAGGAGGGAAAGGGTTTCAGTTTCCACACAGCTGCCCAAGCCTTGTCAGCAAGCTCCAGGAAGGTGGCAGAAAGGAGCTACTGCAGCACTCCGAGTGGCTTCAGTAACACTGATGGGGAATGGAAAACTGGATCTTGTCCAGGGCTTCCTCCAGAGCCTTGCTAGGAATGGCATTGCTGGGATGATGCAGGAGAACTTAATCTCAGTGATCTTAGAGGTCTTTTTCCAACCTCAATGAAGCTGTGATTCTATCTCCCACCTGGAGTCCTGTGTGCAGTTCTGGAGCCCCCAGCACAGGAAGGACATGGAAGTGTTCGAGTGGGTCCAGAGGAGGCCACCAAGATGCTGAGAGGGCTGCAGCAGCTCTGCTGTGAGGACAGGCTGAGAGAGTTGGGGCTCTGCAGCCTGGAGAGGAGAAGGCTTCCAGGAGAGCTTGGAGTGGCCTTGCAGGATCTGAAGGGGGCTGCAGGAAGGCTGGGGAGGGACTATTGACAAGGTCTGGGAATGCCAGGACAAGGGGAATGGGTTTGAAGTGTCAGAGGGGAGATTGAAAGTGGATGTTAGGAGGAAGTTGTTTGCAGTGAGGGTGGTGAGACACTGGCACAGGTTGCCCAGGGAGGTTGTGGCTGCTCCCTCCCTGGAGGTGTTCAAGGCCAGGTTGGAGGAGGCCTTGAGTGAGCTGTGCTAGTGGGAGGTGTCCCTGCCTATGGCAGGGGGTTGGAACTGGCTGATCCTTGAGGTCACTTCCAACTTTACTATTCTATGATTCTATTTTCCCCATCCATCTTCTGTATATTTAGTACCTCCTAACCTCTCCTTAGCCATACAGGGGATTTCCCAAACACTTCCATTAACCTTCTCCAATCCTCAGATTGGCTTTTCCCAAGGAAGAGAGGACATTTCTCAAAGGAATCTTGCAGTTTTTTTGTCCTCACTTGACATCAGCAGGGTAGTTCATCTAGAATTAATGTGAGGGTTTAGATTTGGCCTCGATAAGGCAGAGTTATCAACATGCCAACTTTATTTTCTTTAATGAAAAGATGATGTGCAGAGCATCCAGGACATTTTGTATCTGCAGCAGAAAACTCTTTGCCACGAAGGCATTTACAGACATACAGAACTTTGTTGGTTTAAGCATCCATAGATTTGGCTTGGATTGAGTAATGTAAGAAAAAGCAAATGGAAAGGGGAGAACTTTCCTGCCCTCTGCTTTTATTGATATTTATCATCAGAGGGTTTGATTTGCTGGAGTGATGGGGAGAGCTTTTTAATAGCACCCTCAAATATTGCAATGGTCTGTCCTGCACTGCAAAATAATGACTGAAGTTCAAGAGAAAATGAAGCACAGGTGAGAGGAGACATGGACATGGAGTCCTGTGTGCAGTTCTGGAGCCCCCAGCACAGGAAGGACATGGAAGTGTTGGAGTGGGTCCAGAGGAGGCCACCAAGATGCTGAGAGGGCTGCAGCAGCTCTGCTGTGAGGACAGGCGGAGAGAGTTGGGGCTCTGCAGCCTGCAGAAGAGAAGGCTTCCAGGAGACCTTAGAGTAGCCTTCCAGGATCTGAAGGGGACTCCAGGAAGGCTGGGGAGGGACTATTGACAAGGGCTTGGAATGGCAGGACAAGGAGCAATGGGTTTGAAGTGTCAGAGGGGAGATTGAAAGTGGCTGTTAGGAGGAAGTTGTTTGCAGTGAGGGTGGTGAGACACTGGCACAGGTTGCCCATGTTGGGTGATTCTGTGCTCCACAACCTCCCTGGAGGTGTTCAAGGCCAGGTTGGAGGAGGCTTTGAGTGAGCTGTGCTAGTGGGAGGTGTCCCTGCCTATGGCAGTGGGTTGGAACCTGATGACCTTTGAGGTCCCTTCCAACCTTACGATTCTGTGATTGTGTGGGAGAGGAAGTTTGGGTTTGAGTGCAAGCTCTGCTTTTAGAAGTAAGATTTTCTTTGACCTAACAGTAGAGGTATGTGGGTGACAGCAGTGATAGTGCAGCCAGTGCCTGGGGTTAGTATCTAAAGAGCAACAGAGGTGGTGAAGGATCTGCAGAACAGGGCTGGTGAGGAGCAGGTGAGGGGACTGGAGGTGTTCAGCCTGGAGAAAGGGAGGCTCTCTACAGCTCTGTGAAAGGAGGATGGAGCCAGGTAGGGGTTGGTCTCTTCTCCTAGGGATCAAGTGATGGGACCAGAGGAAATGGATTCAGGTTGCCACAAGGGAGGTTTGGTTTGGATATGACAGGCTCCCAGGATGTCAGGGGTTGGAAGGGACCCAAAGAGATCATCCAGTCCAACCCCCCTGCCAGAGCAGGACCAGACAATCCAGCTCAGGGCACACAGGAACACATCCAGACAGGCCTGGAAAGGCTCCAGAGAATGAGGACCTGGACCAGGCTGCCCAGGGCAGTGGTGGAGTCCCCATGCCTGTAGGGATTTCAAAGCCATGGGGATGTGGTGCTGAGGGACATGGTTTTAGTGGTGACCTGGCAGTGCTGAGTTCACAGCTGGAAGATCTGAAAAGTCTCTTCTAAGCCAAATGATCCTTCCACTAGACCTGGCTGCTTAAGGCCCTGTCCAGCCTGGCCTTGAACACCTCCAGGGAAGGCACATCCATGCCTTGGGCATCCTTCCTGGGCAACCTGTTCCTGCTTGTAGACATGATAAAGTCATATAATGAGATGGAGGTGCTCAGGAGATCTTGGAAGTTACCTGTTGAGAGGTATTTCCCTTCCAGTGTCTTACTAAACACATTCCTCATTTTTTCCATCTCAGAAAATGTGGGATTTTATTTTTGAAGGATGCAAACATATGTAAAAAAATAGTCCTGTAGAGATGCAGGGAGATAGTGTGGGCTCAGCAAAGCCCAAATTTCCTGAGCATTTGGCTTTTTCCTTAATTCTACCTGAAACTTGACTCAACCAGAAGGATTTAAAGCTAAACCCTTAGCCTGAGTTGTTGGATTGGGTTAGTGTTTGGTATTTGGGAGCTCACAGCATATGCTGGCAGCTGGGCTGGAATTCAGTGTCATAATGGATGGGATCAGCTCATGTTTAGCCAGATCTTTACAGAGACACAGGAGAAAGGTTGCATTTGAATATCAGATGTTCAGTGAGAAGTGTATCCTATAAATATTCATTGTGCTGCTTTGAAGGGAAAGAAAAAACAAAGGGAAAAGCTGTTTTGGTTTTTCCTCCTAAGTGGCTGTTTGGGCATTGCCTTTAGGTTGTGGCTGTGTTTGCTCTTCTCATCTGTTCACCTCTGGTTGGTCTTTCGTAGACTCATAGAACTGGTTTGGTTGGAAAAGACTTCCAATGTGATGGTTTGGGAGTTACCACACTTGGTAAAATCCCCCAGCCTAGACTCAGGCAGCTGGAAGTTAAGAACTGAAGCTCTGTTTACAGCTCAGCACAATGGACAAGCAGAGATATACACAACAGACAGGAATAGTTACAACACAGACAAGTTAAAGGGAATACAGAAACACAACTCCCCTCCCAGAAATCAGAGTCCCCAGGAGGGGCTCCCAACCACCCTTCCACCTTCTCCCCACCCTTCTGCCTTACCCCAGGGTCTGGCTTACGTGCAAGGTGAGTTTGGAGGATGGGCCAGAGGGGTTAGAAGCAGAGTGGTTAGTTAGGGTAGCAGAGAGGTCCAGACCAAGCCAGCAGCTAGAGAGAAGGAGACTCTCTGAGAGAGGAGAGTGGTTTCAGATCCATTGAGTCCAACCATCCACCCAACACCCCCATGGCCATTAAATCATGTCCCAAAGTGCCATGGCCTTATGTGTTCTGAACACCTCTAAGGATGGGCACTCCACTACCTGTCCCCAATCCCTGACTGCTCTTGCAGGAGAGAGATTGTTTCTGGTATCCAACCTCAACCTCCCCTGGCACTATTTGAGGCTATTTCCTCTTGTCCTGTCACCTTGGTAGTAGGCAGCCAGTGTGTGTCTGTGTGTGTCTGTGTTGTCCTCATCATCCTGGTGGCACACTTAAGTCACAGGCAGCATGTCTCAGCTGTTCCAGTCTCTTCTTCCTCATTACCCTGGCTATTTGTATTGTACCAGCATCCAAATTCACACCTCCCCCTTCACCTCCTGCCTACAATTTGCTCCATGTCTTTTGGCCAACAAGCAGCACCTTGCTGTGTCCCAAACCTTTGCTGCAGTGGCTTTGGGGTGGTGATTTAGGTGAAGGCTTCTAAAGCTGCTTGCTGCTGCTGCAGAGCATCTGGCTTGGAGTGGAGAAACAAAGAGTGAAAGTGCAGTGGGTCCAGTTAGAGCTTAAGTGAGGAAGCAGGAGAGGGGAAGCTGATGGTTCCCTTTCTATTTAGTAAAAGCAAGGAGCAGCTGGAAAGCTCCAGGGCACCACTCAGCAGTTCTTCAGCCTGGCTTAGGACAACAGAATGGAACATCCCAGCAACTTTGCCTAGCTTTGGGGAGGGTTTGCCAATCCCTGCCTCAGCCCCTGGGGTTGGCTTTAGCTGTGCTCTGTGCTCTGCAGCTCAGGGTACTGCTTAGCCTTACAAGCTGTTGTGAATCAATAGTTGGGCTTGTTTTTTTTTTTTGTCCCCTCAGCATAAATAACAGATTAATCTGGGTCACCACTCCAAACACAGCTAAACCACTGAACTTCAGGAGTGAGATTTAGGTCTGGAGCAGGCCACAAACTCTCCTGACCTCCTGCCTCTTGTTCTGACCTTCTGCAGCCTTGAGTCTGTTCGTTTTAACCCCCAAAATGCTGTTGTGTTGTTGCAGGCAGCACTTTGGATCCCTGGAGAAAAAGTAGTTGGAGTTTTTTTTAAATCCCAAAATAACAAAAAAGGAAGTGAGGGAAAGTAAGGTTGGAATAGTAAATAATAATGCTGCAAGTAAAAAATAATCTATGCAAATAAGAGCTTGAAAAGTCATAAAAGTAGAAATAGCAATAGTGGAAGGAAAAGTAATCAGCAATAACAGTTTTTAAAGGGATGAAAGGAAAAATAATAACAGTGAAAGCAAAAATAATCAGTACTAAGAGTTAGAAAAGTAATAAAAGTAAAAATAATAATAATGGAAGTAAAAATAATCAGTAATAAGTGTTTGAAAAGTAATAAAAGGTAATAATAATGGAAGGAAAAATGATCAGCAATGAGTTAAAAAAGTGAGAAAAGTAAAAATCATAATAATGGAAGTAAAAACAGTGAGTAATAAGAGTTAAAAAGTAATAAAAGTAAAAGTAATAATGAAGTAAAAATAATCAGCAATGAGTTAAAGTGCTTAAAGTAAAATTAATAATAATGGAAGGAAAAATAATCAGTAGTAATAGTTAAAAAGTAATAAAAGTTATAATGATGACAATAATAAAGTTATAATAATGAAAATAAAAATAATCAGTAATAAGTGTTTGAAAAGTAATAAAAGGTAATATAATGGAAGTAAAAATAATCAGTAATAAGTTAAAAAAGTAATAAAAGTAAAAATAATAATGGAAGTAAAAATAATCAGTAATGAGTTTAAAAAGTAATAAAAGTAAAAATAATAATAATGAAAGTAAAAATAATCACTAATAACAGTTAAATAATAGAAGGAAAAATAATAATAATGAAAGTAGAAATAAACACTAATAACAGTTAAATAATAAAAGTAAAAAATAATAATTAAAGTAAAAATAATCACTAATAACAGTTAAATAATAGAAGGAAAAATAATAATAATGAAAGTAGAAATAAACACTAATAACAGTTAAATAATAAAAGTAAAAAATAATAATTAAAGTAAAAATAATCACTAATAACAGTTAAATAATAGAAGGAAAAATAATAATAATGAAAGTAGAAATAAACACTAATAACAGTTAAATAATAAAAGTAAAAAATAATAATTAAAGTAAAAATAATCACTAATAACAGTTAAATAATAAAAGTAAAAATAATAATGGTAACAGGAAAAATCATAAATAAGAGTAAAAATAGTACTAATAAGAATAATGAATAATTATAATAAAGGTAAGGATTATGAATACTACTAATAAAAGAATGAAGAATAATAATAATAAAAATAATGACTAATAACAACAGTAAAAATAATAGCTGAATAAAAATAATAACAATGGATACCAATAATAATGAACAATAACAATGAATAATAACAACAATAATGAATGGTTGTAATAAAAGTAAGAATCATGCAGAAGAGTGAAAGTAAAAATAATGAATAATAAAAAGTAAAAAGCTGAAGAGTAATGAAAGTAAAAATCATGAAGAATAATGAAGGTAAAATTAGTTAATAATAAAAGTTAAAACCTGAAGAGTAATGAAAATAAAAATCATGAAGAATAATGAAGGCAAAATTAGTTAATAATAAAAGTTAAAAACCTGAAGAGTAATAAAAGTAAAAATCCTGAAGAGTAATGAAAGTAAAAATAGTTAATAAAAGTAAAAAAATGAAGAGTGATAAAAGTAAAAATCATGAGGAATAATGAAAGTAGAATTAGGTAATAATAAAAGTAAAACCCTGAAGAGTACTGAAAGTAAAAATCATGAAGAAAAATAGTGAAAGTGAATAATCAGTCATAAAAGTAGAATGATTCTAGAAGTGAAGTAAATCAGTAATAAAAGTAAAAAAAATAATAGTAGAAGTGAAGATGCTAACAATAAATGTAAAAATAAGAATAATAATAGAAGCAAAAATGATCAATCATTAAAATAATGAGGGAGGAAAAGTGAAAATGAGGAAGATGAAGGCAGGAGCAGAAGTTAGATTCAGCAGCTGCCTGGCTTGAGCAGTCATTTGACACTGCTGAGTGCATAATGTGTTAATTAGGCCTTTAATAAAGCAAATATGGAAAGCTAAACTGGATGTAATTAGTGCCAGGCTCCTTAATCTTGGGTAAACAAAGCAGTTGCTTGGCCTCCAAGGTGCAAGTGCCTCATTAAAGCTGAATTAAATGATAATTGTATTAAGGCAGGACAGGTATTGATTGCCAGGCTGGAAAAAGCAGGCAGGGAAGCAGAACCCAAACATGCCCAGGGCCAGCAAATGCAGCTCCTGGTGATGGAGAAGGCAGACCAAAGGCTTCCAGTATTAACAGGCTTAAGGAAATGATGAGCTCAGAGCTCCTGGGGAGCTGGGGCAAAGGTTTCAGGGTGCAGGTGGAAGAGTTGCAGCTTCAGGAGACTGCTCCATGGCTTGGAGATGTGCTGCAGGTGTTCCTCAGCCTTCTGGGCTCCAGTGGAGACTTCAGCAGGATGATGGGAACTTGCTTGAAGCCCAGATTTGAGCTGGCCTGGGAAAGGTTATTTCCTGGGTTTGTGTTTTCTGTCTTCCAGCTGAGAAGCAAGAGACACCAGCGGGGCTGGGGCAGCAGGAGCCAAGTCTCTGCCTTTGCCCCAGTTAATGATTTGGGGTCGTGAGGAGCTTGTGGCTATCTAAAGGGTTGTGTGCCACAGAATCCCAGTGTGAAGGGACACTTCTGGAGATCATCCAGTCCAACCCCTACCTGCTAAAGCAGGGGCACCTACAGCAGCTTACCCACAGTCCCCAGGTGGGGTTGGAAGCTCCAAACCCACCTTTGGAAGGAGACTCCACAACATCTCCGGGCAGCCTGCTCCAGGACCCTCACACCAAAGAATTTTCTCCTCCTGTTCAGGTGGGAGCTCCTGGATTCGAGTTTGTGCTGTCACTGAGCACTGAGTCTGGCCCAGCCCTGTTGGCACTAGATCAGATCTTGAGGATCTTCTCAATGCTCATCAATATCTAAAGAGCAGGATGCAAGGAGACTCTCTCCTCTGGAAAGCTTCCAAACCCACCTGGACATGCTGACCACAGGCAAGCTGCTATGGGTGCCTCTGCTTTATCAAGGGGCTTGGACTGGATGAGCCCCAGAGGTTCCTTCCAAGCCCCACCATGGATTTGGTGTTTCTCAGGAAGGACTCTTTTGTCAGTGGGAAAACTTGGCCCTGACCAACTTTGGGTTTGCTTTTGCTCAGGCTGATCAGTGAGGCAGAGCAGCTCTCTGCTTTAGCACCTTTGGAAATGGAGGAAAGCTGAATCTGGAAGGAACCAAATTACACAAACCCTAAACATCCAGATGTGGGAGTTGAGTTGTGTTGGAAGCAGTTGGCAATGTCCCTCTCTATCAAGCAGCCTCTTGCAGCCCTTTTCTGACTCCTCAGAGTGCTTCAACGTGGCCTTAACCATGCCCACATGCTCAGCAGAAGCAGTGCAAACAAATCCTCTGCTTCCCTGCCTTGCTCAGCAGGGTTGAGCCCAGCACTAAAAGTTCACACATGCCAACTATTTGGGGTTCTTTTTTTGGATCTGGGACATGCTGGGTGGGAAACTCCTGGATCATAAAGAATTGCCAAAGTGTTCCAGGTCTAAAGCACCAAAGAGCTCCAAGGGTTGGGTCTGTGGTGGTGCTTTGCACTGAGCCTGGCTGAGCTTGGTGTGAAATGAAGCCATCTGCAGTGGGTGCATGTCTTAACCAACCCTCTCTTGTTTGTTTGTTTTCTTTTTTATCAATTACACCTTCCCAGTCTCCCCTGCCCACGGAGCACGGCCAGCGTCCTGGAGCTACTTCCCCCCCTGTACGTTTCCATTTGTGCCTTTCGGCTTTGCTCTCCTCTTTCACTCTTTTTCTCCCTGTCTCTCCCTCTGTCTTTTGTTTTTCTTCTTCTCCTCCCTCTTGTTCTTCTTGCACCTCTGTGTTCTGCCTTCCTCCTTCGCTTTCACTTCTCCGTCTTCTCCCTTCCTGCCTCACTACCTCCCTCCCTCCCCTCCCTTCCTCCCCTCCCTC
>VWZE01003484.1:9461-20510 GCA_013396675.1 Eubucco bourcierii
AGAGTTGGGGCTCTGCAGCCTGGAGAAGAGAAGGCTTCAAGGGGACCTGATAGTAGCCTTCCAGTATCTGAAGGGGGCCTACAGGAAGGCTGTGGAGGGACTATTGACAAGGTCTTGCAATGACAGGACAAGGGGCAATGGGTTTGAAGTGTCAGAGGGGAGATTTAGACTGGATGTTAGGAGGAAGTTGTTTACAGTGAGGGTGGTGAGACACTGGCACAGGTTGCCCAGGGAGGTTGTGGCTGCTCCCTCCCCAGATGTGTTGAAGGCCAGGTTGGAGGAGGCCTTGAGTGAGCTGTACTAGTGGGAGGTGTCCCTGCCTATGGCAGGGGGTTGGAACTAGATGATCCTTGAGGTCCCTTCCAACCTTACCATTCCGTGATTCTATGACTTCTGGTAAACCTGCACCCCCATGACTGAACCTCTACTGGGTGGGAGCAGTGTAAAATGGTACCCATAAAATACACTGTGTAGATAAAACACTTTGTTTTCTACCAGTGGAGCTGACATGTTTTCATCACTCTTTTGATCACCTTGTGCCTCTTATACACTCTGAACCCCATCTTGCTTCTTTGCTGTCACATTAAATTGATTGCTCCTTGAGACAGCAACTGCATTTTGAATTAAGTCTAGCAAAACAGAGCCTTTGTCCTGATTCAGTGAGTTGTACCTTAAGCAAGACAGCAAGATAAATATGCCCAAGGAGTTCCTCATGTCTGGTGCATAAGGCTGACAGGGAAACTGAGGCTCAGACTGAGAGCAAGTGACCTGTGTCCATTGCAAACAGCATGATTTTTCATGTTCCTTGGACAACTCTTAGGCAGACTGCCAGAATGCACATGGAGCTTGGTGCCCTTGATGTATGGGGTGGGAACAGCCAGCACCAGTGCTCTTACCAATAGACTCTGGTCTTGCTCTGTGCTTGAGAAAACTGTGGTAGTAGTAGTCTACCACACAGGATATTTTAATTCAAGGAAGTGATTTGATTTGAAATGGCTGAGATTTCAGGTCAGCCATCTAGAGTGCTACATGCATAAGAAAAGTAAAGGCCACACTAGAAGTTTCTGAAAATGTTATCCTTGGTATTTTCAACAGATTCCAAATATAGCAATTATTTCTAGAGTACTTACCAAAATTTCCTGAATGCTAGTTTTGATATGAAGTTATTTACTATAACAACATAAAACTGACCTTGCTGATGAAGGAACCTTCTTCTAATTCTGTTTTTCTATAGACAAAAGGGAAAAAAAAAAATGTGTTTTCTTTTGTTTTAGTGTTGGCCCATATGTCTTGATAACTCCAGATGAATCCAGGAGAAACAAATTGCAGCAAAGTAAGTTGAGTTGTCAATATGGTGATACATTCTTTCTACTTGAGGAAGTTTGGAGTTTTGTGCACTTCGTTACCCTTGCAATTTTGATCCTCGTTTTCATAATGCTTTTTATATGTGCAGCTGTGACAGCAAAGTCAGTCCTATGAACATTCTCTGTCATTGTGTAGGCTTTTCTTAAAATTAACTTACCTGACTAAAATTCATGCAGAACAAATCTTATTCAGTAAAAGGATTTTAGTATTTTCAGTGCTGGAGCTCTTATGGCTTCTGCAAGACTTACCTGGAATTAGCTCTATCCCACTTTTACAGGATTGAATTCAGATTGACTTGCTAGAGGGCAGGGATCCATCCAGAGGGACCTGAACAGGCTGCAGAGGTGGGCCCAGGCCAACCTCATGAAATTCATCAAGGCTAAGTGTAAGGTCCTGCACCTGGGTAGGCACAATCCCAAGCACAACTCCAGACTGGGTGAGGAACAGCTGAGAGCAGCCCTGAGGAGAAGGACCTGGGGGTCTGGAGTGATGAAAAGCTCAACATGAGCCTGCAGTGTGAGTGCAGCCCAGACAGCAACTGAGTGCTGGGCTGCAGCAAGAGCAGTGTGGGCAGCAGGGCAAGGGAGGGGATTCTGCCCCTTTATTCTGCTCTTGTCAGACCCCACCTGGAGTCCTGTGTGCAGTTCTGGAGCCCTCAGCACAGGAAGGACATGGAAGTGTTGGAGTGGGTCCAGAGGAGTCCATGAAGATGCTGAGAGGGCTGCAGCAGCTCTGCTATGAGGACAGGCTGAGAGAGTTGGGGCTCTTCAGCCTGGAGAAGAGAAGGCTTCGAGGGGACCTGATAGTAGCCTTCCAGTATCTGAAGGGGGCCTACAGGAAGGCTGGGGAAGGATTATTTACAAGGTCCTGCAATGACAGGACAAGGGGCAATGGGCTTAAACTGGCAGAGGGGAGATTTAGACTAGATGTTAGGAGGAAGTTCTTTACAGTAAGGGTGGTGAGGCACTGGAACAGGTTGCCCAGGGAGGTTGTGGATGCTCCCTCCCTGGATGTGTTCAAGGCCAGATTGGATGAGGCCTTGAGTGACCTGTACTAGTGGGAGGTGTCCCTGCCTATGGCAGGGGGTTGGAACTAGATGATCCTTGAGGTCCCTTCCAACCTTACCATTCTATGATTCTATGATTCTATGAACTGTTGGAGCAAGTCCAGAGGGGACCATGAAGATGCTCAGAGGGCTGCAGCAGCTCTGCTATGAGGACAGGCTACAAGAGTTGGGCGTCTGCAGCCTGGAGAGGAGAAGGCTTCGAGGGGACCTGATAGTAGCCTTCCAGTATCTGAAGGGGGCCTACAGGAAGGCTGGGGAAGGACTATTGACAAGGTCTTGTAATGACAGGACAAGGGGCAATGGGTTTGAAGTGTCAGAGGGGAGATTTAGACTGGATGTTAGGAGGAAGTTGTTTGCAGTGAGGGTGGTGAGGCACTGGCACAGGTTGCCCAGGGAGGTTGTGGCTGCTCCTTCCCTGGAGGTGTTGAAGGCCAGGTTGGAGGAGTCCTTGAGTTAGCTGTACTCGTGGGAGGTGTCCCTGCATCTGGCATGGGCTTGGAATGAGATGATCCTTGAGGTCCCTTCCAACCTTACCTTTCTATGATTCTATGAAATTGCCACCTATCTAATGTGTGGACTCACATGTTGAAGGACCTTAATTTGAAGCTGAATCATACATTCCTTCTGTTTTTTGTTTTAGGGAGCATGTGATTGAGAGGGAAAATTACTTATTCCTCATTTTGCTGCTGAGGACTGTTACAACACAAGCATTTCCCTCCATGTAGCAATAACATCTGAGCTACTTCTCTTCTGCCTGCATGAGTACATACTGTGGCATTAACTTAGAGGTTCCCAGGGGTTAAAAAACAGTCCATTAGCAGTTCCTTAGCTGTTTTCTGTTTTGCTTTTAGAGGTTGAGTCCTCACTGTAAACTCTCAAGTCAAGCAAAATGTTTGCCTTGTTACCTGATCATTGTAGTGACTGCATAACCTTCTGGGGAGTGTCTGCAACCCTTGAGATAAAATTTGTCAGTTCCTGGATGGGTCTTCAGGGTCACATACAATTAGAGATACTGGCTGCTTTTTAGTTTGCCTCTAGCTTCCATATGTTTGTTTCTTCTTATGCCTGCTCAGTTGCTAAGAAAGAGCTGGATGACCTGGAGCAGTGGAAGAAAAAGCACAAGCCAGGCCCAGTTAAATTGGTTCCACAGAGACTGGGTGAGACATTGGACATTTTTTACTTTTTCTCACACGCTACTCGTTAAAGAGATTCGGTGTCAATAAGAGCTAACATAAGCCTGCTCTGTATGCTCTCTGCTTTCTGATGGTCATGGCAACATGATTCTGAAACAAAACAGCATAGATTGTCACTCAAGAAATCTGTCAGGATCAGAGTATGAGTCTCCTGGAAGCCTTCTCTTCTCCAAGCTGAAGAGCCGCAACTCTTGTAGCCCTCTTTTTGATCATGTTACATAAAGCCAGTCAAGATGTAGTCTGACTTCTGTGAAACATTTGACACATTACAGCAAGCCAACTTGAATGAATTAAACCTGGCTGGAGGGCTATAGGCAGTGGCTAATAATCAGAAAAATCAGAAAAATATTTGTTTAGAGCCAGTGCCCAGACATGTGCAGTGAGCACAAGAGTGTTAAATGTTGTCCCAAAAAAAGGCTAGAGAAAAATAAAGATCAAGCATCCAAAAGGTTTCACAACTTGTTTAGTAGCAATTTGGTAGTTCTGCTATGAGGACAGGCTGAGAGAGTTGGGGCTCTGCAGCCTGGAGAAGAGAAGGCTTCCAGGAGACTTTAGAGTAGCCTTCCAGTATCTGAAGGGGGCCTACAGGAAGGCTGGGGAGGGACTATTGACAAGGTCTTGAAAGGCAGGACTAGGGGCAATGGGTTTGAACTGGCAGAGGGGAGATTTAGACTGGATGTTAGGAGGAAGTTGTTTGCAGTGAGGGTAGTGAGGCACTGGCACAGACTGGCCAGGGAGGTTGTGGCTGCTCCCTCCCTGGAGGTGCTGAAGGCCAGGTTGGAGGAGACCTTGAGTGAGCTGTGCTAGTGGGAGGTGTCCCTGCCTCTGGCAGGGGATTGGAACTAGATGATCCTTGAGGTCCCTTCCAACCTTACCATTCTATGATACTGTGATAATTTTATTTCCTAGACCTGGGGAGGAGACACCCTTCCTTGCCAACTGTGTGCTTGTTGCTACTGTAAGCTCATTGCTTGCATAATGCATGGCCAGACTTCCTGGAGAGCTTAATCTTGCAAAGTTATTTGCGTGAATAGAAACGTTGGCACACTTAGGGAATTGATCTTCCCTTCAGTGAACCTGATAAAAGCACCTGAAGATTAGTTACCTTCCATTAGAGAACACCAAAAGCTACTGTTAATGAAGAGTGATCCCTCCTGAACGATCTAGTAAAGTTGGTTTGTATTTTGGGCACCTCAGGTAGCACAAATCAGTCCAATGGCTTTTGTAGAATTAGTAGTCACATAATGACTACTAGTCAGTGGTGAGACACTGGAGCAGGTTGCCCAGGGAGGTTGTGTCTGCTCCCTCCCTGGAGGTGTTGAAGGCCAGGTTGGAGGAGGCCTTGAGTGAGCTGTACTAGTGGGAGGTGTCCCTGCCTATGGCAGGGGGTTGGAACTAGATGATCCTTGAGGTCCCTTCCAACCTTACCATTCTATGATTCTATGATTCTATGATACGTGTGTGTGTGACAAACTAAGCAAAGATGGGGAAGGCCAGATTTGCAAATGAAGACTCACCTGCAAATCATGACTGATATTCTGAAAATGGAATAGTTCTCAGTAAAATGATCATATACTGTAGGATGTATTTGCTGGTAGAGTGTATGATACAGTGGATGCTCTGTAAATAACAAGCTAGTGCTTTTGATGGATGGATAAAGTGATCAAAAAGGTCTCCTGTCCTCTTTGATGTTAGACAGCTACTGTAATTATGAAAAATTTCCTGTATATGTAGGCATCCAATCAGTTATATTGCTCTGTTCTGAAATGACTGGCATTTGAACTTAAAATGCTCATGCAAAATTCAATTTATATGCTTTTCTTTTTTTTTTTTTTTTAAGGTGGAAAAGAATCAGAGGCTCAAGCAAGGCAAAACCAGCAAATGATTCTCATGCAATGTAAATACCAGCAAAAGGTCAGGAAGAATTAATTTGTTTGGTTACTTTAAGAGATTAAAAAAAACCCAAACCCACAAAAGCTTTTCATGAGGTGTTTCACATGGATATAAAATGAGCTCAAAACTGTTTGGTGAGAGAAAGTGATGAAACCTGAAAGAAGCAGCAGAAAACTAGAACCAAATGTTCTGCACCAAAGAAAATAGGAATCTGTCTATAAATATGTGGCAGCCCATACCTAAGATGATAAGCAGTGCAGTTGTAATGCCACTTAAATGCCTTGCTGTATTTTCCAGTACACTGCCTGTGCTTTGACTAATTGATCAATGTACCACCCCATCAGGTGCTTAGGTAGAAATGTTATTCCTGTTATAAAAGGTTTAAATGCTTGTAAGTTACCAATCAGCTGTGTAATTCCTTGCATGGGTGCCCATTTATCAGTCTTAGATTTCTCAGTTTTTGTAAAGCCAATATTGGAGCAGCTGGTGCAAAGCCTGTTTTATTCACTGCCTCATTCTGAGAAAAAAAAAAAAAATCTGGAAAATTTCCTGAAACACACTGTAGATTAGAAAGATGTTCAGTACAGGAATCAAGTTGAGTTACCTTATGTGTCCTTTGTCTGCATACATATGTAAATAATTTTCTGTATCTGTGTCATACAGCACAAGAGAGAAGAATACATAAAAGCGAAAAAGGCAGCTGAAGAAGCTGAAATCCTGAAAAAGAAAGCAATTCAGAGAGAAAAGGTAAACATGGTTACTGCAGAGTTGGAGCCATTTAACACAATCCATGCCTTGATGAGTGATTTGGCTGAACTACTTGGAATAGGCAAATTAAATTAAGTGCTGGCCACAGATTGCATCAGGGATTTTGGAAATCATAGCATCATAGAATCATGGAAGGGTAAGGTTGGTAGGGACCTCAAGGATCATCTAGTTCCAACCCCCTGCCATAGGCAGGGACACCTCCCACTAGTACAGCTCACTCAAGGCCTCCTCCAACCTGGCCTTCAACACCTCCAGGGAGGGAGCAGCCACAACCTCCCTGGGAAACCTGTGCCAGTGTCTCACCACCCTCACTGCAAAGAACTTCCTCCTAACATCCAGTCTAAATCTTCCATCTGCCAGTTTAAACCCATTGCCTCTTGTCCTGTCATTGCAAGACCTTGTCAATAGTCCCTCCCCAGCCTTCCTGTAGGTCCCCTTCAGATACTGGAAGGCTACTCTAAGGTCTTCTGGAAGCCTTCTCTTCTCTAGGCTGCAGAGCCCCAACTCTTGTAGCCTGTCCTCATAGCAGAGCTGCTGCAGTCCTCTGAGCATCCTCGTGGCCCGCCCCAACACTTCCATGTCCTTCCTGTGCTGGGGGCTCCAGAACTGCACACAGGACTCCAGATGGGGTCTGAGGAGAGCAGAGTAGAGAGGCAGAATCCCCTCCCTTGCCCTGCTGCCCACACTGCTCTTGATGCAGCCCAGCCCTCAGTTGCTGTCTGGGCTGCACTCACACTGCAGGCTCATGTTGAGCTTTTCATCATCCCAGACCCCCAGGTCCTTCTCCTCAGGGCTGCTCTCAGCTATTCACCACTCAGACTGGAGTTGTGCTTGGGATTGTGCCTACCCAGGTGCAGGACCTTACACTTATCCTGGGACCTCTGCTTAGGACATGCAGGCAGTGGGACTGGGAAAATCTCTAACTAATGACAATCTATCAATAAACATTACCAAAGCACTCTGCACTCCACACCTGGCACAGTCTTCAAAAATAAAGCCAAGAGCGAAACAGCTGTGATATTGAAGGTAAACATGTTGAAAAGCATTGACAGAAGGTCTGTAAAGTGCCTGGTTTTAACAACTTCCTGAAAAAGGCCATTCGTGCTGATTAACACAGTCCAATTAAAAGAGCATGTGATTCCATAAAGAATAAAATGAAATTAGTCCTGATTCTAAACAGTATCTAAAGATGTCAAGACTGTTGCTACGTAATGTATAAGTGTGGAAGGAAGCTGCATGCAGTAGAATCATAGAATCACAGAATGGTAAGGTTGGAAGGGACCTCAAGGATCACCTAGTTTCAACCCCCTGCCATAGGCAGGGACACCTCCCATTAGTACAGCTCACTCAATACAGTTGCACTGAGCCTTTTTACTTCAAATGTTTTAAATCTCTCACTGTTTGGTCAGGATCTAGAATATACAAGGAAAGGCTAAAGGCAAAGGAACAGAGACTGTATGACAAGAGACAGAATATTCAGCTAACCCAAATTATGTTATTGTGTTTACAGCAGAAATGCAGAAAGCTTAAAAAACCCAAGAGGCCACATATCTGCCACTTGTTTATTTCCCTGGGAATTTTGACAGTCTTTCACCTTTCTGGTCAAAATCTGTAATGTGAAGGTGTGATGGTTTGGGAGTTCTCCCTCCCCCCCNGCAATGGCAGGACAAGGGGCAATGGGTTTGAACTGGCAGAGGGGAGATTTAGACTGGATGTTAGGAGGAAGTTCTTTACAGCGAGGGTGGTGAGGCACTGGCACAGGTTGCCCAGGGAGGTTGTGGCTGCTCCCTCCCTGGAAGTGTTGAAGGCCAGGTTGGAAGAGCCCTTGAGTAACCTGTCCTAGCAGGAGGTGTCCCTGCCTCTGTCAGGGGGTTGGAACTAGATGCTCCTTGAGGTCCCTTCCAACCTTACCATTCTATGATTCTTAGCTCTAAAGAGCCTGTTATCTGCAGGCAGGATGAGATAAGCCAAAGTGACACCTTTTAGTGGCTTTCCCACATATTTTTCTTAAGCATGAGCTTAAGAAGAGTTGCATTTTCAGTTTGCATATTTTTATACAAATATCTTCCAAGTACAAATCTTCATCAGCTCAATCCCTGTTATGGAAGACAATTTAAATAAACAAACTCAAATTTGGAGTTTTCTTTCAAGGTCCTCTGTTTTGTTTTGTTTGTATGTATTTATTTGTTCAAAATGGAAGGTATGTTTGGCACATCTTTTTCCCATGAAGTTGCATTCTCCTTTAGAAGATGCTGATAGTTACAGTTTTACTGTCTACAGCATCTATAAAGATTTTATAATCTGTGGAAGTGAAGGTGAGGAAATTAAAGAAGATGGAAACAAAACTGATACACCAATATATTTTCTGGATGTAACTATAAATTAGAGCAGTTTTTCAGCATTTTTCCTGTCTGCTACCCGTGGGCAAACAACATATATTTAATAGGTTAGTAAGATTTAATTAATCCCTCTTCAACCATTGCTGTCATCACTGCTTCTGGAGCTATACATGAGCTGGTGGTAACCATTAATGACATTTTCACATGGTAATATTCATTGCCCCTGTGAGCTGTTCTGTAAGGGCTTGTCCTTAAAGATTATCACTAACCACTGAAAGACTGGTAACAAACTAACCCTCACCTGGAGGCAATTAAGGCTGTTTTTGTTTATGCATACCCTTCTATGCCATCCAATAATGGTGATTGCTTGTTTGTTTTTAATTTAACTCCCAGCATTCAGCTTCTGCACAGATCATTTAAATTGCTGTACAGACAAAACATGCAAACCTGAAATCTCCCCTTCTCTCATTACTGCTGTGTACACCACTACCATTCTCCCCCTATTTTTTCATTTAGATTTGTGATGGTTTGGGAGTTCCCCCCACACACTTTATAAAATGATCCAGACTAGACTCAGCCAGCTGGAAGTTAAGGACTGAAGCTCTATTTACAGCTCAGCACAATGTACAAGCAGAGATATACACAACAGACAGGAATAGTTACAGACATAGACAAATTAAAGGCAATCCAGAAACACAACTCCCCTCCCAGAAATCAGAGACCCCAGGAGGGGCTCCCAACCACCCTTCCACCTTCTCCCCACTCCTATACCTTACCCCAACCTTTGCCTTATGTGCAAGGTGAGTTTGGAGGATCGGCCAGGGGGGTTAGAAGGAAAGTGGTTAGTGAGGTTAGCAGAGAGGAGAAAGCAAAAAGCTAGACAGCCCAAGAAATGACTGACTTATCTATGTTTGTATTCTTAGAATCATAGAATGGTAAGGTTGGAAGGGACCTCAAGGATCATCTGGTTTAAACCCCCTGCCATAGGCAGGCACACCTCCCACTGGTACAGCTCACTCAAGGCCTCCTCCAACCTGGCCTTCAACACCTCCAGGGAGGGAGCAGCCACAACCTCCCTGGGAAACCTGTGCCAGTGCCTCACCACCCTCACTGCAAACAGCTTCCTCCTAACATCCAGTCTAAATCTCCCCTCTGTCAGTTTAAAAACATAATCCTAATTCTTAAGCACCTCAGCAAGCCTATGAGTGAAGCAGACATCACCATTGTTTACCTTTCACAGCCTATAATATCATTTTCTCCATTAAAATATTCCAATTAGCCTCAAACCAGCACAAGATTTTCCTTTATATTCTCAGGCTAGTGCTACTTGGTTGCCACCAAGGATACATGAATGAACTATTACAAAGAACAAGATGATTTAGCACAGGAAGGACATGGAAATGTTGGAGTGGGTCCAGAGGAGACCATGAGGATGATCAGAGGGCTGCAGCAGCTCTGCTATAAAGGACAGACTACAAGAGTTGGGGTTCTTCAGCCTGGAGAAGAGAAGGCTTCCAGGAGACCTTAAAGTAGCCTTCCAGTATCTGAAGGGGGCTAAAGGAAGGCTGGGGAGGGACTATTGACAAGGTCTTGTAATGACAGGACAAGGGGCAATGGGTTTAAAGTGGTAGAGGGGAGATTTAGACTGGATGTTAGGAGGAAGTTGTTTGCAGTGAGGGTGGTGAGACACTGGAACAGGTTGCTGTCTACAACTACCTGAAGGGTGGTTGTAGCCAGGAGGAGGTTGCTTTCTTCTCTCAGGCAACCAGCACCAGATCAAGAGGACACAGTCTCAAGCTATGCCAGGGGAAGTTTAGGCTGGAGGTGAGGAGAAAGTTCTTGCCTGAGAGAGTCATTGGCTGCTGGAATGGGCTGCCCAGGGAGGTGGTGGAGTCACTGTCCCTGGAGGTGTTCAAGGCAGGCTTGGACGTGGCACTTGGTGTCATGATCTGGTCTTGAGGGCTGTAGTAATGGGTTGGACTTGATGATCTTTGAGGTCTCTTCCAACCTTGGTGATACTGTGATACCAAGAGCACAGTGTGGTTTTGTCCTTTTTCTCAGGTGAGCCTCTTGACTGGAGGCTGTTTGGTCATTTCTGAATACTTTTAAATTTGGAATCGGTTCACTTCTGGACCAAACTACTGATAGTTAAAAGAAACCCAAAAAGCAAAAAACCAAAACAAAACCAGAATATTCACATACTTGAAATAATCATTTGTCTGTGGCTTACTGGAAATCTCAAGTATGTTTTCCTGATTTTAATGCTGCAGGCTGAGAGACTTGAAGCTAAAAAAAGACAAGAAGAAATGCAAAGAAGAGAGATGTTCTTTGAAGATCAATATTAGTAAGTAAATTTTGAAAGTTATTACCTGAATTGGTCATCTGCTTGTCTTTTCTTTTTCTTCATTTTCCCCCCCCCCCCCCC